>BPLT01000001.1:6557500-7027500 GCA_019656295.1 Rhododendron mucronatum var. ripense | reverse complement strand
TAATTAGAAAGAATAACAAGAATGGGTATAACTGGGAATTTATCCAAGGACTTGTATTGGAGTTGTGAACAATGGTGGCACTTGAATTATTTTTCGAGAGAAATGATCGTCAATTAATAGGAGGACACAAGTGTTTGAAATTTTGTTAACATGAGGCAATGTAGTGTGATTGTTTTTGAGAATATAAGGTTTGTTTGGGAAGGTGATAATGAAATTTATCGATAATAATATTACATGAGTCACCTCTTTTAATTCTTTTGAAAATTTTTATCATTTTTTATTCACTTAGATCTTTTAATTTATAATATTTTTATGTTATTTAAAAAAAATTATTTAATATAACTAAATTCGAAAATCTAACAAATAAGATTCGCATATATAAGCTATTACTATATATCAATGGAGTATATATCTTAGATATGAGAATAAATTATATACCGGTGCAAATATTAGTAATTTGTTTTCTTCAAATCAATTATATTGTGCCACGTCGTTAGAATAGTGGTTCCAATTTAATAGAACATAATAATGGGACGCAATGTAATTGATTTGGAATAAACAAATATTTACACCGACGGTGTAAATGATTTATTTCAATAATCTCGAGACCTATCGTATATAAATAAATGAAAATATCGTATATAAATAAATGAAAAGATCGTATATAAATAAAGAAATATAGTCAGTCTCCCATGAGGGGGTCCTCATTTTAGTTAAAATGCGGACCTTCTCATTTCTCCTATTTTCCGATCGAATTTCGATGATTCGAGCCGCTCAATGTGTTCAGAACGTGATTTTAAGAGGACTATTACGAATCGGCATAAAAAAATGAACGGGAATGGCTTGATTTGAGCATTTTTTATTTGAACTTTTCGATAAAAAAAACAAACAAAAACAGTTCAGATGAAGTCCTTCCCGATTTTTTTTTGTTAATTTCTCGCGGGTACCCTTAAAATCACGTTTTGAATACATTAAGCGGCTTGGATCATTGAAATTCGATTAGAAAAGAAAGGCCCAAATTTTATTAAAATGAGGTGGTATTCATGGGAGACGGACCCTAAAGAAATATATTTCTATCTTATACTTAGAAAATAAACAAGGAAGCTATAAGTCAGAACAAAGGTCCCAATTTAATGGAACATAATGACGGGACACAATATAATTGATTTGAAAAAAATAAATATTTACACCAACTATATAAATAATTTATTAATCTCCTTAGATACTCCGTATATAAATACACATATTTTAATCGGTTGATTTTTTATCAGGAACCGGACAAAAAATTGGGATTAATTTGAGCAATGACCTACGTACGTACGTACAACTTTTGGATTTCAACAGAGGGATTGGAGAATAAAAACAGACAGACAAGAGGGTTCGATGAATTTGTAGTCTGAATCCGTTCCCCGATTGCTACCTCTACTGAATCTCTCCGATTGATTGCTCTGTTTCTCTTTGTATATACATATATATACGTGCGTTACTACATACTAATATAACGAGATAATAGTAAAAATTTTTTTTTTGCATATATAAATACGAGAATTGAAGGTGGGGTGGGGGGTAAATCGTGACATCGGCCAAGCAAGGCAAGGTGAGAAAACCCTAATTTTGACAATAATGGTGGCCGTGTAGAATTGGGATGAGGATAACAGCAATAGCAGCTGATTATCTGAATCTCGTGGAGGAATCATACTCAACACCCTCATGGGCGACTCTGATCGCCGGTGCTTTTGTCGCGCTCACTCTCACTCTCTCCATCTACCTCCTTTTCGACCACCTTTCCGCCTACAAGAACCCCGAGGTCTCTCTCTCTGTCTCTCTCTCTCTCTCTCTCTCTCTCTCTGTGAGTGTGTGTGGCTTACATATTGTCTTGAGATATTATTAGAACTGCTCGTGCTCAGGTCGGTTGATAAAAGATTGTTCGAGATTGATTTGTTACATAAATAAAGCGACCTTAATCATTTTTTTTTAAAGTTCTAAGTTTTCAAACGAAGCTTGTACAAGTTACTACTTGGCTCCATAGATATTTGTTTAACGAACTATTAAGTAGGAGTGTTAATTTGTGATGCTTAATTGAAACGACGTCTGTTTTAGTTTGGCTCCACAGATTAACGTGTAAATCAAAGTTGGGGCATACTTTTGGAATTGGTCAATTTTTCATATTAAGCTCGAACAATCTACCTAAATCCGTTTTCTTCAGGTTCTCGCATTGTGTTCCATGGTATTAAAGAAAGGGTGATTCTTTTGAATTACCCGCTAAAGTCAACTTTGGTCTACCCTCCCTTTAGTGTTTACCCTAACTACCGCATCAGCCGATTTACGATAGCCATGTCCAAACTAAGTTAGTCTACTCTCGGCGTTACCTCTACCATTATGCGAAGGTTTTCGATTCTAAACCCCAACCGGCCGACCCTAACTGTTTATTTGGCTTTTTTTGTTTTTACTTCACTTGATAGGAACAAAAGTTTTTGATTGGGGTCATCTTGATGGTTCCATGCTATGCAGTCGAATCAGTAAGTAATCTTAAGCTTTGAATGGTTGAAAATTGTTAAACTTGTCCATTTAATTTAACCATTTTGTTCTGTCCACAGTTTGTATCATTGGTTAACCCAGATATTAGTGTTGACATTGGGATTCTACGTGATTGCTATGAGTCGTTTGCCATGTACTGCTTCGGAAGATATCTTGTTGCATGTTTAGGTATTCTCTCTTTTATACTTTCTCTTTGCTGTGTGTGTGTGTGTGTTTCTTCATTCTGGTGAGACATGATTTTGGTTTGATTTCTATATCATAGGTTGCTTCACAATCATGATCTTGTCAAAAAAAAAAAAAAGGAAAGAAAGAAAAAAAGTTGCTTCACAATCTAATTGCCTTAAAAAATAATCGTTAGGGTCTCTTGAATCTGGGATTCATACTATGCCAACTTCTAATCAAAGCAAGGAAAACAAGTGACTGGAAATGTGTGTGGAGAATACCTAAGTAGCAAGTGATGCTGCTAAGTCCCTTACAAATCTGTTCACTCGCTCCCTGCTTTTCTTTTGTAGATTAACAATTGTGTGTACTCATAGTGATGCTGCTCAATTAGATTCAGGCTTTCAGCGATCCAACTTGCTACTGAGCTTCTGATGCAGCAAGTTGTCAGTACCTCAGCGAGTGATAGTCAGTTAAAATGAATTAAGGCTACAACGAAAAATTGTGGGCAAGTCAATAATACATATGCGGATCAAAAAAAAAAGAGTCAATAATACCTAGCAAGGTCTTGTGGAAGGTAGCAATGTTTGGGTTATCGTATAGATCAATTAAGAACTTGCATGAAGGGCCCTTGTACATGCTTCGTATGGATTACATTCATGTATATCTTCGCCCTCAACAAATTCCATATGCCAGAGTCAAGTGTGAGGTCCAGATAATTCCATATGCCAGAGTTCAGGCCATCTGGACCTCTGGTGATTATCAGATAAGGTCACTTCAAACTTTCTTACGTCATGTTGCACACTTATGAAAAACTTTTTCCGGTCCATGCTTGGCACCAGTTGTATGCTCCGGATGTGTGAACATTCGTCTAATTTTTATGTGTGCTCTATGCGCAATAGAGTTCACATGAGATCTTTTTTTGAACTCTTTTACAGAGCCAAATTGTGCCATGTTGACACTTTATGGTTTTGTTGCCTTCTTGCTTTAATAAAACCTGTCATTTAAACATCATTGTGGAAGAGTGATACGAAATGCTTGTGATACATAACCTGTTTCTGACCTTTCCTTTTCAGTTTGAGTTTTTTCATCGATGGAGGACATTAAGTTCTGCCTCATCTACATTGGCACTCCTCTTGTATCCAGGGCCGGCTCAAGTCAATTGGGGGCCTAAAGCGGCAATCTAAAATAGGCCTTTTCACATATGTGACAATTTATTTAATGTGACTTATTTAAGATTTATTTTTCTAGCCTTTTTCAAATGCAAAATGAGTAATTAAATCTTTGTAGTAAAGTTTTGTTACCAAAACATGTTCCTTTTATAGAGAGAGGGAGATATGTGATTAGGCCTACTTTATTGATTGTAGAATTCTTTCTGATACTATGGATTATTGTTCCATACATACATTTATATAACAATATAAACTCATAGAAAATTTGAGGCCTTCTTATATCTGGGGTCTAAGGCCTAAAGCCCATGCTTCATTTGCCGGATGGACGAGCTGGCCCTGTTCGTATCTAATTCAAGCGTAGTTATGCTTTTTCGTCCTTCTCTTAATAATTTTTATTTTTGCTCTTTTCCATGTCCCACTTGGGATAAGGTGGTGAAGAGTGGACTATCGAGTTTATGGAGAGAGAAGGACGCACAAAAGCCCCATTATTGGAACATGGTGTAGAAAAAGGAACTATAAAGCATCCTTTCCCCATGAATTACTTCATAAAGCCATGGAAGCTGGGCCAGTGGGTTTACCAAGTTATCAAACTTGGTATTATTCAGTATGTAAGTTTTATCTCATATGTACTATTACTTGCTGCTTGTGAAGCATTTTTTAGTCCCTGAGTAAGTCATTTATGGAACAACGCATTCATTGATCTTGCAGATGATAATAAAGACTTTGACTGCTATTTTAGCAGTAGTTCTCCAGGCCTTCGGTGTCTATTGTGATGGTGACTTCAAATGGGGATGCGGGTAAGATAACTTTTCGTGGTACGACATATTTTGCACAAAAGATAGCATTCTCACATGTCCTTGTACTGATAATTACTTATGGACTTGACTGGACATATGTATATTTGTTTTTACTTTCTGGCTAACAAAGTGATGTATATTTTCTTTATTTAGCTGCTTTATATTTCTTTTATTTAGTTGGAATATATTTTTTGTGTTTTATTTTGACCTACGATGTAGGGAATGTCCACATAAACAAGTTTATCTATTCTTGAAATGGCCCTATAAAGTTGTGAGTCAAGTGACACTTACACCTATTGAAGAGTTAGGCTTAGGTTCCTATGTAAGCCTAAGTCATTTCTCATTTGAGGACGTTGATGAACAGAATAGAAAACCGTGGATGCTGCTGGTTATCCCGTCCCCATCCCCATCACTTTCTTTTTCTTGTTTCTTTCTTGACCTTGTATTCCGTTTTACTATGAAATTTAAAAGAGTGACTGTCAAAACTTGTTGAATGTAAAAATTGATTATTTATTAGTTCAATTGTATGGGAGTTTTCATTGTTAGTTTGCTTCTTCCCTGTATCGGATTATTTCTTGAGTTGTGTATTGAGTCTGATTTAGTTTTTGTGGAACTTACATTTTTAATGAAATGTCCCGATATGTAATTCTTTGAATGTAATTTTCCTACCGCTTAACTTCATGGGAAAAAAACTATGAAACAAGACTGTAAGTTATCATATGGAAGATTTTATTTTTTTTAAAACGAGTTTTCGGGCCAGCATATGTGCACCTTGACTAATTAACTCTGGGGCCCTAAATTTAATGATTGGGCAACTCTCCAATGACTCCAAGGGTTTTGTGCTAATGAGAGTTGAACATGCGATCGACCAACGTGTTGTGTGCGAGTAGGTGGTGGTTGGTACAGATGTCAATTATTACTCGTAGGAGAGATTGATCATAATTGTGGGACCTAAGTTTGTCTACACTATTTGATTAATTGCCACAAGGTCTGATGAGTGATGACTCATGACCACATTTCTTAAGGTTAATTTTTATTTCGCCATTCCTAGCTTCTGTTAAATATTTACCAAGACAAGAAGAAATAGGCATTGTAGCTCCGGTTTTGTGTATTAAACAGCACGGTTTGAAGTCAAACCAATTGCACAGTTAGCCTTTTCCTGGCCAAGTATGTCTATTCTGGCTCGCTAAGTTTATCTGATTGCTACACTTCTTATCCAAGGAGCGCATCCCAACACAAACATGGCCACACACACTCCAGTTTGGTTAGGGAAAAGGGCTTTACGAGCGTGAGCTAGACCTTTTTCCTTTTGCAGCTCTCTGGGACACAGTTTTTCTCTTTCGGGGAGAAGTCATTGGGATTGTGAAGGTCTAGATGATGCTTGAAGCTGAAGTTTATGGATGTAATAATTTATTTGGCCTGTTTTATGTTCTTAATTTGTAGTTTTTACTTGAGTATCTTAGTGGTTTATTTTTGTTAAGTTTGATTAGTGTTTCTTTGGTTTCCCATAGACAACCCTGAAGTACTTGGAGATAAAAACTTTGGTATTGTTTGAGTTAGATTTTGGGGTTCCCGTATCCCCTCCTGCTTCTTTTTCTTCTTGTTCTTCTGACCTGGATGAGATTTGACTCCAACTCTCTGTTTTGTTGCTTTTAAAGTGTGTGACATGGTTACCAGCTTGATCTTTAGGCGTAATGTGCGAAGGAGATAAAATGATGATTAGTTTGTTGATCTATGGGTGTGAGATGTGGGATTTCATCCATTAGCATTAAAGGCATCACATCTGTGTTCTTCAAGGATTTCAAAGGCTCAAGGAGTGACACAATGTCTAATCATGGATTTCTGTGTTGAACTGCTAAGATCTTAACTCTCTTTTTTCCTTCAATCTTTTTTGGTCCCTTACCAAGCAAAATAGTATAGTTATGGTTCTCTCTGTTCGCTGTTCTTGTACAAATAACTGGGTGTTCTGTATTTTATTCTGCAGTTTTGATGTATACATTAGCATGTTCTCCCCTCAAAGTGGTAGGTGAAACTATTATAGTCCTCTAACAGACCACTGACTGAATAAGCTTTTGTCTGTTTTGTAGGTATCCTTATATGGCTGTGGTCCTAAATTTCAGTCAGTCATGGGCTTTGTATTGTTTAGTTCAATTTTACGCCATTACGAAGGATGAATTGGCACACATCCAACCGCTGGCCAAGTTTCTGACATTTAAATCCATTGTATTTTTGACTTGGTGGCAAGGTGTGGCTATTGCCCTTCTCTATGCCCTTGGATTATTTAAAAGTCCGATAGCTCAATCTTTGCAGATTCAATCAAGTGTTCAAGACTTCATCATTTGTATAGAGGTAGTTTTCTTCAGTTAATGACTTTTTGTAGAGCTCACTGGCTTAGTTAATATCGTACTACTACAATTGTCTCATGCATTTTGTTGCTTTTTTCACTTTTCTTGTAGGATCTTCTGGGATGATAGCTAAGTGTTAGCTTAGTTAATATCGTACTACTACAATTGTCTCAGGCATTTTGTTGCTTTTTTCACTTTTCTTGTATGATCTTCTGGGATGATATATGGCTAAGTGTTAGAGAGCCTATCACTCAACCATTATATATCACATGTAGGAACATTGAGATGGTACTTTTCAGGTCTAGGTCTTATGAGGTACCTGGTAGGGAGGTTATTTGATTAAGAGTCCCATATTGGTGGGTTAGAAGAAGTTTCTATGGAAACCACCTCTTACTACCAAATGACTGGGGCTTAAGCATTTTGGGCCATGTTGTTAGGCTCCAACAAGTTATTGGGCCAGTGAAGTCGTTATATAAAGTATAATGTGTAACCAATTGATTCTTCCACATGATTTTATCGTTTTCATAATTTCCATGTACTGCTCAAACGAAAAAAGTACTGATTTCTGTATTTCTTGTTATGAAACCTGGACTTAAAAGGGTAGTAGCCTAGTAGATCACATTGATATTCACAAAGTGGAGATTTCAAGATGGTTTGAATGAGAAGTTGGTTTGAACTATAAAGCATTAAAATCCCATATATCTACTGAAAGATTAGGCTTCTCTATAATCACTATTTCGTGGGCAAACTTCTTGGTTATTGCTAGGTTAGGTGAGGGTTTTTCATCATATACTACTTCACGTAGTATAATGTGATGTTTGAGTGACATAAGATGTTTAAGGTCATTGTTTGGTTGCCTACTTGTTGGTTGTTTTGCTCTCATAACAAATAAGATTTGTATGAAGAAACTTGGTTTACCATGAATGAAGGTCATTGGAACCCTAATACATGATCTTAATTCTATTCCTATGTAACTGCCGAAACTATCCTTGAAAAAGTTCGCATTATGCATATAAATCCAGCTTTTTAGTTGTTTTCTCTAGAAAGTGAACCACATTTTGCAAGTTTCTCGCCTCAAATCTCTACTTCTATGAAATTTTAAATGGTATATTTCATGTCATCCAAAACTTGCATTTTTTTGTGAACGTGATACTGTTATTGTGAAAATTTGGAGCTCTGTAGATGTAATCTATCAGATTAGGGTCATATCTTAGGCAACTAATTTTTGGTTTTAAAAGAAATGTCAAGTCAGTTCCTTAGTGATTACAACTCTCTCTCTCTCTCTCTCTCTCATTATGATTTGAAGTCCTGTGTGTTCTTTTTCCGTGGGTTATTGATTAGAAGTCTAGTTATGACCTCTTTGGCAAAGCTTTCATTTGCATTTGTTTAGTCTTTGGAACTTTTAGAGTGATGGTTTTCTTGAACAGCTGGAAACAGGGTTATTTAAACTCTTTTTTCACCCTTTCGTAGAGTCTTTGCAACCTAGAAAAGTTGATGCCAAAGCACTCAGGTTAGGTATCTAAGTTTAACACTTCTATGTATTCATCCAGCACAGATGGGCATCGCTTCCGTGGCTCACCTGTATGTGTACCCTGCAAAGCCATACGAGCTAATGGGGGACCGCTTTCCTGGGAGTATTGCTGTTCTTGGAGACTATGCATCTGCAGATTGCCCTCTAGATCCTGATGAGGTCAGGGACAGCGAGCGGCCCACAAAACTACGACTTCCCCTACCTGACATTGATGTTAGGAGTGGAATGACCATCAGAGAAAGTGTTCGAGATGTTTTTGTTGGCGGTGGTGAATATGTAAGCGTTCTTCAATCTTTTATCAGTTCAACCATGAGCTTAGAAGAAAAGCTAGTGAGTGTAGAATACACTTGTTGATGATAGCTGAAAACTACAACAAAGATTGCATGTCCGTACAGATTTTAGTACCATAGTTTAGGATATATCATATATGTTAGCATCATTCAAGATCCAAGGGCTGAGCTAGAATTTTTGGGGTAGTGGGGTCAAAGCTTAAGAAGCACGGATAAGTCTACAGCCTCACTTATCCATGTCCGAAACGTTGCAATCATGGACACGACATGACACCTGGAGACGCCAAAATTGGTGTCCTATTTTAACTATTTTTTGTGTGGTCGATACGCTGTTGATACTCTAGGACACGTAGTGGACACTGTATACATGCCAAGGACACCTTAGGAGGTTAAAATGCAATTTTTAAAAGTTGGCCCAGACTTCCCTCAGAAAAAGGGAAAAAAATTGGCCGAGACTAAAAATTCTCATGGATATTAATCCATGAAATCATGTAATAAATCCTAAGCTAATGTATAATGTTTTTACCAAAAATAGAAAGAAGCTCTCTCCTTGACTCTCTCTCGTATATGGCATATTCTCAACAAAGTTTATTTTTCTTCTTCTTTTCTACACTTCATAAGATACCAAAAGTTTCAGTATGTGTTTCGAGTATCCAGTACAGATTTAGAAGTACCATGACCCGTACCCGGTACGGTACGGGGTTTTATGAGTGCCCATGCTTCATAGGTTGTAAGGGCGAAATAAAGTGGGTAGCCTACGAAATTTTGGCAGTCAATGGGGTCAATTAACTCCTCTAGCCACCCAGTGGCTCCACCCTTGACGGGACCAACTGTTGGAAAAGTGTGGGATGTGAATTTAGAGTTGGCGGAGCAAGTTATTTTGATTTAAATTCAGTTGTGGGTGGGTCGCGGTCTTCCATCTTGGAGTTCGTAGGGAAATTTTAGTGACAAGGTGAAGACCGATTTGCCACTAGGAGATTCATACTCCACTTATTCTTCAAAGTTGTTATTTTGTGTTTCTTTTTGATGAATGTGCTAATTTATATTGATGGTTGTGTTGTGACAATCCTACTTATGTTGTTTCACCTCCTTTTACAGATTGTAAATGATCTCAAGTTTACCGTAAATCAAGCAGTAGAACCTGTGGAGAAGGGAATTTCTAGGTTTAATCAGAAAATGCATAAGATCTCAGAAAACATCAAGAGGCACGATAAGGAGAGGAGGAGAACAAAGGATGATAGTTGCATCGTGGCATCATCCCCAACGAGGAGGGTAATTCGGGGTATAGATGACCCCCTTTTAAATGGAAGTTTTAGTGATAGTGCAGTCGCGAGAGGAAAAAAGCACCGGAGGAAATCAGGGTACACCAGTGCAGAAAGCGGTGGAGAGAGTAGTAGTGACCAGAGCTATGGTGGGTATCAAGTTCGTGGCCGGAGATGGGTTACTAAAGAATAAATAAATAATCAAGGGCAAAAGAAAAAATAGAGTCGCACCAAACTGAGAAGAGGATGGGGAAGAGTGCTTCCGTGTCACATTGGTCAATTACCCATTTAGTGATTTTTCTTGGTGAGATGGCTGCAAAGGGTTGAGATATTGTGCTTTGCAAATGAGATTGAAGAAGGTTCCGGAATTTGGAGGTTCTATTTTGATCTTTTTCTTGTGTCGACCGTTGAGACATAAGGCTTAGTTTGGTTTGGTTTGGTTTGGTTTTGTTTCATATCTATCTTGTACAATTGGTGGTGGCTTGTACAAATTGGTGATAGATTCATGATTCATGGAATCTGCCCCTGGTATACATCGTGGGCTTGAGAAAAATGTGTTGTACACCCTTGGAAGGCTTGCCTTGTTATGAGCTCACTTTATTGGGTAGTGGTGTCTATTTTGAGCTACAGAGTATTTCAGTAATTGTGTAGCCAGCAGTTATTATTCTCCTGCTCATATGACATCTTGTAACAAGGGGCCTAGGTTCGAGTGACATCTTGTTAACAGTATTTGACATTGTTATAACCGGTAGAATGCTAGTATAGAATTCTCTTACAATTTCAAATTAACTTCTGCATTATCCTGAAAGGGGTTTTTTTGCATAACAATTCAGTTGGTTGATAGCTTCTCATGGAGCAGGTTTGTATTTTATGAGTGGTTTGTGAGCACAATATATCATACCTAGAATTATACATTGGTTGCTTAAAAAGGAATTAGACATTGGTAACTTTTTTCCATTGTTTGATGTGTATTATTCTGACTATTTGACAAATTTAAATCGTAAAATACGTAACTAATGAAGTCTACAAAGTTCTTAACTTGTCGCAAACATGCATAGCCTAACTATTCTATTGCATTAAAAAAGGGCGAAGGCTATTCTTGTGTTTATCCATTTAATTTATGCCACACAAAACTATAAATAACACCATAAGAATACATGACATTTTACGTATGATAACTTGCTCCACTTTTTTTTACTAATTAGTACTATCTCTGTCCCACTTTAAATATCTCATATGAGAATTCGTGCATTTTCAAACAAAAATCATATTTTTACAACATTATTATTTTTATTTTCTTACACCAAATTAAAGTGGTCAATGAACACTTTAATTTGGTATAAGAAAATAATAATATGTAGATATATATTTTTTGGGGGGTTTGAAATTGCACGAATTTTTATAGAGTACATTTAAAGTGGGACGCAGGGAGTACTTCATTTCTAGTTGTACATCCATTTGGAAAGCAAGTGAAAAAAGAAATGCAACACATTTCTTATCGCAGCAACGTGTTGTGCGCACTATGATGTGCACATCCGGACCATTGATCTCGACAATCAACAATCTGGATTGCACGGTGTTATGCATAACCTCAACCGTCCAACCGGTCTCATCATTCGTCCTAGTGATCTAAAGGGTAAAAAAGATTCCTCCCCATTCTTTCATTCCTAGTCGTGTCTCACAAGAAATGTTTTGCCATGCTCCTAAGTATATGGGATCATGACGCTCCCAATGAATAACGTCTCTTATATTGAAAAATAGGTAAATCACGATCGTTAGATCAAAACCACCCATAAAAAAGACATGTGAATTTTTTAAAAATGAGATGATTTTACTATTTTTTGGGCAAAAATTACAATATTATTTTGCCATAAAAATACGGTTTACATTAGGGGGTGGGAATTCTAGACACAACATGAAATTAGAGTGTTTCGGTCGACTGCTTTTTGACACTAACATGAATATAACACGATCCGCCAACACAACAATTAAATCGGACAAACACGGATTTGACTCGCGTCACTCAATAAGGACACAAATAACTATTTAATTTTTCTTGTCGACACATTAACCCGAAACGACACTACTCGAACACGACATGACACGATTAGCTTTGATGCATTTTAATTTCCTAATTAGTAGGAGATTTGATTTTTCAAAATCATGTTTGATTAACGTGTATAGAAACATATCCCCTAACTTGATGTACCCTGGTCATGTTTCTTAATAAAACTTATTTTGCCTATAAAAAAAATATTATGAAAATATAAGACATGTATACTATTAGGACCCATTAGAGATTTTTTTTAATATCAAAACTAGTTAAATATGTAATTTTTTAATCAGTTATTTACTCGAGTTTCCAGGCTAAAGAGTCTAAAATTAATTAAATTTATTTAGGCGTATTGGAATTATTATTTTTCTTTATTTAGGTCTAGTCTTTTAGTTTAAAATTTGTATAGACTTATTCTATAGTTGTTAGTGCTTTTTTATTATTTTAGCTGAACATCATACAAAACTATTTAATTTCGAGACCTATGTCTAGTTGTGACTTGAGGTATTTTTCAATGTCATGATTTAGCTGGTATTATTGTTTCTATGATTATGATGGTATTGAAATGTCTTCAGTTTTTGTTATTGAATTAAATAAATAGTTCGTTCAAAACATTGAAAAGTATATAAATATAATTTAACGTAAATATTAAAAAAATAAAAGGGTTTCAATAGTGTCAATCCGAACACGACACAATTTTAAGCAGCTTGGGTTAATGTCAAGATATTTGACAAGTTTATGCTAATTGGTGTTTTGACACGAATTTGAAATGACACAAAACACGAAATGATACGACACGAACACATCTGGGTATGACACTTACTACTATGTTATATGGCTACACTTAGGCCCCATTCCGGAAATCTTCTTAAAAAAATAAGTACTTATTTTGCCACTTCTCATTCAAAAATAAGAAGGGCCAATCCACAAAATCAAAATAAAAAGTTCCTTTCACATTTTCAAACTCAAAAATAATGTAAATGAAAAAAAAATTCATTTTTTTTTGCACCGTATTAAAGATCTCAATGAGATCTATCAAATAAGATCCATAGTGATAGGAAAATTATTTGCGTAAACGCATGATTTTTGAGTTTGAAGTTGCCTTATACAAAAAATAAGACTGTTACTATGATAATGGGCGCCGACAGAGGAAAATCGTACCAACGGCCACGCCGGGCCGTCTCCGGCCACCGGACGGCCGATCCGAGCCGTCCAAAAATTCTAAAAACCAAAACCGAGGGGGTCGATGCAGGAATCAACAGCATCCGAGGTGTGTGGGGTACTTGATCCGAGCACCCCTTTTTCGTGTATTTTTTTTTGAATTTTTGGACGGCTCGGATCGGCCGTCCTGTGGCCGGAGACGGCCCGGCGCGGCCGCCGGTACGATTTCCTCTTCGGCGCCCATTGGTACCTATATAAATTCTGAAAAATAAGCACCTCCTTCTTATTTTTTGGGGAACAAGCTTTCTTATTCAACAAAAAATAAGTTCTTATTTGGTTTCTGGAATGCAGCCTTACTGCATTGTATGGTTATACTTACTAGTAAGATATTTTGACAATTAATAATTAGATCAAATCAGACATTCCAATGATTGGGATTAATGGGAAGCATCATGCTCCCAAACTACTTGGGAGCATCATAATCATTGCTGTCTCACGGACAAAACAAATGAGGGTGAACATTACTACATTGTATGGTTATTTTCCCCTCTATTTCTTTTCATTTCTCGCCAAATCTTCCAATCCACACGGACTTTTATCACAAATTACACAGTCCAAATCTTGAGTTGAGTTTTGCTCACTCTCCATTTGAATTTTGCTCACTCTCCACTGGAGTTGAGTTTTGTTTATCCTTTTTTTTATTAGTTGAAATAATGTGAATTTCATTACAAAGTGATATCATGCTTATCAAAATGTGTATTGCACGTTGTGAAATCTATACCATTTCAACCAATAAAAATGAGGGCAATGTTCGGGTGAACAAAATTGCACTCATAAATCTTGCTTCCGCTTTAATCTTCACGCTTAATCTTCGCTCTCATGATTTTCATTACTTTCTGAAATGCTTTTGAAAAATGTTTTTAAGCTCACACTTATGCTATCTCGCATGCGCATTATATAACTTACTACTCCCTCTGTCCCTTTTTAAATGTCCTGCTTCGTAACTCCAACTTATTAAAAAGACATCATCATTGCACCTTTCACATCAACTTTTTCCTCCACTTTCCCTACTTATCCATCATCATTACACTTTTACTCACTAACTTTTCAAAATAAAATATACTTTTAGGAACAAAATAGACAATGCACCAATTTTTACCCTCTAACTTTACAAAATGGACACTTATTAAGGAACAACCCAAAATGGAATATTGGACACTAAATAAGGGACGGAGGGAGTATAAGTTTTCGGAGACTGATATTAATACTACAATTATTGATACAGGGAGGGACCGAGGGAGTATAAGTTTTTGGAGACTGATATTAATACTTCAAAAAAAATTGATATAGGCATTTCAAAGTCAATATGTAATTTTACAACTACTTTTTTTTTTGGTTTTTGGGAATGCTTCTGTTAATTTTTAAAGTGCTAATATTATTTTTCTATTTTTTCCCTAAAAATGCTAGAGGCACATCGGAATGACACATCTTAGCTACATCCCTCTCACATGTAGGGCCATTCTAATGGCCCCTGCATGTGAGAGAGGTGTGGTTGAGGTGTGTCACGTCTGATTTACACCTCTTTTTTTTTTTTTAACATTCCGATCCGAATATTCACCTGGAATTGCGAGGGAAAAATATTTCTACGACGACAACAGAAGGAGAAGGAGAGAGAGAGAGAGAGAGAGAGAGAGAGAGAGAGGAGATGCCAGTGGCACGACCAGAATCATCCGGTGCTAGGGTCATTGCTCACGTCGATATGGACTGTTTCTATGTTCAAGGTTTCCCTTCTCTCTCTGAGCGTGTGTGTGTTACTCAAGTAGTTGTTCGGTTTCTAGGGCACTAATATTTTGGAATTACGTATAAATTTTGCTTTGTTTTATCCATTCAACTTCTTCAATAAAGAAACCCAGCACTCCCCTTTCAATATTCATGTCTTTTGGTGTGCTTTGTTTTTTTCTCACACTAAGTTTCTTCGAATAATCAAATAACTGGATTTTTTTCATTCGACCACAATTATGCCCTTTTACAAGAATATTACCTGCGATGTGGATACAGATAGAGATAGACCATTCAAATGCTTTCAACTGCTCATGTGTGTATACTGTGCACTAAGAGGTGCAAAATTGCTGTGACCGTGGTTTTACCTGCATATCACTCTCTGAAGTGTTTTGGCTCGGATATGTTTGGTTTGTTGTTTTCCCAATATCATGACCATCAATGATCGTCGAGTTGCGGTTGCGTCCTTCGGGGCCTGCCGGCTGCCGCACAACACTCTCCAGTTGCAAAACCCTTCTTTTTCGGTGAATGTCTCCTAATTCATGCTTAAGAAGAGTCCTGGTGTTTGTATACATTAGCTATGATTTTGTGACTTCCATTATATAGAGTATGTCTATACAGACGAATAGGCTCTTCTAAACTTAGTACAAATGTTGAAAGACTTGGCTCTGTTTGGAACCTATAGAAAAGAAAAGAAAGGAAAGGAAAAGAAAAAGGGAGGAAAATAGGAGGGAAAATTTACTATTCACTGAACTTAAAACTTTTATTTTCTTCTCTCCCAACCAAGCAATGGACGGGAAAATTTTTTAATTTTCTTTTCCTTTCCATAAGTTCCAAACAAAGCATAATCATACTGTTAATTTTGTTTTTAAATTGTGTACACTGGTATGGGATCCTGGATTTGGTTGGGCTAATTGGCATTGGTTTTTCCGATGTAGTGGAGCAGCGTAAACAGCCACATTTAAGGGGTCAACCTACTGCTGTGGTACAGTACAATTCCTGGAAGGGTGGGGGATTGATTGCTGTCGGCTATGAGGCTCGTAAAGATGGGGTGAAGCGGTAAGTCGAACACTTTTCATGTATGATTTGATCTTCTTTGACTGTTGATTCCTATTTGTGCGGTTTTTAAGTTCCATGCGAGGTGACGAAGCAAAGAAAGCATGTCCACAAATTCAACTTGTTCAAGTACCAGTTGCTCGTGGTAAAGCAGACCTGAGAACATACCGAAATGCGGGTTCAGAGGTGTAAAGAGCTCCAAATTGATATTTTTCCGCTTCGGTGGATGCTATGAGAAGTAACTCATGGTAATTCTGCTTCATGTTGCAGGTGGTTTCCATTCTTGCAAGGAAGGGGCGATGTGAGCGGGCTTCAATTGATGAAGTGTATCTTGACCTCACTGACGCTGCTGAGGCAATGTTAGCAGAAGCTCCTCCAGAAAGCTTGGAGAGAATCGATGAAGAAGCTCTTAAATCACATGTCTTGGGGCTTAATGAGGTAAAAAATGGAGCTTCCTGACCAAAAAGCACTACTTAGAACATGATCTTTAGTTGTTCCAGCATAATTTAAACCTGTAGATTTGGCGACATCACAACCATTTAGTTATGTCCAAAAAGCATGTCTTGGACTTAATGATATTCCGCACCTTGTTATGCTTATTTATCATCAAGAAACACACATCCACTTTTTTTTTCATAGGCATTCTCTGGCTAAAACAACCCAATACTCAAAGTTTGTGGAAAGTATCACTTGAGTTTCAAAAGTACTCCTTTGTGAGTGCAAACACTTTTATAAAGTAGAACATTTAAGCCTAGGATATTGTTGAGAGAGAGAAAGGAAGTTTCTTTCTTCTAGGATTCAAGTCTTGGGAGCGTAGTTGTCAAATCGTGAATCGAATCGAGAATCGAAATGGTCAATTTCGAATCGTGAATCGAATCGAATCGTGAATCGCTCTGATTCGGTCATGACTTCTATAATGCATAGAAACTTATGCTTATTGATTAGGGTAACAACAATATATGCTACAAATGAAAGATTTAGGCCTAAATCAATAAATATGTTCTTCTAAATGATGATTTGATAATAACGTGGAATATTAGGTAAGTTGCTTCTATTGCAACTACCGAGAGATGATGATTCGTAAAGCCTACTTATGGTTCTTTTTGTACGAAAGAGTTATAAGTACAAAACAAACCCTTAGAAGGTCTATAGGGTTGTTATATTCCATTTATCTTCCTCATTTTCGATTCACTCCCGTAATAAATCTCTTTTTCTTATTATCTATCCATATAACATAGACAAAAGATGACATATAACAATACTAGACCTTAAAAAAATATTTGAACCCTTTTCAAACAAGAAAAGAAGCAAAACAAGAGTAAAAATATAAATTTTGAAAATTTTAAGTGAATCGAATGATTCACTGATTCACTTACGATTCTCAACTATTTCCAATTCAGCAGCGTATTCGTATCGATTACCCACCGAATCGTACTATACGAATCGTAACCGATTCACTTACGATTCTCAGCTATTTCCGATTCGGCAGCCTATTTGTATCGATTACTCACCGAATTGTATCAAATTGTACGATACGAATCGTGAATCGTACGATTCTGACAACTATGCTTGGGAGTTGTGAGTAAATGGGGAGAACTATACTAAGGGTATGCAATAACCCCAAAGAACCTAAAAGGATTGTTTAACCCTTTTCTAACAAGAACCAAAGGGGGGAAAAACTGGAAAAGTAAAAACCTGTAATCAAATGGTTCGCTTCATGATTCACTGACAGTTTTCTGATTGATTGATTCATCCTTTATCCTTAGCTATTTACTTTTCATGAAACCTGTTGGCTGTTCATAATCGGTAACCCACTTATCACTAGAATTGCACAATTCAATTTATAAAGCTGAGGCAATGTCTTGAGATTTTAGTGTTGACCTAAACTATCCTTATGTTATAATTTACCCTTTTAAAGAAATGTATACTAAATGCTCAGTCATATGCGGGACTTGCATTCTGAAATTAAAGATAACAGCTCCTTATAATCACTATTTTCTTATAGCTAGGGTGAAATGTTGTACAACAATAAACTACATGGTGAGGGGTATAGCAGAAGAAGTCCTTTCCTGAATATCATGCTTTCTATATCTGTTCAATTCGCATTTTGATTAGCCGCTACACTGATATTACTGTTGGATATAGGATGGAAGCAATCTCAAAGAAACTGTGAGGGAGTGGCTCCAAAGGAGTGAAGCTGATCACCGTGATAAGTTGTTAGCTTGTGGGGCCTTTATAGTTGCTGATCTTAGGATGCAAGTTTTGAAAGAGACCGAGTTCACATGTTCTGCAGGTATCGCTCATAACAAGGTGCGATGGAGTCAGTTTATTTGTTTTTCTTTTACGGTGTCCTCTATTTAAGGGTCATCACCTTTTCTACCTGGCTTGGGTGATGGTGCTTGTATTGTTGTATATGACTTCACTAACAGATGCTGGCCAAACTAGCAAGTGGTATGAATAAACCTGCACAACAAACTGTTGTGCCCTTTGCATCTGTGGAAGCATTGCTTGAACATTTGCCCATAAAGAAAATGTAAGATTTTACTTCAGATTGTCCTATTTGTATGCCACATTCCTAAATTGTAGATGTGTGTTGAAATGCTATGTTAATAGCTTGGTTTGAATATGGAACAGTAATTTATCCTCTTTTTTGGTAGTATTGTTAGCATCAGGGAGCTTCCTTTGAGGACCTTAAATAGGCTCCTTAAGTGCGGACCTCCCCAATTCTCCCACTTTCCGATTGAATTTCGATGATCCGAGCTACTCAATGTGATAAGAACGTGATTTTAAGGGTACCCGTGAGAAATCGGCAAAAAAATGACCGGGAAGGGCTTGATTTGAGCAGTTTTTTTTGAACCGTTCAATAAAAAACTGTTCGGACAAAGCCCGTCCCGGCCATTTTTTTTGACGATTTCTCGCGGAGACCCATAAAATCACATTCTAATCACATTGAGCGGCTCGGATCATTAAAATTTGATCGGAATCTATGAGGTCCGCACTTAAGCTAAGTAGGAGATCCCTCATAAGAAGGGAACTCTTGTTAGCATTACTACTTAGAACGATTGAAGTTGCCTATGCTACAGTCTCTTGAAAAGAATATAGTACTAAATATGCTCTAATGCAACATTTACTCGCAGGAAACAGCTTGGGGGAAAGCTTGGGAGTTCCTTACAAATTGACCTTGGCGTGAATACTGTGGGGGAGCTATTGCAGTTCTCAGTGGACAAGCTACAAGAACGATATGGCGTAAATACTGGGTCGTTATCTGTCACTTGTTGCAAATTAATACCATGCAATTTGCAGATTGCTTGCAACATTTACTTGAACAAATGTAACTGGATTTTTGAGAAAATTTTAGCTTTATCAAAACATTTGAATTTTTTAGTCTTAGACCAAGTCCAAATGTCATCTACTGAAACTACTGTATCAAGGTTTGGTTCCTCATTGTTGAAGTCTAATAGAAGATGGTTTGTTTGTTGGAATTTTTTTTTGTTGCCTGTGTGTTTGGATGTTACATCTGATCTTTTACCTGCAATTCAGTACTTGGTTGTGGAACATTGCAAGGGGAATCAGCGGGGAAGAGGTTGAGGGCCGCCTTCTTCCCAAAAGTCATGGTTCTGGGAAGACATTTCCTGGCCCTCAAGCTTTGAAAACAATTGCTTCTGTAAGTGTACTACTACTACTACCTATACATATTTCCAGAGAATCATGCTTTATTTGTTTGACTTTATTTATGAATAATGTCTTTGTGAAGAAGCTGATGTAATCATGAATGTTACATTTGTAATAGTCTCCTTTTGTTTGCAACAGTAGTCTATCTCCATCATCAGTAGTGCAGTCTGAATTTCTTTATTAATTCTCTCTTACTCGTATCATTCTATCCTGTAAATCACGTAGCGCAAGTTCTTCAGGATGTGGCTTTCTCATGCTGGCTTGATATGTTGGTAGAGACTGGGAATGACACTAGATATGATTTACTAAGCATTTTTCTTTTTTCAATCAAACTTAAAATGACACAGGACCAAGAAAGAGGAAATGCAAATAGAGACAAATACAATTTTGAAGGGGAAAAAATGTCTGGTTAAAGGTGAGAGACACCGGGGAGTCGGGGACATTGATATCTCGGCAGTGATATAAGCTTTTCTGTGTGTTTATTGTGGTAATTACGACATGGAGTATGGATGTTCTCCTCCCCTTTCGATGAAATCAAATGGTTCCTTCGATTTATTTTTTGATAATAAGGTTTGCTTTAGGTACCACATGAATAGATTGAAGCGGTGTGTATCATTGAATTGGAGATTCAAAACTAAGATCTGCGCAGAGGTTGTACTCCAACCGAGTGATTAATTAGCTCATGGTTTGCTTCAATTTCAAGTAGCTGCTGTTTTGTTTCTAGCTGCTTTCATTCCATGAATAGATTTTTTTGCCTCTCTAACCAAGCAAGTAGAGTCATTCATCATCGTGAGATCATGACCTATGCGATTCAGCAATCCAGGTTGCAAGTATGGGTAGATACTCCCAGACTAGCAATCCTATTCCAATCCGATATGACTGTTGGATCTTTTGATACACTAGATGCCGATCGCAATATTGATAGCCATAGTTACAAGAGCTGTAAAAAATGAGAAAGCTAATTTTTACGTGGTAACCAAACTAACATCATAAAGCGAAATACCCCGTTAACTGGTATGATGTTTGTCTAAATTACCCGTGGCATCTGAATGTCCATAATTATGATTGTGAAATCACTTTTATTGGAACTTGATTTATATATTTCACAGGGTTAGTCAGGCTGTGACCATCATTACTTAACTGATGCAAACTCTTCGGAGATACTTAGTGTTTGGTCCTTATTCTATCGGTACTCTCCTTCAGGTTGAACACTGGCTTAATGAACTTTGTGAAGAACTGAGTGAACGTCTTCAGTCTGACCTAGACGTCAATAAGCGGATAGCGCACACACTCACCCTGCATGCTACAGCGTTCCAGGTAGCTTCTTTTCATTCTTTTCCGCTTCTTCTTATGACTCTCCCTTTCATGTTTCTCACAAAGGTTTCCTTCAATCGGCAGTCTATTCCTTTGCAATTATATTAAACACATCAACTCCAAATCTCCAATTGGTATTTGTGCTGATTATGTTATCCCGCAGTCCAGTGACTCTGAGTCGCACAGAAACTTTCCTTCTAAGTCATGTCCATTGAGGTATGGCCCTACAAAGATCAAAGAGGACACCTTAAACATATTTCAAGCTGGGTTGCGTGAATACATTGGGTCAAGTGGAATTAGTACTTATGGAAGTCGATACAGAGGATGGGGAATTACTTCTCTTTCGGTTTCAGCCAGCAAAATTCTCGCTGTACCCTCTGTAAGCTCAAAATTTTCAATCCCGCCACCCCCCACCCCCACATCACGTTATGTCCCATTCTGAAGGACTTATTTAAACTTGTTTCGAAACGAGCTCTAGTTTCTACTTGCCAGAAGGGTATTGGATTACATATATGACCTTTAATTTTATAGTTTTCTGCTCATTCATATAATTGCACATAATTTTTGTTGCATATTATTCAAATGTGGATCTTGAATACATGAGACAGGGGACCTGTTCAATCATGAGATACTTTCATGGCCAAGATCAGTCTTGCTGTTCCTCCGAGCAAGCAAAGGACAGATTCCCCGAAGCTGCACCATCGTCACCCTCTGGTACGTTCTTATACTGGATGCTGCCTTTTGCTTGTTTTGGTTCCCATCAGTTTTGTACGTTTAGTGAGGCGAGCAAGGTTTCAGGAACTGAAAGCTATTCAGGATCGCATCCTACTGAACCGCCCATAAAATTTCACGAGGAAGGAAGAATTGGCGGTGCCATGCCAATTGTGGATGAAAATGAAATCAACACAGAAGTGTGCATGATAGAGGTTTGCATTGATGTTGCCTTACATTTAGTTGATTTGTTAATAAGTACCAATATAATGTTGAAAGGAAGTTATGTAACTTACGATGCTTAACCCCTTGAACCTTTGACAAAGAATCCTCGTCCTTTGACACCTCGAAACTTGGCATTGACAGTCGACTCGACTTAGTGAGAGAGCGACTGATTACGGTCCATATCTGCCTGCTCTTTCAGTCAATACGCCAAGGTAATAGGCTCGGGCCATGAGATTTACCACTCCTTTTTAGCAACCAACTGGTAAAAGCTTATATGGTGTAAGGTTTTTGATGTTGGACAGAATAGAAGAAGATTAAGAAGATCAAAACACAAAGAAAATAGGTTGTTCCGAGGCTGGGAACAGTGCACGTGAACATTAGATGAATAGAAGAATTCTAGGCCTCACACCTAGACAACCTTAGGCATCACACCTAGGACCTCTTTAGCATCACGCGAAAGAATTCGTGTAATTTGTAGATCCAGTCAATGACCAATGGAATACCCCTTTAATTCTTAAGGGCCATAACTTCCAACCATTTGAAATTACCAAATACCGGTGACCTCTTTGTATGGACTGAATCAGTTTTGCCAGGACATACAGGGACAGTTATAAGAGGTGTTGTGATTTGGCCCATGTATGACCTTCTTGGATAAATGGCAATACAACTATAACCATTTTAAAGGTTAAGCTGTCAGAAAGCGGTTCTTAAAGAAGGGGATTGCAACAGAAAAGGGTCTACGGTAGTTTTTGCTCCAACATATGGAGCAAAATATACATTCGTAACAAAACTGATAATTGCATGAACCACCGTGGGAAGGGGAGTAGAGGTAAACAGGAGAGTGCAACCTGACTTCCTGCCATGCAAGTGCGACCCCTTGCAGGAATTTCAAGACCACAGCCTCTACCTCTACTTTCTTCGAATCTTCATTTGTTTCCTCTATTGATCTCGCTATTCTGAAAATCGCTAGGTGCCTTGGGCGGAAAAGGACTACCTAGCGCCTAGGCTGGGACTAGGCGCTGACTAGTTGGCTGCCTTATCTAGGTGTTGGACCAACGCCTAGCGCCTAGGCGGGGACTAGTCGGCCTAGGTGGACGGCTTTTAGAACACTGGTTGATCTAGGCATGGAAACCACTTGTCATTGAGTCAAGCTGTATTATGGATTACTTGAGTTTAGCTGTAGAATTATGAACTTCACTGTTCAACTGATGATAGTTTGCTATAGCTGTGTGACTTTCAATGCATATGTTGTCTCCGTAGGATACATGTGCAGCCTTGCAACCTGGTGATGGCCAGGATCCATCTTGTTCTTCCCAGGGGGCACATCATGAGTTCATCCAAGAAACTTCAGCATTATCTTCCTCAGGTTTCTTTAGATCTGGTCACTGTTTCTTTCTTCCTTATTCGTGCTTGTAATTTTTTTTTTATTATCTCTATAACCATTTTGCATTATAAGTTAGGGCGGTTGTTCTTCCAGGGACTCAATGCTGTACGGAACTGAATCAAAATGAGCTACACATGGAATCCCAGGCTGAGGAAACTGGGACCAAGTACTTACGGCGTGGTACAAGGCCAAGGGAGCAGAAAAGAAAATTGGTGAAAGATAAGGTATGGAGACATACTTGCCTTTTTCTTTCAATGGTTTATCCATTTTCTATTTGTCTGTTTACAAATAGAAAAAAGATTTTTACACATTTTGCAATTTAGCCTATATTATTCCCCACTTGTTATATACTATGTTTATTAACTGCCTTACAGAATGGAAAGATAAAAATTTGTCTGAGGTTCTTGTTCCTTATATTATTTGTGAAGAATCTACTGAGCTGAAAAACTACTGAACCTTGGAGAGGTCTATCTTCAATCACAATTTTTGTCCTGACTCCTGAGTCTTCCTTGCTATTTTCTGTCCTTTCTCAGTATCTGCTTTTCCTTTTAATATGTTCAAAACAGCTCACAAATCACCAAGTACATACGATGTTTAGATGCTTTAACTGTAATATAGATCCTACTAATTTCAAAAAGCAGTTCCAAAACATAGATTGCATACCAATTGTTCCCGAGCCGACATTTCAGGCTAAATATGGGTAGAGTAATCTGGAAATTTGCTAATTGACAGTTTGAAAAGGAAAATCAGGCCATATCATGAATTCCTTATCCAGTTTGTTGGTGATCTCGGTGAAAATTTGAAACAGGCCACTTAATTAGTACAATATTCGAATATTTTGCCTGTCTATATTTTCCCAATCTGGGTAGGAAACTATTTGGGCTCCTGAAATATTCATTTTACAACTATAGAGAACTCTCTTTTTTGAACTCGCAAGATATATATTACGCTAGGATAACAGAGTTACATGAGTGTTGCATTTTTACAAGACGAGAAGCACTCGAGCTACAACTGTCATACAACAAAACACTGGCTAAAGAGCTTGGTGGAGAACTATATACAACAAAACCGTTTTGCCCCATGGCCGCTTGTTGGGCCAAAACATCAGCTACTATCATAGAGAGAACTTTGGCCTAGGATGAAGAGTGCCATGATTCTATGACCACCTGTTTTTCGGAAAACCCATCCGGCATTGAGATTTTTAATGTGACGTCATTTCTCTGTGTTTTGTGACAGGGGTCATCTTCAATCTTGAGACTCTTTCAGAATTTCAACAACTCTTCTTCCCAGAAGCGAGAGCATGCTACAAATTCTGATGAAACCCAAGCATCTTCATCCTTGAGTAATTTCGCAGATCCAACTCCAACCCTCCCTCCCTCTCTCCCTCTCTCTTTGATGTTGATTTTTGGTGGCAGATTTTCAGTCAAAGGGTACCTTCTCTGAACTAAATGAAGCTGAGGTACCAAAAGAGAACCCACTTGGCATGCCCACTTTGGGTCAACAAGATGAACTAAGAAGGGATGCTTGGGATTACAAGATTGATGAGATCGACCCTACCGTCTTTAATGAGTTACCTCCTCAAATCCAGCAAGAGCTGCGGGCTTGGCTCCGGCCCCAGAAACGAGCTAATTTACCCAAAAGAGGTTCAACTATTGCTCACTATTTCTTGCCCACCAAAAATACGTAGGCAGGCCAAATGATTTTACCTCACAATACCCTCCATTTATGCATGGATTCGAGTCTATAATTTGATGTATCGATCACACACCTTGTATATGGTTTAGGGGACTGTCTGTAAATTCTTTCTGAAGTTTGAGATGTATTTATTGCCATTGGCCCTTGCTACTTAGAATTGGTTAATTTGTATGTCATCTTTTTACCGTATGAGAATATCAAAGTCAAAGGTTTCTTATACATTGTACTCAAACAGCATATGAGCTAAAAGTTTGGCAGGTGGTTTGGTTAGATCGTTTGGTCATCTTGTTTAGATGCAGATTGTTGTGCTCATTTCATTGGAGTATATGAACTTTTTACTTCTTCGAAATGGGATAACACGCGAGGGGAAGTGTTAGCAAGTACCATAGAGATGATAAATCTTTGCCTTCAAATGTAATTGATAGAGATGATATTCTCTTTGAGATTGAATATAATCAATGTCATAAAGAGCATTTACATTACCTCCTAATTGTATTCTAGAAAGTCTGTTTAAATAATTGATCTTACAGTTTGAGCGGGAAATTGGAGAAATGATTGGGGACAATTTGGACTCATTGATAAAATAGGGTGCATGTTGTGATGGGGAAGTGTAAGGATTTTAGGGGAAGCCCATCACCATTCTCATTTAGTTTGGTACGAGCTTTCCATCCCAAAAGTTCATACTTTGATTGCACTCCAATAAAACCAACTACTTATAGTTATTGGGTATAAGCCTGTTGAGTACAGATTGCACCCTCGAGAGTAGTGTTGAAATTAATCATTGGTCTACCCCTTGAGATGCGAACTGGTCTACCCTTTGAGATACCCTCGAGAGTAGTGCTGAAATTAATCATTGGTCTACCTCTTGAGATGCGAACTGGTCTACCCTTTGAGATCCGAATGGGGCTCTCACTAGAATGCAATTTTGTTTATCTTAAAAGATGGTGAACATTACCCTCTTTTTTATTGGTTGAAATAGTGTGGATCTCACCACAAAGTGATGTCATGCTTACCATGCAATACACTTTTTGGTAAGCATGACATCACTTTGTGGTGGAATTCACACAATTTCAACCAATAGGAAGGATGGTAATGTTCACCATCTTAAGTGGAGGGTGAACAAAACTCAACTCCTCTCACTAGGGAATGACAGACAACTCGAGTTATTAAAAAGAAGTCTCAAGTTGTAACGACCCTGATTTTTGGTAAATAAAAATTTCGCTACATATTTAAATTTTATTTTAATTACTTGAATTTTTGCTTTTAAAATTTTCTTTTAACTTTAATAATCCGTTATAATTAGATTTGAGATTTATAAAATTATATCTTTTCGTCCCGGACAATTTAGTCATTTTCTAAAGACAAGTATGCTTATAAAAACACTTGTATATTTTTCTAGCGAGTTAAATAAAATCTTTAAATTATATTTCTTAGCTAAGAATCCTACATGACAAATAGAATTGGTTTCCAACCGATTAGTTAGAGAAACCTAACTACCGTTTCACCTAGTTACATTCTCCTAACCTTAGATGAGCCCTTTCAATCCTCTTTGAGCCTTATGAACCCCTCCCAACCCTAATTGAACCATTAGACCATTAGAAGTAACCATTTTACGTCATGACTAGTCTTTTCAAGATTATACCTAGCTTTATTTCCCTTTTATCCTTTGGTTAATAAATGCTAGGGAAACTTGTAACCTTTGGGTAATAGAGATTGGATTGCCAATAAAGCATTGATTTGAAAAGTCATCATAGACCATGTCATTACTTTACTTCCTTTGGAAGTAAACTTAGTCTTGTCAACCTTACTTATCATTATTACACCTTTGACCATTGGACAATAATTGCTAGGAAAAATATTACCCCTTGGATAATAGCAACTAGACTTACCATTTATAATTATAGTTGACAAGACAAGTCATATGGAATTTTGTACCATTAGGTTACTTCTAGAGAAGAAAACTTAGTCACATCAACTTTTCTTATCAACTTTACTCATCCCTTTACTCATTGGATAACAAATGTTAGAAATTTTTATTCCTTGGATAATGGAGACTAGAATTGCAAAGGTATATATAATTTGAGAAGACAAGTTAAAACCAAATCCCATCATTTTGTTTCCAATAGAAGCAGCTTTACTCTTTCTCTCTATTGAAGGGTCACTTTCAAAAGAATAAATATTCCTTCCAAGAATATTCTCTCATTATTTCCTCTTTAACCTTTGGATAATAATTTCTAGAGAAATTTTTATCCTATGGGTAATAGTGTGTGCATGTGTTTTTGTACACTCCATCAAGCTAACTCTTTGACCAACTTCACACTCAAGCCTAATGACTCATGACAACCCATTTCTAGTCTACTTTACACACAATCCTAGCCTATTATTTTGTTCTTCCTTGCAAGCAACCGTTTCTTGGGACAAGACAAGGCCATACCTATCATAATTGCCCCTTTACCCATTGGACAATAATTGCTAGGGAAAATTTTATTCCTTGGGTAATAGCCAAGACTTTTGCTATAAAAAGCACCTCATCCTTGCCATTTAACTCACACCTTCCATTCTTCAACTTCTCTCTCTAGAAAGACTTGTATTTTTTACTTTGTTCTTTCTTGTTCTTAGTGTTCTTGAGTTTTTCTTAAAGTTCTTCAAGAAACTCAACCTAGGCCACCACAAAACCACCACTTGACCACCCTCGATCCAAAAAGTTTAAGTAGTTGGGTCAAGAACTAGTTTCGAGATAAACCTTTCTCTTTTGAAGCTATCGGAAGCTCACCGTAGGAAGTTACTCCGTCCAATGTACTTACTTTTTTTGTAGCTGTACCTACTACCAAGAAGAACGGTAGAATGATCTTACTCGTTAACTCAAAGTATAAAAGTAAAATTGTTTGATGCTTGTATTGTGTGAAATGTATGTGACTATGTCGAATAACTTGATTTATTTTCCAGAAAAACATATGTTGTTTTGAACTTTCCTAAAAGGAAGAAAGAGCGGATTTTTAAAACATAAACTTGATTGAAAGTATTCGTATTTTGATCTTTAAGATGGTTATGAGCATGTATACATAATTACTTGAATTACTTATTTTAATGTGTGACAAAGCATAAGTGGTTTCTGTCACGCCCCAAATCCGGGAGCATGACCGGCCGTGTACCATGAAGCAATCATGGGACACGAAGCCTAATTAAAAATAATATTTTAAGAACTCGCAATCAATAAAAAAAAAACTAGATATTTTATTAAAGCAAAATCTGTGTGACACTAAACCAATATTTTTCCAATCTCCAAATTCCACAATGAACAGCCAATAAATAAAAGTGCGGAAGCTTTTTGACAATAGAAAAGAAATAAAAATGCAGACGCCCTAGAGGTCCAAACACAAGGTCCCGACAACGCCGCAGAGTCCACTATAATGCTCCATGAACTAACCTGAAAAATAATATGGAATAAATCCGTCAACTGACGAGCTCAGTGAGTAGTTAAGCATGCTAAGGGTAATACTAAGTGGCATACGAATAAATGAACGGTAACGAGTGCTCCAAAGAAATGGTTTTCAATAGTAATGATCGATGGGTCAACGAATAGCAACAACTAAATAAGAAAAGACAAGATGAACGGCCCAACAAGTAGTATCAATGGCCTCAACAACTGATTAACGAATATCAGGATCAATAATCGAATCGCACTAATAAGCATTTGCATCAAACAGTTTGCCAGATGATATTAAGAACGACCAACAACAATTATATGGAAATTCAAACCAATTGAGGGAACCATAATCACCAATTACCAAGTACCAAATGCCAAATATTTTCTCAAGGCTTCGCCCGTTGGATCCAACACCATATTTAGAGTCACCACAGGATGGCGCCTGGGACCTTTTCCCTAAACCGATCCGAAATAGGGTCACAGGGTATTCCACAAGTCTTTTCCCTATCCGTTGAGCACTAGAGTCACAGGGTATTTCACAAGTCTTTTCCCTAGTGGCCAAAGTCACCTCGATATTTCACGGGTCTTTTCCTTGGACTTTAATAAATACAAACATAGTCCGTGGTCCCAAACACAAATAGAACAACGGCGAACCGGAGTCACCTGACCGGCCAGGATTATTCCCCGTGTCGTTGCAGAGTCACAATAATAATATGGAGTCAATGAAATAGACATCAACAAGATGAGGGAATCAATCAATCAGAATTATTATCAGTGAACCTTGTATGCCAAAGGGGTACGTCAATCGTTTATAAATATGAGAGCAACGAATAAGAGTAATTATCATCAGATCACAACCAATAACAAACTGTCAAGAATCGATAACGAATTGTCAAGAATCGATAGGCTCAAGAGGATTCCAAGAAAGGGATCACATGCTTAACCACTCACCTCGATGTCCGAATGAATGCAACCAAATACGAAGTGTGATACTAATCGGCTACTCTGAATCACAAATAAAAGAAACAGATAAAATTATAAGTATGCATAACTATTACCTAACATTACTGTTATGATTAATATACAATTAAATCTAACACTTAATTAGCCCACGATTTCCCGAACACATGCATACCCACGACACCCAACAAAATCCACTGTCAATGTCATTAGCCAACAGCCCATTCACAAACCACTTTTCTCCTTCCTAATTCACACACGGCATTCACACACGGCACCACTTGCACGCACATCTCTTTGATCTCCACCAACAATTCCCCACTGCTTTCCCAAATCAAAGCCCCTATTTCTATGTGCTTATATAACCATAAGCTATATACCCAGCAAGGGGAAAAAAAAGAGACGATGAAATTAAACATTAAACTTACCCGATGATTCATTGATCCGAAAACTACCGATGAGCTCTCAACTGCGGCTGCTTTTTCACGCTCTCCTCCCCAAGGAATAAAATAACCCTACTTCTCAGACGTTTCCTCACCCTAATAAACTGCCCACGTTCAAACTTAACACTTATCTAGTCTAATTACACAATCAACCCAATATTATTATTCTTTACTTTAACTAATCACTTGCAGGGACCCATTCCCACTTTAACCAAACTTAGGATTTAAGCGATATGTGTAACTGATGTCAAAAATAAGCTGCCCAACATATATATTTTTTTTAGCAAGAAGTTTGAAAAGAAAAATGAAATATTTAATTATTTGCGTCAAAAATATTATTATTATTTTTTAACTGAAAAAGTGGGACGCCACAGTTTCCACCCCAAGGGCGTCCGTACATGTGGCGTTATGCTTTAAGACATGATTTGAGTATGATTAATAATATGAAGTTGGATAATCTTGCTAGTTTAGTTTCAAGATTATAATGAATGATTTATGATTACTTTTGTGAAAAGTCCTACTGCGAAGTCTATATATGAAAACGAGACACAGAAATCGAGGAAGTTAGAAACATGACACCTAGGGTGTGGTTAATGAAAAGACGTGTTTTGATACCGCGATTGCTTCGTCGCAACCTAACCTCTTAGAAAGGTTTACACCCCAAGCGTAGGGCTAGGTCATTGAAAGGATAATAACCGGTAAGACCGGAATCGTTCCCACAGAGAAATCTTTTTAAGTGAATTCGGATTAGATGTTGTGTAGAGAGCTGCGGCGTTCAAGCGGCCAACTTTGGTATTCGAATGAATGACGATATTTAAACTTGAAATTAAACTAGATTAGAGATGGTCGAGTCAAGGGGATTGATTTACCCACGACTTAGCCGTCAAATGGTTCCTTCATCTAACTCATGAGTGAACCGAAACCATCCAGATTCCACTTGAAGAATTAAAAGCTGAAGACTACTTGTAACTTAACTCAAAGCTCTCATTCAAATTGAACTCATTTAACGCAGGTGAGAGACGAAAAAGAATCGTTCGCACGTATATGATTATCAAGCACGTAGCATAAGGCGATAGACTTCATTGATCAAAGAAGCCACTAACACCCTGATCAATACTAGACATCATGGGTTTAATTCATTCAAAACCTTGAAATTAAGTTAAAGATTAGGAGAAACCATTTAAACCACAAAGTCATAGAGTGAATTTCACCCCATGACCAAAACCTATATACTACTCACACATAGTAAAAAGACTAGAAAATGAGTTAAGCATAAAGAACATGATTCATCGATAAAAACGAAAATGAACTTGATTTACGTAAGGGTCTCAACCGTAACTATAACATTAATAAATGAGAAAACATCAAAATACTTAAACTTACTTGATTTCTTGAAGAAAATGACTTGAAAAACTAGCAATGGAAAAACTAGAGCAAAAACTAGAAAACTAGGCCTAATGTTAACTAATGGCCTCTATCTATCTTCCAAAAATGGCATGAAAGCCTATTTATAGAGCTTATAAAATCAGTCTTACAATGGACAAAAAGGCTCCCAAAATATCCCAAAAACGTACTAGAAGAAGAAACTTTCCATAAAAGGAATGTTGAAATATTCAGCACAAAAAGCTGGTCAAAGGGCATTGGTCCCGATACCTCAAAAATGAGGTAGTGGTACCAATTCAACTGTCTTCCAAATCAGCAACATGGTACCGGTACCTCAAAAATGAGGTATTGGTACCTGTGGGCTCCCCGACCGGCACGCGCCCAAAAGAAGAGTCGCCATCCGGATTTTTGAGATGGATGATCCGAGAAACCGAGAGCTTGATTTGAAAAGAAAGGCTTTTGATCTAGCGAAAATATTGAGATTTTGGGTTCGGGAGTCACGTTACGAACGGGGAAGGTTTTATTGGAAAAGCACCCCGCTCGCCCGGTAAAAACCGGTCTCTACTTAGCATTTTAAATGGGAGATTTAATATCATTTGAAAAACTTAACTTTGATTAAAACATGTACGGGAAAGGGACATGGGATTTATTATAACACATTGACGTGTTTATGGTGCAAACTGTACAGTATGAAATGATGAGTAATGTACAAAAAATAAAACCACAGCATCACAGCAGTTTGCCAATATCAAGAGAAATGCCGCGCGACGGACTGGATGCATCGCACGGTGCAACTAAAACGCCATGCGGTGCACCTGTCTACGCATTCCAGAATCAGTTCGCTTTTACATGACAAAACAAACCCCAGATCTACAAAATAGTTTTTTATATTTTCCGAATCTCTGGAAAAAAATGATTTACGAGATCATTTTGTTTATCTCATCATGTAAAGCAATGTTAAAAGCTTTTTGAAATGTTAAAAAATTTAAGGGCAAATTTTCGTAGTAGTCCCTGTAGTTTTATGGTTGTCTCACTTTCGTCCCTCTAGTTTCAAAGTGCTCGAATTTCGTCCCTGTAGTTTGTTTTACGTTCCAAATTGGTAAAATCGTTAACACCGTTAACGAAACTAACGGAAAAAAAAAATAAGTGTTCCAATTTTCAATCCGTTTGAACCGGTGCGAAGATCTTATTTTTTTGATCATTTTATCCTAAATGGTCGTAATGAATTTTTGGCTCTAAGGCCTTTCAACGAGCACCCGAAGACTCCTTATTTAGTTTCAGGGCTCTCTTAGGGTGCTCATTGAAAGGCATTAGAGTCAAAAATTCATTACGACCATTTAGGATAAAATGATCAAAAAAATAAGATCTTCTCACCGGTTCAAACGGATTGAAAATTGGAACATTTTTTTTTTCCGTTAGTTTCGTTAACGGTGTTAACGATTTTACCAATTTAGAACGTAAAACAAACTATAGGGACGAAATTCGAGCACTTTGAAACTAGAGGGACGAAAGTGAGACAACTATAAAACTGCAGGGACTATTACGAAAATTTGCCCAAAATTTAATAAAGTAAAAAAAAAAAAGGCTTTTAACATGAAACTTGATTCTGGAATGTACCCGCACAGAAAAGTAATGAACAGACTAAACAAAATAACATAAGAAGGAGTATGTAAAAGAAATAAAATATCGCACGGCGTAATACGCTACGCTGTGCGGAGTTATAAAACGCCGCACGATGTAGCGTATCCGATACAGAGACTATTTTTTTGTGCTTTTTGAATGTAAAGCTCGTTTAAGACCCAAACTCAGCATAGAAAGATTGAGAAGGGCCTCGATCGGCTCCCCTCAAAGCTAAAAGTGATTTAGCCCAAGGAATATGTTTATACCTTTTGATCGAAGCTTGGATGTGCTTGAAGATGGAGGAATGGAGGTTGATTCGGATTGAAAACTTCTTTGATCGAAACTTGAATGTGTTTGAAAATAGAGAGTGGAGGTTGATTTGGGTTGAGGTTTGAAAGACTTGTGAGCAAATGAGTGGAGAGAGAGAGAGAGAGAGAGAGAGAGAGAGAGAGAGAGAGAGAGAGAGAGAGAGAGAGAGACCAACTTGAGGTTGATTTCTTAATAGCCCAACTTGTGGGTTGATGTAGAGAGAGAAAGAGGTGTATAGTGATGGGTGCAAGGAGTTGTAGAGAGAGAATCAAGAGGGGTGTTTTTAGAGAGAGAGAGTGTGTGAGTCTAGAAAATGGCAGAGTAACTTTATTTGGAGTTGAAGGAGTGCTTCTCAACTAGAGGGGGGGTGTATTTATTGGCAAGAGAGCCAAGGATGAGCACTGCAGAGAGGGGAGGTGGCTTCTGGGCCGAAATATTGCATCTGCAGGCGTGGCCGACAACTTTCTCCTGCTGTAAGAACTTTTTCCCAAAACGCCGCGCGACATAAGGAGAAATGCCGTGTTGTATATTGAAATCTCGTGCGGCGGAGTGATTTTTTTGAAATTTCTTGAAATGCTGCACTGCGTTTCTGAAATGCCGCGTGACGTTTTGAAACGCCGCGCGGTATTGTGTGTCAGCATAGCACACCAAACTTCGCAGGGGCGCCCCGGATACTCCCGGTCTCGGATTTGGGCATTTTTCAAAGCGTTGGAAAGCTTGTCAAGTCCTCTTTCTAACCCAATTGGGTTTACTCAAATACATTTTATACATTGAAATGTGTGCCCATTTTACCATCGGTGTGTCATAGAAAAAGTTATTTTTGACCAAGCAAACGTGTTTTTCTCTTTGCAATTGAACCAAGGGCCACCCTACATATTTGGAAAGGGGTTTTCTTGAGATTTAGAGAAAGAGTAACAAATAAGCAACAATCCAAGCCTTGAAGGTATATTTTTCCTTATTTCATCATCGGGGAATTTAAAGATTATTCGGAGGCCCAAATTGAGGTGTCTACAGTACCTCTGTGTGAAAACTGCAGAACAGGGTCAGCTTGGCTCTTGAGCTCTTGTGGTGTCCCGACGGCCTTCCAATGCTTGATTCTTAATCAACGGGACTTGGCGAAAGTATGCCATGTGGCCTTGGACTCTCAAATGCCCTCGAGGGCTATCTTTGAAGCATTTGCTTCATTTGATACACTTTGGCTCACTTCTCGCCAACTTTGACCACCGAACGACCTACGAGGCTTCTTCTAGTGCCGATAAGTTCCGGTGACATTGAAACATGTGCCGTCGGGCAATTGGATACTTGGCGACAACCTGATACATCCTTTGGCGTTCAAAATCACCTTATTAGCACGTTTTACCTGAAATGCTAACAAAAATACTTTACGTGCAATATGGGATAAAAACGGCTACTTAAATGAATAAAAGTAACAAATTAGAGGATTTAAGCCCCAAGATTATACAGTCTTGGGTGCTAATCAGCGATGTGACAGGACGTGATAGCCCAATGTGTGTAAGGATTTTGAAAACCGCAATGTGGCCGGACTTGGTAGCCCATTGTGTGGTGTGTGTTGCCATGGGACCGGACGTGGTAGTCTCATTGGAGGTAATTTAATGTTTGTGAAAACCGTAATGTGGCCGGACTTGGTAGCCCATTGTGAAGATTGCCAATAGGGCCGGACGTGGTAGCTTCATTGGTAATGTGGCTTGGTTATCCGCGGAGAGGAGCCAATGCAAGTTTTGTGTGCCAATGGGAACCCGAAGCGGCTGAACCATTGCGAGGATACTCGGAAACCCCGAGCAGCGGAACCGAGGTTGGGTATGTAAAAACGGATTTTGGAAATGTTGATTTGGCATATGAAAAGCGGAAAAGAATGACACAGTTTACGACGAGTCGCGTAGGAGAAACTTAAAAATCATGGACACCAACGATAGTTGAATAGTGAATGTGGATGTGTCATTGTTAACCATTTTGTTAAATTATGCATGTACCATTTGGAAATCGTTAACTGTATGATCTATTATTTGTAAGTTAAGCGTTAGTGGGTATGGATTATTCTATTGAGCTCCTATAGCTCATGGTGTTACCTTTGGTGACCCTGACATATTATATCGGTGGCGACGCTGGTATAATGTGTCAGACTTTATAGATAATTAGGATAAGCTGTACACTTTGGAGGCTTTCGGAGCCGAAGAGCTGGCAAGGATGGAGGAGCAGGCGGAGCTATAGTTAGGAACCTTAGTTTCCCTCCCTTGTGTAATAAAAGTACTCTTGTGAGAGTTATGATGTAATAACGAGCCAGACTCTATTTAGTTTTTCAATAAAGTCGTATATTTAACGTTCCCAAAATTCGGAGCTTTACACAAGTTTAGGCATGTCGTGGATGTTTGTTATGTCAAAGTTCAATAACATCCAAAGGAGTTTCTAGCACCATGTGCGTTCAAGTAAGCTCATTATAAATTGATTTGCAATTAATGACAACTGACAATCAACTTCAATTCCGTAGCATTGATATCTAAACCAATGTTGATTTATAAATTCAAGTAGTAACCTTAGTAGGACATTAATTAGCACGAACGATCTCGTCAACACGAAAGAAAGATAGACAATAGCTAAAGAAAGATCAATCTTCAACTTGACAATATCCATTTGGTAGATCAAAGCCTATGAAGCTCAGTGTATAACCAAATCTTTGAATTGGTCCCTAGTATACTATTCAGAAAAGGCAGAGCACATGATGAGATCATCAGCTCATTCAATCTGCAAACCAGTACCAAAATTGTCTGAAGGACATTCAAAGTCCTAGTACTTAAGTCACTTAAAAGGACAAAATTTGCATCACAAATCACCATCCTCTGCCGTAAATTAGGCTTGTCAATGGATTGAATTTAATCCGAATCCGATTAGAAAAATTCGATTCGGATCCGATATCATCGATCAGGAATCCAATAATTCGAATCCGGTAAGCCAAATGCGGATCGGATTCGGATTGTATCGAATTAAATCTGGGGCTTCTTCCGGGCTTGTCCTGTCTAAGTGGACAAAGCCCCAATAAGTCCTGTGCATAATTTCCAAAAGAAGCTTATAGCCGAGTAAGTCCTGTCCTGTATTCCTTCCAAAAACACCCTTCAGTGCAATTAGCGCGCCTCTACCAATGCGCGCGCATGTCCTTTCTGCCCATTTATGCACGCATGCCCATCAATGCGTTTCTCAACAGTAAATGTTTGGGGAAATTGCATTTCAGTGGGAGTTGGGGCAAATAATGCCCAACTCATGGAGAGGTTTTTTTGAAATTACATAAATATGGAATGGAGGAAAAAAAAATCCCCATACATGAAACGGAGGAAAAAATATTCCCCATACATGGAGTTGGTTGTAATCGAATCTGGGTTTCCGAAATTGTCCCTTCTATGAATCTAAATTGCCCCTTATATGGACCTAAGTTGCCCCTTTTATAAATCTAAGTTGCCCATTCTTTGAACTTCCTGAGTATTCAATTTCTTGAGCATTTTTTCAATTTTCTTACCATTTCTATTATTTTCTGAGAAGTTTGGGATCTGAGTTACTTGTAGATTTGAGTTTTTAAAATACTTTGAGATTAGTGTATTTTGGATAATTTTTTTAGAAATAGAAATGATAGAAAAAATAAGATGTATGTTTTCTAGCATCCACTTTATACTTTTGCTTTTAGATTTTAGGAATTGCCATTTGAAATTTCTTGTTTGGTTTTACTTGAAAATGTGAAGAAGTTATGCTACTAGCTACTAATTTGCTTCACTGCTTGCTTTTCTTAAAAAAAAAAAGGTGTAACTTAAGTCCATAGAAGGGACAACTTAAATCCATAAAAGAGGCAACTTAGGTTCATAAAAGGGGCAACTTAGGTTCAAACTCAGATTTGACTACAAACCGACTTCATGTTTTGGGAATTTTTTTCCCTCCGTTTCATGCATGGAGAATTTCAGTTAGTCCATTTCACCAAAATTTGTAAGTAACCGAGATCCTAAATTTCTCAGAAAATAATAGAAATGGTTAGGAGATTGAAGAAATGGTCAAGAAATTGAATACCTAGGAAATTCATAGAAGGGATAACTTAGATTCATAGAAGGGGCAACTTAGGTTCAAACTCAGATTTGACTACAAACCGACTTCATGTTTTGGAAATTTTTTTTCGTCCGTTTTATGCATGGAGAATTTCAGTTCGTCCGTTTCACCCAAATTTGCAAGTAACTCAGATCCCAAATTTCTCAGAAAATAATAGAAATATCAAGGAGATTGAAGAAATGCTCAAGAAATTGAATACCCAGGAAGTTCATAGAAGGGATAACTTAGGTCTATATAAGGGGCAACTTAAATTCATAGAAAAGGCAACTAAGGAAACCCATATTCGATTACAACCAACTCCATATATGTATGGGTGCACTAGCAAGTCCGATTACCAGAAGCACATATTGAGCAATTAAGAAAGAAATACAAAACTCATTAGCAAGTCCGATTACCAGAAGTAAGCCATTCCTGTGCAGCCACTAGGTCATCCAGAACAGGTGCACCTGACTGTCTTCAATTATTGGCATCTGGAGTCTTAAACCTATCCAACAACAATGCATGCCTCCCCACACTTGTTGCCGGCAGATAGTCCTGCCGCATGCTGTCTCCAATGTGTAGGGCTTCTTCTGGTACAACATTTCCAGCCTTCTCTAACGCAATCTCGTATATCTTAGGGTTTGGCTTTTCCACACCTTCAAGACCAGATAACACACCAAAGTCCCACTCGGTTCCCTAAATACAAAAACACAATATATTAGTACTCCATTTTCAGGCGCTTAGCGGTACAAATTAAACCAACAAAGTAGAAGTTTCAATGAGATCTCATTTCTTGAGTTCTTCTTTAATATTACCTGATTTAAACCCAAAGCAGGAAGAATCACATCCTGATAACGGTATTTGGCGTTACTAACTATCCCTACTTTGAGACCGTTTTTACGAGCCCATCTTAGGAATGGTTGAGAATCCGGAAAGATAGTATAAGGTGCAGATGAACCGAACATTGCATATATGGGCTTGAATACCTTCTCAAATGTGTCCTCATTGTAATCGTACCCTGCCTGTCAAAAATTCAAGATCAACAATCTTCATTCCTTGGAAATGGTAAAGTTGTGTTTGGATGATGGATTCACTTGGCAATTTTCTGAGGAAAGGAAAACATAAAGGAAGATAATGAAGTGATTGTGTTAAATTCACGTCTTCTATTTTCCTGTCATTTCCTTACCCTTGATATATCCCTCCAAAAATTCATGATTTAAACACAGCCCAAAGGTCTCATTAGTGAAAAAGGCAGGGAATACAAGGAAACATGATCAATTAAACTCTCTTACCCTGAGAAAGGAGTCTCTCACGCAAGTCTTCCACCAAACAATATTGGGCATTTTGTCTGAATGACCAAAACATGGATGCTTCTTTGCCATATTGGAGTATGCAAGTTTAAAGCCCTCGTGCACACGTTTGTAATCAGGACAAGGCAATCCAACAGATTTGGCAGCCATACAATAGTAGTCCCCAAGTTCCCCTTTGTAAGCAAGGAGTGTACCAGTAACATCCACTGTGATACAGCGTAACTTTGCTAATAAAGTCATGTTGAAAGATGGTTCTGCTGCAGTTTCTTGTGTTCTAGATCACATGTGATCTCGGGCCAGTTTGATGTATCACTTAAATGCAAGTTCTTGAGGAAGGTTGCAAGCACACTGACTGATGCAAAGAACAACCACACGCATTATAAGAGCAATACCTCATGCATAAAGAATTCAATATGCATTATAAAATGCGGCGTTGTTTTCTCAAGTAAACAAGGATTTCCCAACCTGCATATTACTTTCAGCTAATTGTTGTGCCTTAAACGATAAATTGATTAGTGGTTTACATTCCAAAAGAATAATTGTCAGGAGTGAATCGTAAGGGCATGTTACACCTCTAAAAGCATGGTCTATCCTGGAGTATGAGTTGTAAGAGCATCCACACTCCGAAGATGGCATAATTCCTTGCCATTCCTCTAAAATGGCAAATTGGGTGCTACGCCCACAAACAAAAGATTCTCTCAAATTTGGCAAATGCCAATTTCTTCGCATTGCATGGAAAAATTGCCATTTAGAGAGAGAGAGAGAGAGAGAGAGAGAGAGAGAGAGCAAAACAAGGGTGCAAAACCTTTGCCATTCTTTTGGCAAAATGACACTATTTATTGCCCAAAAATGAGAATGGCAATGGCAAATTGGCATTCATGGGTGTGGATGCTCTAAGTGGTTCAAGAAAGTTAGAAACTTAAAAAGTAGTACTAAGTCTTGAGCTAGTCACTAGAAAAATCCAACTTCTGGAATATAAATCCATCATCTTAGGCTACTACATTGACCAAAATCATTACAAAGTAGAACTACATTGTAAAATCTTTACCACTGAAGACTGCATTTACAAGTAGTTGACAATTGGATAGAGCATGCCCAACAGCGAAAATTGCTCATGAACCATTAAATCTAACTTTAAAGGTTGTATTCGTGAATCTTGACCGTTTTTCTATGTCCATCAAACACTATGACAGACTAATTAATCAGAAGTCAAGAACAAGAGCTTAATTGATTTTCATTTCACCATACACGTGTACCAAATGTACAAACTCAAATTCAAGCAGGCGGGCCTTGCCCACAAAAACATCGTTCCATTTTATTTCCATGTCAATTTTTACAGAAAGAAAATGAATGTTTGTAATCTGTGCACTGCCATAAAATGGAAAAACAACATATCCAAACCATTGAAATAGAAAGGTCACCAGTAATTAATCATCAGCACAACCGCATGAGAGAGAGAGAGAGAGATGTGTATATTTCTGAGTTTTTTTATCAAAATAATCTTTTTTTATAGAACAATTGGTTGGAATACTCTCGTTTTCAAACTATTTTTAAAACTACTCGGTAGAGCCACTTCAAGTGACGCTACCAAAATAGAGCCACTTGAAGTAGCGCTAGACGAGTAGCTTGCGTGGAAACAATGTCCACGCAAGCAATGCTATCTGAGATGGCTCTAATGCTTTACGCTAGGGCATGTATACAGCTAACCCAAAATAGGCTTCTTCTGCCTATCTCAGATCTCTGGTCTCCTCCCCTTTGCGATCTCTCATGTCCCCTGCTGGGATCTCGCCTGTCGGCCATTGAACGGACGCCTCCAAAACACCGGCCACACTCCGTCGTCCGCTCTCTTTCGCTATTGCGATCTTACGGTATGTCTCTCTCTCCCTCTCTTTCTCTCTCATTGATTAGGTAAGAATCTGGGAACAGTTAAGGCTCACAAAAACGGAAAAAACAAGAAATAAAGGAACAATTTTTGGTTACGGAGAAGAGTTAAGGATGTGGGTGCCAGTGTTATTTTTGTTCAGATTGATTTTGGGATCCTTAACTGTTCACGCGATTGCGCTTAACTATTCGTACACCCACACCCTTAATTGGCACCCACATCCTTAACAATTTTTTCACGCGATTGTGATCTGAATCTGGGGAGCTTATTTTTTCCTTTCTCTCCCACTCTTTGTTACGGCCTCTTCACTGGCACCCACATCCGTACACCCATAGCTTTGTTGATAGCCATTACCTGCAGATGATTGATCAGTTAGTATGTGCTGGTAATATCTGCTTGTACGGATTTGTACTTGTGCAATTTTTTGTACGCTTAATATGGTTGAACCAACTTAACCAAAGGGCTACAAGTAGGAGAATTAACTAGCATGGAGAATTAGCAACGTTGGTAGATTGGGTTAGGGAGAATTAGCTACCACAATGTCATGATTTTGTCACATACCATGTGTTCGAAAAAATGGGGCAATAAGGAGATAAATTGTTGCGGTATTACAGGAAGCATGTTACAATATTGCCAATGGAAACACACACAACAAAAAAATAGTATGACTTGCGTGTGCTCTTCTGGCATTATTTATTCTTGATTGGTATAAATTTCAAGTAACTGTAGTTTTATTTTATTTTTTTGATCAGCAGTAATTGTAGTTTAGTATGATGAATTTTAATCGTTATGGTACCATGCCATGTGTTGATTTAGTTTTCAAGTTTAGGTTAATTGGAAACATTTAAATACTTACAAATGTAATTTATGAGATCATATCGTGTTTGGATGAGGTGTCGTTAAACATTCAAATACCTGCAAATGTAATTGGTGAGATAAAATATCATATCAAGAACTACGCGTCCTTCAGAAGGCTTTTCAGTTATGTTATATTCGTCAAATGATAAATCTGGGTCAGTTTAGATCTTAATAAATTAAAACCTTACCAGTTGTGGAGTCTTATGGCTTAAAAGTTTCAGCTAAAGATACAATGAAGGCCGTAGCCGTAGGACATGTTCGGCATATTTTTCTTCTTTCTTTCTAAGCTGTGGAATGCTATGATAAAGCTCCTCAAATTGTACGACAGCACGCCACTGTCTTACTATGCATGTATTTTGTCTTCATTTCTCTTTGTTTTGTCTGTTTAATTTCCTATTAACTACTTCTAAGTCCATGATGCATAGGAATAATTGTAAGTCGTAAATTGTGCATAGGTGTAGTTAGGCTACGAGTACAATGGCGGTCAAAGAGTCGTATGATACCTGAATGATACCCTGTAAAATGTTAAAACGTTGATTTCTTCAATATGTAGGTCAGACTTTTATTCACTTAATTATTCCGACATCTTTCTTCATGGGTAAATAAGCTATCCCAAGTTTCCAACATTATATTGTGCATTACACGATGACGATGTGCCTTCTGTTCTTGTTTGTTGCGGAATAGGTTCCGATCCTAAGTTATTATTTTTCGGTTTTCATTTCTCTTTTCCCTTTTATGAATGGTTGAGAAAAGTTTTTTGCACCTTAAATTGAGTTAGTGCAAAACCCCTTGTTCAAGTCTTTGTAAATTCGCCTATATATTGTTTAGCAATAATATGTCGAAATTGACAATTAATCTAAAATATACTCCCTCCGTCCCTTTTTAAATGTCCTGCTTCGTAATTCCAACTTATTAAAAAGACATCATCATTATACCTCTCACATCAACTTTTTCCTCCATTTTCCCTACTTACCCATCATCATTACACTTTTACTCACTAACTTTTCAAAATGGAATCTACTTTTAGGGATAAAATAGACAATGCACCAACTTTTACCCACTAACTTTATAAAATGGACACTTATTAAGGGACAGCCCAAAATGGAATACCGGACTCTAAGAAAGGGACGGAGGGAGTAGTTCATACTATGGACCTCAACCTTAATGAGCTTCGTAGTCCTGACCCGGGGCCCAGAGATGGGTCGATTCTACGTTTACAACATCAGCACCACTCTCGAGAAGTTTGGGAAGCTGATGTAAGTGACATTTGGATAATGTGCATACTTCATAAACTTTAGTGTAAATTTGTCAATCTAACCCATGAATTACCAATTTATTTTAGTGCACGCGGCCTGTGGATTCAAAAAAAAGTCAAAGTTCGTAGCGCGAAGAAATGTATACGAGCATTGCCACGGCCGTCACCCCCTGTTTTAGAGTTCATACGACGTGCCCGTTTTAGAAGGCCTTTGTTCATTACTGTTTGTGTTCGTGGATTGGGGTCTCATTACAGAACTTTTGGAGCGATGGCGGTCTGAGACACACACGTTCCACTTGCAGCCTGGTGAGTCCACAATCACGCTACAAGATGTTGAGGTTTTGTTAGGCATTCCGGTTGAAGGTAAACCTGTGACTGGAAATACAAACTTGAAGGCCCGTGATTTGTGTAAGCATTTATTGGGGGAATATCCTACAGAAGAGTCAGACATAAACGGGATGAAGGTCAAGGCTAGCTGGTTAAGTGATAGGTTCACTGGCCAAGTAGAGGAAGGGGCTGACCCAGAGGTTGTTGCGCGCCAGGCGCGCGGCTACTTGTTGTTGCTTATGGGGGAAACTATATTTGCTGACCACTCAGGTATTTTGCAATCGTTTGTAGAAAATATTTCAATAGGCCTTTTATATTTGTTTCCATCTGTGATTTGAAAGGTAACCAAATTAATTAAAGTGGACAATTTATTTGGGTTTTTATGACTTCATGACACTTATATGTAGTGGTTGTTTTTAATTTTTGTACAGTTCGTTAAGAACTTTCCTCATATTTCCTATGATTGTGTGTTCATTTTCCACACAGGGGGATATGTGCACTTGGCTAACCTAGAACGTTTGGAGAACTTTGATGAAGCTGGGACGTACAGTTGGGGCAGTGGTGCTCTTGCCAATCTCTACCATAACCTATGCCATGGTTGTAAGGTTGGCACAAAACAGATTACTTGCTGCTTCATACTGTTGCAGGTTTGGGCTTGGGAGCGTTTGCCCTACCTTGCCCCAGGACGATTAGGGAAGCGTGCTCCGAAGGCTGGTGCTCCACTTATTGGACGATAACTTCACTTCAAATTTAAGCACAAAAGAGTTAAAAAATTAATTTTGTTCAAAACTTAACATTTGTATTATTTTTGTTGGATATTCCGTTCTTTCTTTATGTTGAACTTGTACAATTCTCAGGTGGGACGATGTATTTCATTCCCCTGACTTGTCGACCCATCTCGTAGGCGCTTACAGGTACCACCTTGACATCCAGAGACCGGATGAGGTACGTACGCAAGTTTGCTTCAATACCTCTACTCTTTAATTTTTTTCATGACCATATTTCTCCCTTCTTTACAAAACATGTTGATTGCATTGAACTACTTTGATGTATTTTTTGAACATATATTTTTCAGGTCATTTGAACCCCATACAGTGAGGAGCTCCTTGAGTCTCTACCAGAATACTGTCGGGCTGGCAGAGCTGTTTGGCGGGCTTCTGTTCCCCTGATATATTATGTTGTTTATCAATATCACCAGCCCGAGCGAGTCATGCGCCAATTTGGTTTCCGCCAATGCATCCCCCCACCGTCTTGCTCTCTAGATCCGCCGCACGGCAAAACCCTTCAAAGTGGTGCGTTAGATTGGGCCTTGAAGTACCAAAAAATTATAGAAGTTAGGAATAATAGACTTAATCTAGTCGTACCGCCGGGTGATATTGACTTAGTTGAATACCCCTTCGACGACCCTTGCGTGGCTTGGTATGATAGGATTATCAGGCGTTGTATTAGCCGTGTTGGTTGTGGTGTAGATGGAGTGGTAAGAACAATTAACTTCAACTTTATCCTTTCCATATGTACGTCACAACGAAATTCACCCTAAAACATGTGTTAATGTTTCATTTGCAGGCTCGTTGTCTTAAGGCCCTCAATATGCTGGGGGTCCCTGCCCCTTATCGAGATGTTGCTTTGGCGGGGCTTATGCACATGGGCGTGTTCGAAAAGTTTTTGCGCCTTCAACCCCTACAACATGGTGTTTTTAAGGGCAACCAAGAGTTGGGTCAGCAAGGTGAGGGCTTATTAGAGGAAGAACGCCAACCATAAGAGGATGTAGCTAGCCACGGACATGACCATCCTCATGTGGAACACCCTGACGATAATATTCCAATTCCACTACATGCACCACAACCACCACCTCCACCACCACCACCACCACTTGAACCTAGTTTTTCTCCTCTTCCACATTTTGCCTCATTTGTGATGAGTCCATCTATTTTTGACTCTCCAGTAGTTGAATCGATAGGTGGCGGTGGTTCGTCGTCTCAAACTTGTTCACATTCAGAGGTACCTTGGGAGCAATTAGAAGTGGTTGGATTTGGTGCAAGTACATTGAGTCATGATAGTTTGGTGCAGGCAAAGAGGAGGAGGATTGATGAGAGTAGATTAGGAGATGTAGGGGGGTCGGTTGGAGATGGAGATATCACTCAGGTAGGTGTGGACACCCAAGACTTGCACGTTGACCAGCAGCACGAGGCAGAGGTAGAGTTGGATTTTGTGTCGAATAATGATGGTCAGGATGATGAGGTTGAGGAAGAGGCTAACTTTCAGGATTTAGTTGTAGGGGGGGACATAGAGGGTGGAGGAGAGGTCACTTCGTCGACTACTAAGACCCCTGTTGTTGCCCAACGTAGGAGTAAGCGGCAGAGAAAGAAGCCACGTTGTGGTATGGGTGGCACAATGTGCAAAGATGGAGGGGTAAAGACTAAGCGGGCTTGCCACTAAAGGTAGGGTATGTGCATATTATACTATAGGTTTTTTTGCTTAATATAGATAACATTAGTACTTTTTGCTGAAGATGGAGATATGATTTTATTGGTAATGTTGGTGGAACTCAATTTAAGTTTGTGCTCTGATAACTCCTTTTCTTGACATGAAAGACATGTAGGTAGGCAAATTAGTTTTCAGAGATTTTGATCTTTTTGCAAATGTGTTATCATGTGGAGCTCGGTAGCTACTGATTTCCTTGTATTTGTACTGGACTGATGTTGGATGACATATAGTTAAGTCTCCTACTACTTTCTAAGGAGCAATGTCTGAATATAATGGATGGGCGTGTCCGTATCCGACACCCCCAAATAGGAAATGGATGGATATTGTCTTATGTAATGCATTTTGATTCCTTGCCAATAGTAGATATGACAGACTTGGGTCATGGTGCTTTGTTTGTTTTGACAAGAAGGTATTATGTATTGAATGGGTTTGAATGGTTGCAGTTGAACTTACTTTTGCTTTTTGAATATTATGGTCAATGGCAAGTACGCCAATGGGTTTGAATTATGTCACTGATTTTGGATTGATTTGTGAGACAATGGAAACCAAGTATATGCATTGAATATTATGTGTTCAATTTCTTTTTTTTGTTGTTGAAACTGTGTTGAAGCAGGTATATGGAAGTACGTCAATGTGTAGACTGTTTTTTTGTTTTTTGTTTTGGCAAAAAACGTTAAACTGTTTGTTTGGCCAATGTGTAAACTTTTTTTTGTTGAAACTGTGTTCAAACAGTTTGTTGGAACTGTTTTTTTTTTTGGCAAAAAGCTTACTAAGATTTTAGGGAAGGGGTTTGGATTAAAAAGTTACGTGACTTTGTATTTTATTGTTCTCATTCAAAATTTTTTTGCATTTGTATTAAGTTCAGTTGTGCAACTGCAAACCAGCCAAGAATATTTTCGAAAAAAGATTAAGAAGAAGAAGCCAAGATAGGTAAAATGAGAGGAATCGAAATAAGTCAATGAAATTTTGTCAAAATCGAATGGACATAAAAGAAACTTTTCCTTTTTTTTATAAAAATAAAAAAACATGTTTGTTTTGCGTCAAACTTTTGTGACTTATTCAATTGCTAAAATGAGTGGAATCAAAAGTAAGTTTTTTTTTATAGTATTCGTTTCAACTAAATTTTTTATACTTTTTTGATTCCTCTCGCTCGCTAAGACCAATCAACAAATAATTGACGCAAAACTAAGATATGCGATTTTTTTTTTCATAAACACAAAAAATAAATTACTATTTCACTTTTACAGCTAAATCCACCCTAACTACTGATTGGATTTGCTTACTGCTACTCTGGTTTTACATGTTGTAGGAGGATACCCAACTCTACTAAATTATCATTTCTTTCCGAAATCCTGTTGCACGTACATACTTCTTTTATTTTTTGCATTTGTAAAATTTGTGTGAAACTTTTGTGACCTATCGATTCATCTTGACGAGAGAAATCGAAAAAATAAAAATTTTTGATCAAAACTCATAATTTTTTGAATAAAGACAAAAGCGAGTCAAAAAAATAATTTTTTCGAACTTATTCTTTTTGTCTTTAAAAAACATTACAGTATTCATTTCGACTAAATTTTTTATACTTGTTCGATTCCTCTCGCTGAAACGAATCAACCGCAAATTGACGCAAAATTAAGAAACACAATATTTGTTTTGTTATAATGACAACAAATAAAATACTATTTCACTTTTAAAGCTCAATCCACCCTAAGGGCCGAACCGGCCTATGAATAGACTTTTTGTTCCCAAATGAATATTGTCATGCCGTATTGGCTTACACCCTGACTGGACTACCCGAATAGAATCTTGTCATAATGGCTTACACCCTGACTGGACTACCCGAATCGAATCTTGTCAGGCTGTAAGGGTAGAGTCACTTGAAATGGCGCTATCTTTATGGAGTGGAGCCATGTTAAATGGCGCTACCATTATTGGGTGGAGCTCCCGATAGAATCTTGTGCAGGCCGTACGGGTAGAGCCATTTGAAGTGGCGCTACCTAAGAAGAGCCATTTCAAGAGGCGCTACCCTAACTGGGCCCCATCTGTCCAGTTTGACCCGAATCTTGCCAGCCATCAATCTGCACGAGCAATGACTTCAGTAAAGCTACTTAGATAGGCGTCACTTGATTGATCAAAATGCCAGTCCCTATAAATCATTTCTACCAACTCCAAAGTAAATATAGACACAACGTGAACTACAAATTTCATCTTCAGTTAAAAATGAGCAGTTCAAACTCTATGTACGTATTGGTTTACATATGTGGGCATGTTGTCCAACAACCAAACGGCCCATCCTACGTCGGTGGTAGGACAATCCCCTTATCAATTGTGAGAGGGATAACTCTTAATGACTTGCAAGAGATGATTTGGAATGCAGCGGGTATGCCGGCAACAGTGATGAAAATAACATACCCATTCCCAATTATGAGCTATCCTCATGCAACATACCAATACGCCGCAGTTGATGTCGTGGATGATAGTAGCATCAGAATTATGTTTGATATATCTGATAAAATCACCAGCTACACTCCCGTTTTTTTCACAGAAACGATGGACGCCATGGGTAGCCAAGCAAATGAAAGTGTTGTTCACCATCGTTCGAGTCATCGGTCGCAGCGACAATCACAGCCAAATATTTCGCAACATCGACGAAATGACAGCACTTTCATTGAAAACGAGGAGAATTTTGAAGACGTTGACGAGGAACCTATCATACATGAGGAAGTATACGATGACATTACAGACATAGGAGCATTTGAGATGCATATTAGAGACATTGACGAGGCCTCACAGAGCTCGGAGGAAGATGTTGATGCTTTGTTAGAGGCCGACGAAGGCGAACAAGACCCAATAAGGATGTTCGAAAAGCCATCCACCATTATGACACAAGACACATGGACCAACTTCGTCAACCCTAGTCCACCAATGCCAACGAGTAGTCACGTTGGGTGGGACGGGAGGTCTGTGCTTTTCGAGGGACAGGTATTTTTATAGAGAACTCTCCCAGTTTGTATTTCATCATACATTCCATAGGTAAAATGTGGTATTCATTGAAAACATTGCATTCTCATACCTATATCGAAATTTTTTTCCGCAGATATCCTTTTTAAAGCTTGAGGTTAAAAATACAGTGAAAAAATATAGCATGGACAGGAATTATGTGGCAAAGACAGAACAGTTCACAACCCGTTTGTTGGTCTACAAATGTGCATACGAAAACCCATGCTCGTGGCGACTTCAAGCAATAAGGAAGCCGGATCAGGATGTCTGGAAAATTACGCGATATGCAGGACCCCATAGCTGCTTGGCTTTCAATGTCACGACAGATCATCAGATGCTCGACGCTCGCTACATTGCAAATATGATTATGTCAACCGTGGAAGCAGACCCAAGTACGAAGGTCAAGGCTTTTCAAGCAATGGTAAAACATAAGTGCGATGGTTACTACCCATCGTATGCAAAGACATGGGCTGCAAAGCAAATGGCTATAGCAGCCATTTACGGTGACTGGGAAGAATCATTTGCGGAACTCCCTCAATACCTGGAAGCTATTAAAGAGAGGAATCCGGGTACTCAAACCCATATCATAACAAAGGAGACAGGCAGGCCGGGACATGTTATATTTGATGTTGTATTTTGGGCTTTCGGACCCGCCATTGAAGGATTCAAGCATTGTCGCCCAGTAATTAGTGTTGATGGTACTTTTTTGACAGGAAAACGTTGCTTGTTGTAGTAAGTCAGGATGCTGAGAATCAAATTTTCCCTATTGCATTCGCTGTCGTCGAGAAGGAGAATAAGGAAAATTGGGGGTGGTTCCTCGATTGCATAAGGTTTTATGTTACTCAATGTCAAGGCTTGTGTCTCATTTCAGACAGGCACTCAGGCCTTCTTTCATATCTCAAAGGTGCTCCACAATGGAGACCCCCAGCGGCGTACCACAGATACTGCGCCCGCCACTTGGGGGTAAACTACATACGGAAGTACAATAAAACTGTGGTAAAATTAGCAGCCTGTGAAATACAAGTTCGAAAGTTTGAGATTGAGCTGCAAAAACTTCAAAGGTTTTCCAATGGCGCAGCAAATAAGGATCTTGAGGAGCTACCCCTACGTAAGTGGTCCTATGCACACGATGGGGGTAGGTGATACGGATCGCGTACTACAAACCTATCTGAGAGCTTTAATGGAGTCCTTAAGGAAGCCAGACACCTCCCCATAGTGGCCACAATTAGGACGACATTCTATAAGTGTGTTACGTATTTCAACAACTATGCCATCAAAGCAAGGGAGGGGATCGAATCAGGTAAAATATTTAGCAAATTCGCAACGGAAATGTACGATGAATGGAGGATGAGAGCAAGAAGGCACCAAGTGATTGAGTTTGACAGAGAGACAGGAATCTACGAGGTGCGAACTCCAATGAATCCAACTAGCCCATATAAAGGAAATCACAGGCACGCAGTAAACTTCAATGAGCAGCAATGTAATTGCAACAAGATGCAACAATGGAGGATGCCGTGCTCGCATGTGATTGCAGTGTGTAATAGAATGGCCATGGACCCTACACGATTCATAGGCAATGTTTGGAGGCGTGACTCAAACATAGCCATATATAGCTCTGAAACGTTCGTACCGCTGCATGACAAACCATATTGGCCTTCCTACGATGGGCCAATAATTCATCCTGATGAAGAACATCTTAGGGGTCGAGGACGTCCACAAGTAAATCGATTTCGAAATGAGATGGATATGATGGACGACTGGCCTGAGGCGCAACCATCACACAAACAGTTTTGTACCTTGTGTGGTGGACATGGGCATAACAAGTGAAAATGTTCAAAGAGGGGAGAAGCATCATCTTCAGTACCAAATATGTAACTTGTAATGTTTAAAACTATGCATCTGTTTGACTTTTCAATTGCTAAAATGGATTTGTAACTTGTAATGTTCAATTTTTATTTTCTTTCATGGAAATTAGAGGATAAGTATTGTTCTTAGACCTAAGTAATGCAAAATTATGATGGTTATTAGTTTTTGTATCGCTTGAGTGCTCAATTGTTAAATTGCCGTTTAAAATAACAAAATCAGTACCACATAATTGAAGGGAGTTAACATTGTAATGAGGTTTTCGAAATAAATTAGAGAAAGTTAACTATATTTACCAAGTGATAATTAGAATTTTTTAGTAGCAAAACAAATATACACGATGCGTAGCAAAATTATGACAATGTGAAGTGAAAGGTTAATATTTTGAACAATACATTTCAAACATGACAAAAAGACAATAAATTGTGTAATTGAAATAATGCATTTCAACTGTGAAAACAGACCATTGAATAGTGTATTGCAGAAATGTAAAAAGTCAGTCACGGGTTTGCATTTACTGGTCAGAAATTAATGTCATTGTGTGGTCTACATCTTCGCATCTATTGCAGGAGTATTGGATTCCAATAATTTTCTAACGAATATGGACAAATAATTTATTTCAATTTTAAGTGTATAAAAAGGAGACACAAGAACTAGTCTTGCGACTTCATATTTTCATTATATGGCATATAGCTAGCTATGAGGTACATAGTACGTGATATATTTCAAGCAACGGGTCGTCATTGGCACCTTGATGACGATTTTGAATACCTTTTGAACCCAAACATGCGATACGCACCCATCGTCTTTAGAGAAATGCAACGTGAGTATCAATGCCGACTTGAACAATATGAAGTTCTAAAATTCGACTGCCGGACTTTCAACATTCCAATTCCACGTTGCCGAGCAGTTGACATGCCAATTGATACTCCTCAGTTGTTACAAAGAGCCTTGCATCGTTTTCTTGAAGAAGTGAACCGCATGCAAATGTGTTTGCAACGACATCAGTATCGATTCTTAGCAAATGAACGAAGAGATGAAGGATTAATGGGTGAAGCTCGTTTTTTATGGAGGCTAGTATGAACGAATATGTTCAATCCGACATCGAGATGTCAGAGGAAGATCAAGAACCATGAATGTGAGATCATTGGAAAATCAACAACCATTGGAACTCTAGGTTTCTTTAATTCTGTCATCCATTTCGTATTATATGTTAGTGTCATTGTTGGAGTTTTTATTTTGCTGTAGTATCATCTTGATGTAACTATTGCAACTATTTTTCAATTCATGTATTTTCTTATCAAGCCATTGAGAGTGATTAGTTATAAATTATATTTATCCATGACGATACAAAACAACTAAATTTAAGTGATATTTATTATCTGCATTGTTGGAATTACAACAACATTAACATACTAGACATAAACTAATACATCAATAATTCATACTTAACATAGAAAAGACAAATCACTTAACATACTTAATATATATCCAATACATAACTTCAAATACCTAACACGGAACCAATAATGGGAGATCTACATGTCCTCATCAGACATAGCATAGTCAAATAGATATTTCTCATTATTCAAAGCGTTGTTATGTTCAGTTTCCGTTAGTTCTCGCTGATTTGCCTCAGCCATCTCTGTTGCTAACTGAAGCATAAAATATCTACTCCTGCGCATCAGCATTCTATTATTCTCCTCTTTGATTCGGGACACGGCTGCTTCATATTCACGCTTATTTGTTGTTGGCATCTCTAGAGATCGACGATGTGGAATTCTGACTCTCATGTTATGCAAATCATTAACCAATCCCTCCTGCTCTTCAACCTTAAATTTCCATTCTTATCGAAGACCAAGATAGTAATCTTTTGGGCTGGTTCTTTTTTCTTTCCAATATGGATCCTTGAACTTGGGAAGTATCCATACCCTGGAACTTGCTCCTCTGTTTGCCTTATGATAGAACTATCTCACGACTAAGGATTATTACACAGAAATGTAGAAGTTGAAAGATAATTTATAGACAAATGTTTTGGCCAAATACATAGCTCATACTCTTAATGGGATCCAATAAGACAAGAGCCAGTAGGGGACCACAAAAAGCTATATATTAATAAGGCTGTATAAAAGTTCAATACAGTTTACATGGATAAAGTTGTATAAAATGACGAATAAAACAAAGATGGTTAAAAAAGTCTGTACGAATTTTTTAAGGTTGAAAAATGTTGTATGAATTGATGATGGCTGAAAAAGCTGAAAGAATCAAAGTCTGCAATTGAAAAGACCACACCCATTGAATGAAATGAGACTGAAAAAAGCTCAACGATTTGAATAATGCTGAAAACAACTGTAGGAATTGATTAACGCTGAAAAGGCTGAACATTGAACAGGGTTAAAAAAGCTGAAGAAATTGAATAAGGGTGAAAAAGGCTGCAGTAATTGAATAAAGCTGAAACAAGCTGAAGTAATAGAGTAAAGGTAAAAAATCGTGAACAAATTTAATAAAGCTAAAAATGGTGTATGAATTATAAATACAATTTTTTTCAGTGAAGTTAATAAAACCGACATTATATATTTTGGACAATCATTTTTTTTTTCAATTTTAAGCAAAAAGTAGTTTCCGTTATTCACGTTGTAATAGCCAAATTAAATGATTTTTCACTACAAACGTGGTTCGCAATTTTTACAAACGTTATTTTATAAAGTAGAACCAGTTGAAATGGCGCTACCTGATTAGGTAGAGCCACTTGAGATGACATTATCTGATTAGGTAAAGCTATCTGATTAGGTAAAGCTACTTCAAGTGGCGCTACCTTTTAGGTAGAGCTACTTCAAGCGGCGCTAGTCCACGTCATAAAACCAACGTAGCACACGGCAAATAGCGTCAATTGTAATGGCGCTACTTAGGTAGCGCTTGTTGAAGTGGCTCTGCCTAGTAGTTTTAAAAATAGTTTGAAAATGAGAGTATTCTGGCCAATAGTTCTAAAAAAAGGATTACTTCGATAAAAAAACTCTATGTTTCTCATCAGAAGAAGCAAAATTTTAACAGATGTAGAATAAACCCACAAAGGTATTGAGGATTTCAAACATACCCAGAACCTCAAATGGATGGGAATCTGCTTTGGTTCGGCCAAAACGCCATTTGTAGCCAAGCTTTGCTTGATCTTCACATTCTACCTATTATATAATGAAGACGAGAACTGATACCAAATCATTAGCTTTTTTTTTTAATCTGCTACCAAATCTTTAGCTTCGTATGGTAGTCTATTTGTACTTCCATAGTCGTCCCCATGTTTTAAGATTCCTATGGATCATGCTTGCAAATATATCCTTGTACTTTCGTTATTCTACTTCTTGGCCTCCGTTTCCTGCTTCTTTTCTTTTCTAAATATTTTTCTTGTCTAATCATCTTCACCTCTATTTCCAATTTACAAATTGATTACCTTCTCCTTAAGTTGCTTTCATCTAAAAAAGACATCTTGATCCTGACTTTTTTTACAATTTTTCTTTACTTGTTTGCGTATTGGGTCTTTCTAAAATGAGCAAAAGTCATGATAAAAGGGCCCGGTCGAGAAAGAGATGCAACATTATAAACTATTTGTAAAAACAGTAAATGATTGACTTGCATACGGGATGTAACCTTACAATACATAATCGTGATGTGACAAGTAAGAAATTTTTGTTATTGATTACTATGAAAACTAGGGCTGTCCACGGTCCGGATTGGATCGGATTCCTATGAATCCAATTCTGATTTGTATCTTACGATTTTTAGAAAATGCAATTCAATCCTAATCCAAAAGTCTCACGGTTTGGTTCCAATCCGAACTGTGAGTCACGGTTCGGTTCCGATTTTATCCACGGATTTCCTTCCATAAAAATAAAATGATGCTACTACCAACTAAATATGGAATGTAACAACTAATAAAAGTTTGCAGCCTTGCTGGTCTCAAGTTTCAGATAACATTACAGCAAGTTCCATTGTTTTAGTCCAAAATCGTTCAAGACCGCAACTAAATAGGCAGCGACCAAATAAAGGCTAAGAATTGTCCAAATTCCACTAACAAAATATACAAATTCTGGTAAAACATTATGTACTTATTACCTTAAGTTTATAATATTGTCACATTAATGTAAAATTGTTTAAAAAATTCATAACAATTAGTAAAGTTATACTCCCTCCTTCCATTTTTGAGAGTCCGGTATTCCATTTTGGCTTGTCCCTTAATAAGTGTCTATTTTGTAAAGTTAGTGGGTAAAAGTTAGTGCATTTTCCATTTTACCTATAAAAGTAGATTTTATTTTGAAAAGTTAGTGAGTAAAAGTGTAATGATTATGTCTTCATAGAGGGTAAGTAAGAAAAGTGTAGATAAAAGTTGATATGAAATGTGTAATGATGATGTCTCTTAATAAGTTGGAGTTACGAAGCGGGATACTTAAAAACGGACGAATGGAGTAATTATTACTCACACAAATGTATATTTTTTATTTTTTTAAATATCTCATGGTCCTCTTTGGTTAATCCACGGTTTTGAAATGAAAATCCAATCCTAATTCGTATCTTACGATTTTTTATTTTTTGAATTCGTGTCCGGACCATTAATCCATGGACAAAATCCAAAAGGCATGGATCGGTTTGGTCTGGACCAATTTCACGGTTCTTGGTTTTTCTTGAACAGTCCTAATGAAAATGCAACAATGCCTGTTAACTTTCTCATTTGTGTATAAGCATTTGGCGTAAATTACTAATTTTGCATGAAATATAATTTAGCTACTTAAAATTGTGATTGGCACATACCACAAAAAATTGAATGTTTTGCGTTTAACTCCTGCTAATGTCGTCTCTACTTTTCAAGATGTCAAATTGCATCAGGTGTGCACATTGGTGCCATGAGAAATAGGTCAGGTGCTCAACTTTACTTTCAATGTACTAATCTAACAATACTTACTGTGAGAACCAACTTGGGAATTAAGTCCCACATCGGTGTGTAAGTGGAAGTTGAAGCAATATAGGAGTATAAGTTAAGGCCGGCTAGCTACTGTATAACTTGAGGTTAACCTTTTGAGCCGCGCGGTTAAGCGAATGGTTAGTAGATCAGCTGGGTTGGGTCGTTATAGTTAGTATCAGAGCACAACCCTGGCCTACATGGTGGAGGCCACCTGTAGAATCTGGTACGAGTACATGGATTGTGTTGTACAGAACTAAGTGCCACCAGGGGAAGGTTGCTGGGCGGCAACAAGGACGTTGTAGCCAAGGTGGGGAGATTGTGAGAACCCACTTGGGAATAAAGTCCCACATCGGTGGGTAAGTGGAAGTTGAAGCAATATATAAGTTAAGGCCGGCCAGCTACTGTATAACTTGAGATTAACCTTTTGAGCCGCGTGGTTGAGCGAATGGTTAAGAGGTCAGCTGGGTTGGGTCGTTACACTTACTTTCGTCTATCAAATAAAAAAAGCAGTGCCTCTACCTACCAAATACATTTACAGGTAATTGTAGTTAGTTTACCTTGAGAAAGAGAGTTTCTTTGTTACTCCCTCCGTTCCAAATTGAAGGTCCGGTTCGGTCTTCAATGCAAAATTTAAATTGTTAATATCTTTCAATCTACAATGATTTTTATGTACAATATGGATCTTATATGATAGATCTCAATTAGATCTATTATACAAAAAATTTAAAATCTTTAAAGACATTGTAGATTGAAAGATATTAACAATTTCAATTTCGTCTTGGAGACCGAACTGGACCATCAATATGGAACGGAGGGAGTATTAAAATAAACATGTAAAAACTATATACTCGGAAGAAGATTTGCTTGAGAATTCAACATACGCATGACATATTTTTGAATGTAGTCCTCCATTAGTGAACTTACTCAACCCAATTAAGATTTGCTTGACGTAGAGTCAATGACTAAACAAAAGGGATGGATATGCATAGAATTCATCTGTCTATGAGGACGAGTTCAATTCAAGGTTTAAGCTAGGGTGGATTAACAATATACGAAAAGATAAAGGGTGAAAGAAGAAATAAGAAGAGGTTGGTCTTTTTCCTAGTAAGTAAGAAACTGTGGTCTGGTCTGGCAACCAGGATATGATTCACGTTTTCAAATCAAATTGGCAAATTTCACTGATGTCCCTTGAGGTTTCTAACACCAACAGATACATCCCCTGAGGTATTTGAAATGTCACTGCCCTCGCCTCCTTTGGCTGACAATGCCAAAAGACACCCCCCCCCGGGTTAAACTGCAGCTGAAAATTGGATGGAAAAGATGATGTCACTGCACACTAACTGGTAATACACCTATATTACCCCCACCACACCAACTTTCATTTCACAAGTGAGAACACCCAGGAAAGATAAAGAAAATATAGAGGCATAAATAATGAGGTAAGAACCCAATATTCATCACATTTCTTACATCTCCTCTCTTTTTGTTTTCCTTCTAAAAACTGTGTTGCTCAAAAAACCATGGATTCTTCCTCTTTAACTACATCCAATGCAATACTTAGATACAAGAATAGATACTGCTAATTATCCTAATGAAATAAATGTAAGCAAGTGTAGACACCCTATTTTGGACTTTCCAGATTAGTTTACTTACGGTCTTTGATTCTCCGATGATGATTAAGATCAAGAACGCCATAAGAATGTTAGCGTGTTTGAGCTTTGAGTGGATAAAATCCCTTTCAATCCCTTTAAGCCCGAGAAGCTTCAGCCAAACCCTACCTGCATACGCTAGTCCGCTGCCACGTGTCAATCATCGGTCAACTTTGACCATTAACCAGACTTGGAATGGTGTACGCAAGTTACCTACTGGCGTATGCTGGTCAAAGGTAGTCCCATCACCTTTATATAGCCACGTTCACAGGACTTTTGTGGCACCCTCAGACATTGTTTATTCATCTGAGGGTGATTTGCAGACAGGGGATGTTCCCCCTCCACACATAAGTCTCTTATCACCCTCCCCTCTCATTAATGAGCGGGAAGCCTACACTACAAGCCAACCAGCCACCTTTGGGCTGGTTACACTCTCTACTCCTCCTATATATACCCCCCTCTATTACTCAAGCAAAGGGTTCCAAGAATTACAAGATGACAAAGTTTATAAGCTTCCAAAAGCTCTTATTTTGATCATCCCTTCTTTGTTCGAGGAAAGAGTAACAAGTAACACCACCATATACTATTCTCATACGCAGATCCACCTCCCGTCATCAAAAGCCTTCGAAGTTCAAAGCTCAAAACGTTTCTTACGAACTCAAAAAATCAAAGGTATACCACCTTTGATAACTTTCTGTTCTGATCCCTGAGGGGTGACAGGGTCAAGACTGGTAATCAATACCAGTCCTAGCCCTAAAGCTGGCAAAGTTTCAAAGCCGTTCATGGCTAGAACTGGCGCAAGCCAGTCGTATGTTCGCGTACATCAGTCATGGTTGTATGTGCAATACTGGTGTGGGGATCAGTGTCTAGCTATTTTTTGTATTTCTTTCCATATTCACCACCGTGAGCATGTTAAGAACCAGTTTATTACTTTCTTTTGATAAAACTGCTGTCTTTCTGATCATATCTTAGAATCCAGAAAGTGCAAAGCCAAGCACTAACCAAAGAGGTACAACCTGCATGCTGCAATGGTTTACTCGCGCACACTGATCGTCCTAAGGCCAGTGGCTGGCCATTGCATGGTAACCAGGCCTTGGCCTCTGTTTTGTCCCCACACTGTTTATGAGATGTTTTATTATTTTTGGGGTTTTGTAGCCCATTTAAACTATTTATAACTGTATATAAATTACTTGGTTTGTCCTGGGTGTGCACTGGTCAATTCCAGAGCCCAGAGGACTGAAAATAAGAACTGTGGATTTGAGCTTACTGGCGTACGTGTGTTCAGTAATGGCGTACGCAGGTCAAATTGGTATGCAGTGACTTGGTCAGTGCATACTGGTTTCTTTCTGCTCACGTCACCATAGAATAGTTCCTTCCAGCACAGTGTTGCTTACGCCGCCCTGGTTCTAATATCACGTCATCTACATCGAGTTGTTCCAACTCCAAAAGTTGAAACTTCGATAACGGAATAGTCAAAGGCTTAGACTACTTTGACTTCTCTTAGTGTTAGTTAATTCAACAAGGATACATCGTCAAAAAGAATTCTGAATATTTTGGCAGTGTCCGAATGTCTTGAGACATACTCTCTTTAGTTGTAGAGTCTAGGAGGACACCGACGACGATGACTTGCGTATTCTTTCAAATAAATTGCTGCAGGAATACCGCTGAGTTCTCATTTGCTTTACTGTCTAGTCATGAGCCATTGCACCGTCAAAGAAGATTCCAAAAAGAAGAGCCAAACCTACTTGGGAGCGTCCACCAGGTCCGTACAGAAGAAGACTTGCAAGGCTTGGTCCTTAGTTAGTTACAACGGAAGCTCTGGCTAGTTCACCGTCAGTGGGAGATTCACCACCGACTACCCCGCACTTCCTCGTCCCGAAGTGACTGTTCCTAACCCAGAAATAACAGCTCTAATTGCTAAGATGGCCAAGCTGTTTCCAAATCTGAAAAGGTTGGCGCTGAAGGATTGGACATGGACCGACTCTGCCTCTTTCCAAATGCTAGGCTGCCCGAAAGATTCAAAATGTCGGACTTCACTAAGTTCGACAAAATCGGTGATCCAAAGACTCACTTTTTGGGTTATCATGGTGCGATGAAACTCCTTGCTGTCGAAGATGATGCAACGGCACAATGTTCCCACAAACACTCTCTGGTCCAGCATTCCAATGGTTTCTGTCTCTCGACGTCTCCAAAAGAAGAACATGGGAGAACATCAGCCTTCAATGCTCAGTACAGTTACAACTCTAAGCTCAAGATGACCACCCGGGAGTTGGAGTCAACTAAAATGAAAGCAAAGGAGTCCTTTGCAAACTTTATTAAGAGGTGGAGGAGCAAGGCTGCCTTCATGACTGATCGTTTGAGTGAAAAGGATTAGATCCGCATCATCTCTCGCAACTTGCAACCCGACTATGTTAAGAACCTTGTGTTGGTTCAGGCGGCCAACTTCGAGACTTTCTTTGAGTTTGGCTTAGCCATCGAAGAAGCGTTGCAGACCGAAGTTCTGCAAAGGAGTGACTCCTCCTCTACCTCAGTTCAAAAGGTTAAACCCTGTGCTTACACAAGAAGTAGCACGACTTTATTTGGTAGCAACAACTACGCTAATGTGGCTTCCAGCGGAAACAATGCCGCTGCTCAAATACTGTGATGTCGATGTTAATCAGGTCCAAGCTCCACAGAAAAGCCGAAACCGAAACCAATAAGCCCAAAATTTTGTTATCTTCGAGGCACCTCTTTCCTCAGTGATGGAAAAGTTAGTCAAGTCTGGCCATCTCAGGCCCTTGACTCCAACCCCTCTTCCTCAAAATCCACTTCATAGCCATAATCCCAATGCTTTCTGCTCCTATCACCAGACGCCCAACTATTTTACTGATTCTTGTTATCGTCTTCGTCATGCGATTCAAGATTTGATCGATAACGGCACTGTTCAAACTCCACCTCCATGAAAACCAAATGTCATCTCCAACTCCATGCCCAATCATAACTCTAACCTACAGATTAACCAAATATCCCTCAGCTTCACTCAAATCAACCCAAGCCCCACTTAAAACAACCTCAGCTCCACCGTATTCAATTTTATCCACTACATTATCTCAGAAAACCACCCTAAGCTGATCGTGACCATTCCATCTGCACCAAGCATCAACATGATGGCAGCAAGATGGGCCATGGAAAACAAGGCTGAAGAATGGAAAGAGCTCTCCGAGGACTTAATCAAGCAATACAACATGGTTTACCTTGCATACCATATTAATCAAGCATGGTAAGACCATTAGGAAAGGGAATGGAATGCAGCACAAACAGATCCTCTGGATGGCCTTTCTTTGTTCATGCTCTACCATCAACCTGAACTGGACAATCCCGAGGAGAAAGCCAAAGAATATGTGTGGGATCCACAGCCCGATGCTGAGCAGTTGGCATTAGGCCTCAATTCTGACTTGGATCCAAGTGACGTCGATGAGCAGTATTGGAGTGACTATGGAGAAGGGGAGATTATTCCCGATGTCCATCGCCCACTGGGAGCTATGCTCCCCCTAGTAAACTCAATCTCAAACGCAATCGATGACCGCATTTGAGAGTTCGACCCTACACTCAACATTGTCTCTGTTGAGCGGGCACGTTCTATCGTTACTGCTCCGGGTGATGACTGCAGCATCATGGTTTTACAGGGTGCACCACCCGAGGATCTTTGGGAGGTCAATGAGATTTTTGACATGGGTAAGGCCTCACCATCTGTTAATCTCTGGGATGTCGATACGGTGGTGGATGTAACTGTTGGCGATGAAGTTTAGACTGTCAATTCGGCTTTAATGGATGGAGGTCTCCGGGATGTTCCGTTTGTTACCAACCCGGGAATACCTTTCGAGGATGTTGCAACTCAAGACCCTACTTTTCGGGAGGGATTAGTTATGGAGGATCTTGCAATGGAATTAGCTCTGGGTCAGGATGCGTCACCAACGGTTGCTTCAGTTAACAAGGGAAAACGCAAGCTAGAAGAGGTTTCTGCCGACCTATGGGATTTCGATGGTATGTCTTCTCTGTGGGACGTTGCCAATGTCACAAGGAGCAGCCGGGTTTTCCAACCTCCTAATCTTCAGGCTGGAAGCTCGTCCAATCCATCTGCTCAAAGGCCCAATGTTCCTGCTGCTCAAAGGAACACTCCTTTTGCCATTCCTATGGTCCCAAATGGTACTCCGGAGGACGATATCATTAAAAGGCAGCTCGACCGGATCCCCATTGCAATATCTGTTTGGGGTCTAATATGTTCTTTTAAAAAGCATCGTGAGAAGTTGACTTCAGCTCTTGCTCATCTCATGGTGCCTACCGACATTACTCTAGAGGCCATGATCGCCCTCATATTGCCGCTCATAGCAAAAAACTCTATCATTTTTACCGAGAGGGATCTCCTTGTTGATGGAGGTGTTCATAATCGCCCGTTGCACATAACAGTCAAGTGTAGAGGAAATTGGGTGTCGACTGTCCTTATTGATAATGGCTCCGCAATCAATGTTTGCCCTTTGAGGGTCGCTTACCGCCTGGGTCTCACCAAGAAGGATCTTACGCTTTCTAACTTGGCAGTCAAAGAGTACGATAGCACCCGTCGTGTGGTAGAGGGGACACTAATGCTCAAACTCGACGCTAAAGGCTTTGAGATGGATGTTGAGTTTCATATTGTTGACATCCCTGCAACTTTTAACCTGCTGCTGGGCAAGCCGTGGCTTCATAGGGCAAACATTATGGCTGGGCTCTCTACCCTTCACTAGAAGGTCATGCTGGGACTCACTTTTGGGACTTTGACAATTTGCGGGGACTTTGGAATCCGTCCGCACACTAAAGATGGAGCACCGATCTTAGAAATTTAGCATGGGGAGGAAGATGCCGATTTGGAGGTTTCTCTTTTGACATGTCTGGTTCAGTCCTAGCCATCACCATGGAAGACGATTTTATCATAAGTTCAACTACCCTCGAGATAATGAGGAGGATGTCTTATACGCCTGGCTTGGGACTTGGAATTAACCAGGAAGGGATCGCTGAATTCCCTATCTTTCCTTTCACTGAAGGCCGCTTTGGTTTGGGATATGTTCCCCCTACCAAAGATTCCAAGAAAAGAAAAAGGTACGGGAAAGCCTCAAAGCTTTCAAGGTGACACGGACAGTTACTTTGTACGTGAATGAGGAGGCACTGCTTATATGGGACAGGTCGAGCTGTTTTGGGACCCAAAAACTCGTACTTGGTTGCCTGGTTTCGAGGTCTTCACTACTGACACCTGGTCTAAGAGTGAGGATGAGGGGCTGGCTTTAAAGGAGTTTAAGAAGCAGTTGGCTCAGATCAAAGTGAAGACCGACTGGCCGAAGATGTTTGATCAAGGGAGCTTGGAGTTGTTTTTCTCCTAAGTGGGTTTGGTTGGCGATTGCTGAGGAGGCTGAAGCGTTGATGCTTGGGCCCGACACTCTCGAAGATCCTACCTCTCTCATCGTGGAGGCAAAGAGTAGTATTAAAAATTGCATCTTCACACTGTGTCTAACTTGCATTGACGACACTTCTGAGTCTAACACAGAGTCGGTCGAGTCTAAGTCTAGCTCAGAGTCGGAGCTTGTGCCTCTTGGCCCTCCATGTCATAGCTTTTACTTTGAGTTTGAGTTGACTGTACTTGGCAACCCTAAAGGGTTTTATGAAATACATGATTCTGCTTCCGACTACTTTGCTGATTTCTATATAAACTGTGTTGACCTTAATGATGAAGGAACAGATTTTGATGGGAACATTCTCGTTGAATTGCGTTACCTCATCAAAAGGGAAGACAAAAGGCATGCTCAACCTCTAAAAGAAGAAGAGAGTGTTCCAGTTTTGTAAAAAAGGATCTTTTAGGAAAAGATGGTAATTTCAAACTCAAAAATTGTGTTTACGCAAATAATTTTTTTACCAATATGGATCTTGTTTGATAGATTTCATTGAGATCTTTTATACGATGCAAAAAAAATTAAAAAATTATTTTTCATTTTCATTATATTTGAGTTTGAAAATTGAAGAAAAAGAACTTTTGAAAAAAGAACCCAAACTGGAACGACATCAAAGTAATTTCTGTAAATTTGAAATACGAGGATGACCCCTGTATGATGCAAATTGGTTCAACCTTATCCCCGGAGGATCGCACTGCGTTGGTCGACCTGCTCAAGGAATTCTTCAAAGTTTTCGTATGGTCTCACAAGGATATGCGCAGCACTGATCCCGAGGTAGTGCAGCATCGGATTCCTTTGACACCTGGAGCTATACCTATCAAGCAGAAGCTCCGCAGAATGATGCCAGACTCGGTACAAAAGATCAAGGAAGAAGTCACCAAGCAGATTGATGCAGGTTTCTTGAGGGTCGCGGAATATCCTAAATGGGTCGCCAACATCATGCCTGTTCCTAAGAAGGATAGAAGGATCCGAGTCTGCGTCGATTTCAGGGACTTGAACAAAGCAAGTCCCAAAGAGAATTTTCCCTTGTCACACATCGATGTGCTTGTGGACAATACGGCGGGACATGCTTTGCTTTCGTTCGTCGACGGATTCTTTGGATACAACCAGATCTTTTTGGCACCGGAGGATCAGGAAAAGACAATGTTCGTCACTGAGTGGGGTACTTACTGCTATGTGATGATGCCGTTTGGATTAAAGAACGCTGGCTGTACCTTTCAACGAGCCCAAACAACTTTGTTACATGACTTTATCCACAAGACGGTTGAGGTCTATGTCGACGATATGATTGTTAAGGCAAATGAGTGGGAGGATTTCATTCCGCACTCAGGCAGTTACTCGAAAGACTCCGTAAGTATCGAATGCGACTTAACCCACAGAAGTGCATATTTGGGGTCACAGCAGGCAAGATGTTGGGGTTCTTAATCACTGCAAGAGGGATTGAGGTAGATCCGTCTAAAATCAAGGCAATTCTCAAAATGGAGCCATCATTGTCTGAAAAGGGAGTGCAAAGCTTTCTGGGCAAGGTTCAGTTCATAAGCAGATTCATTACAAAGTTGACTTTAACTTGCGAGCCAATGTTCCGTCTGCTCAAGAAGGATGTCCTGTTCGAATGGATAGATAGTTGCCAAGCCGCTTTTGAGTCAATCCAAAAATACCTGTAGAACCCACCGATGTTGATGCCTCCTACAGCGGGTCGACCTTTGATTTTGTACTTGTCTGTAACTTCGACAGCTATGGGATGTTTGCTAGCACAAGAAGGGGATGCCGGAGTTGAGAAAGCTATCTACTATCTGAGCAAGAAGATGGTGGGATATGAGAAGCGCTATACACCTTTGGAAAATACGTGTTGGGCGTTTGTCTGGGCCTCCAAACAGCTGAGGCACTATATGTTGGCTTATTCGGTGAGACTGATTTCTCATATGGATCATCAAGTATTTGTTCGAGAAACCTGCGCTCACTCATAAGCTACCACATTGGTTGCTTTTGCTGGCGGAGTTTGATCTCCAATACGTTACAAGGAAATTTGTGAAAGGACGTGTCGCGGCAGAATTTCTGGCCGATCACCTGATTGATGGACCGAAGGATGTGGATTTCACTTTCCCTGACGATGAGGTTTTAATGGTGGTCGAAGAGGTTTGGACGCTCTATTTTGATGGGGCCACTAACCAGAAAGGATTTGGGATTGGAGTGTTGCTGATCACGCCTGCTAGAGCACATATTCCGCTTGCTTTCAAGTTAAACTTCAATGTCACGAATAATCAAGCTAAGTATGACGCCTGCATTGTCGAAATTGAGGCTACAATTGCTCTTGGAGAGGAAAAACTTGAGGTAATCTGAGATTCAAACCTAGTAGTCTCTCAGGCAAATGGAGATTCGAAGGTTCGTGAGGAAAAACTGAAGCCATATCACCAAGGTTTGGAAGAACTGATTCCTCGCTTCAATAAGGTGACTTTCACCCATATTCCACATTTGAAGAATCAGTTCACTGATGCTTTGGAGACTTTGGCTTCAATGATAGAACTCCCAGTATGTGTTAGATTACGGCCAATTTTGATTGAACAAGGGGATCTGCCTGCACACAAATACATCAAAGCCATCGATGATGGCCTACCCTAGTACTATGACATATGGAACTTTGTGAAGCGTGGGGAGTTTCCTGCAGAGGCCACCAGAAAGGATCGAGTCGCTTTGCAATGGTTAGCTGCCCAGTACATCATTTATGGTGGAAAACTGTACCGGATGTCTCATTGTGGAATGCACAAGCTGTGTGTCAACGGAGCCGAAGCAATAAGGATAATGGAGGAGATTCACAAAGGAGTCTATGGTCCTCACATGAGTGGTGTCATGCTAGCTAGGAAGATCCTAAAGCAGGGCTACTACTGGTCTACTATGGAGTCTCAATGCATTGACTACGTGCAACAGTGTCACAAGTATTAAATTCATGCTAACTTGCAACATCTTCCTCTGTCTAGTTTGTATGGCATGACTTTGCCTTGTCCTTTCTCTGTTCGGGAAATAGATGTCATCGGCATGGTTAGACCTTCTGCATCAAATGGCCACAAATTCATACTAGTAGCGATAGATTACTTCACCAAATGGGTCGAAGTTGAGTCTTACAAAACCTTGACAACAGTTCAAGTTGCCTAATTTATTCGAAAGAACATCATCTATCGATACGGTGTCCCATAGGCATGTGTACCCGACAATGGGATTCATTTCAAGGGCAGGGTTTTGGAACCCTTCGAAGAATTCAAGATTCAGATACATCATTCAACAGTTTATCGTCCACAAACAAATAAAGCAGTCGAGGCCGCAAACAAGAACGTCGAGGTGATTATCAAGAAGACTGCTGAATCTGCAAGAGATTGGCATGAGCAGCCTCTAGCACTTTGGGGGTACCGAACGTCGATCCGCACTTCAACTGGTGCAACTCCTTATTCTCTAGTCTATGGGATGGAAGTAGTACTCTCCATCGAGCTTGAGGTACCGTCACTGAGAGTCATGGCAGAGTTTGGTCTCGCGAAATCTGAATGGTTGCGCGGAGGTTTGTCGAGTGGATGCTATTTGATGAAAGAAGGCTCCATGCCTTGTACCATGTTCAAGGGTATCAATGGCGAATCGCTCATGCGTTCAACAAGAAAGTGAAGTCTAAGGACTTGATTGAAGGGGATATGATTACAAAGAAAATTCGTGCTCCGGTGTTTGATCCTAGAGGGAAGTTTCGACCGAAGCGTTCTGGGCCTTACATTATCAAGACCATCCTATTTGGGGGAGTTGCTAAGCTCATCGATCTCAACGGCAATGAATTCGATACCTTGGTCAACCTAGATCAGCTCAAACGTTATTACCCCTGAGAGATGCTTATTGGGCCGAAAATCACAAGGGTGTGCGGCGCCAAGCAAAAGTTAGAATAGCATGTTAGAGCGAAAACCTAAGAAGGTGATCTAAGCAAAAATAAATAGGCAAAAAATCGAAAACTCGCTAGACCGAAAACCCGAAAATGAGGTTCTAGGCAAAAGTCAAAGCGTAAAAGGAGAGGTAAAACACACGAGTGAACCTTGGCATGAACTAAGTGCTAACCTGATTCCTTTAAAAGGGATACGTAGGCAATCTCACCTCAAGATTCGGTCACAATCTTTCAATTCGATCCATGGTTGACATTTTGGTACACATCAATGGTCGAGAAAGTCGAAAGCAAGTCAAGTTTCATCGAAGAATCAGAAGGGGAAACCTTTTGTCTTTCAATTTTATTGCAAACTACTATTTCTAATATACAAGCTGAGCATAAAAGCCTTAAAACATTTGGAGCGTGAAAAACCAAATGAAATGCTTGCGAAGCCTAACGGCTTACAACTTATTCTAAATATAGCAAAGTCAGTTCCGAAGTCAGCCTATATTTTCTCTTCCGCGTATCTCTGCTCGCAGCCATCTTTTATACCGACTCGTTAGCATTGGATTGAAATCTGGATCTGCTGCTTGAATGTCTCTCAGACCCTAGCATCTTTGGTATCCATTGAGTGTTTGACCTTTGAAATTTGGAAGACGGAAGTTCCTGGTGCTAATGCGATTGTTCTCCTAGGAAATGCCTAGCTAGCGAAGGATGCGGCCGGGGATATAGAACATGAACCTTGTCAACCCAGCAATTACCATCCTGTCAAACCCATCAGAATGTGTGGCCATGTCGGGAAGATCCAACCAGGAACACCTTCAGGCGATCTCATCAGGTTGCATGTGTCTTAGAAACTCATACCAACCTTCCAAATCCATCTCAGGAAACCTCATCTGCCTTTGATGAATCCTTCGTGGAAAGAGGTTCCAGTCTTCCTCTAGGGATAAAGGAGCCCGATCTTGTCCGATAGCCACAGCTACATGAGCAAAACGACAAGTAAGAAGCCAAACAAGACCCTAGCGAAAAGACAAGTAAGAAGCCAGATAAGACCTAAGCGAGAAAACAAGTAAGAAGCTAGGAGTAGCATAAGCTGAGTGTCGAGGTAAAACAAGAAAGTGCGAAAAACTGAAAAAAGATAAGCTGAGTGAGTTTACCTGAAGAAGAAGTGAACTACCGCTAAAGACGTTAGTTTGTCAGGTAAAACAAGAAAGTGTGAAAAACCGAAAAAAAGGTGAGCTGAATGAGTTTACCTGAAGAAGAAGTGGACTACCGCTAAAGACGTTTGACTGTCCGATGCTTATCAGATCCAAACCTAAAAGCGTCTCTGTAAGGACTAGGGGCACCAGGTTCTTTAAAACCCCATCTAAGTAGCAACTCTCACTAAGAGAGTACTCACCCGCCCATCAGCAGGAACCAACAGATAGGCAGCCAACAAACAGATCACCAGGGAAAACGACGTCGGGTCTGCATAGCATCGTTTCCCAAGTTGCCAATTGGACCGTATCTTTCAATCAAGCGGAGGATGTTGACTTGACCGCCCTCAAGTAAGGTATTGGCCAACCCTCGAGAAATGTTGAGTGAGTTCGCCAACAGCTCGAGCGTGCTCACTTGATAAGGTGGGACAACGAGTGTTAGAGACGCAAAGCTCCGAAGGTAGGCTTGGAACTCTTCAACAGTTGGGCACATCTCGTCATCGCCAAAGCGAAAGACGTGGAAATCAGGGTCCCAAAACCTAAGAGCAGCTCTTAAGAGCTTAGGGCGGAGCGGCACATGCCTAAGATATCGGAACAAGGCGAGACCATGAGATTGGAAGTTCAACCAATCCATGGACAGAAATTCTACTAACTAAGATTGATCAAAGTGGGGAGTGACTCCATCAAGAAAGCAAAGATTGCTGAAAATGGGAAGTGAGAGTGTGATTTCAATGTTGCTAGCACCTTCCATTTATGGACAAAAATGCCAAAATTTCAACCTTGATTTGTGTGCTAAAGTTAAACTCATGCCTTGGTGTCCAACTACCCTCTGGTGATCAGAAACCGTGTGGAGTAGTGACAAGGCATTCTTTCCCCAAAAAGGAGACCTTGTCAAACAAGGGCTCCTGCAGCAGAAATTGCCAGCGTACACCAGTATAGTACCTGCATACGCGTATTCACTGATTGAAGTACGCTGGTCATGGAATAGTGTACGCCAGTCTAATACAACAGAAAACAGTAACAACCAGCTACTGTCTCTAAAACTTCGTTTGTGATTCCAGGGCCTATTTTGCACTTTTTATGGTTCCAACAAGTGGCAAGTGATATGTGGGACTGTGTCAAAGCATCAGATTCCGAATGTCGCGCTCAACGAGGATTTTGGACCTCCATTGGCCCGTTTCAAGTTCAAATCAAGGTTTCAGAGTGTCGAAATCCGTTCTAGGGACTATTGCCAAGTTTTGTCATACCGTACACGTCATATGAACCTAATGTGACTGTGCGGGGGTGTTGGTTTCAGTCTGGGACTTAAATTTGTCGTTTTTGGTGTTTTTTGTCCATTTTAGGACATTTTTCTAGTTTTCTGGTTCATTTCTCATTTCGGAATGCTTTTCTCAATTTAATCAATTCGTACAGGTTATTATGCACCTATTTGACCTTACGGAAGTGTCAGAAACCGTGTGGAGTAGTGACAAGGCATTCTTTCCCCAAAAAGGAGACCTTGTCAAACAAGGGCTCCTGTAGCAGAAATTGCCAGCGTACGCCAATATACCCAAAATTTCGAGTTTTGGCTCATTAATACCCAAAATTTCATTGTTTTCCATATGTCCAAAAGTTTGCGTCATATCCTGGGACTTTTCTATCCTTTTCTTTCAAGCTAGGTCAATCTGTACATATACGTGTGTTGTAACGCCCCTAATTTTAGGTTCGTTAAAGGGATAATTTATTACAGAAATAAGAGAGTCACTGCTCATTATTACAACATAACTCTCGTAAGAGTATTTTAAACACAAAATAGGAAACGAAAAGGGAAGTAAGGTTCCTAACTACTGCTCCTCTTGTTCTTCCATTTTAGCGAGTTCTTCGGCTCCATATGCCTCCAAATTGAAGAGTTCGCCTTGTTCATCTATCAATTCTGACATATTATATTGGTGTCGCCACCCATATAATATGTCAGGGTCACCACAAGGTAACACCATGAGCTACGGAGGCTCAATAGTAAAATCCTACTTACTAACCCATAACTTATGAACATAGGATCATTATAACATTGATTTCCACATGATATGTGTATAAGCAACTACAAAGACAATATCATTTAGCACATCCACAATTGCCTTACAACTAACATTGGTGTTGACTCATCGTTAACCGTGTCTCGTTATTACTACCTTTCTTTTCCAAAGACTCCCTTTTAACTCACCCAACCTCGGTTCCACCGCACCGGGTTCCCGAGTATCCTCGCAATGGTTCCGCCGCGCCGGGTTCCCATTGGCACACATTTACTTTGGTTCCTCTCCACGAATAACCATGTTACTCACGCAACCTTGGTTCCGCCGCGCCGGTCTCCCAAGTATCCTCACTATGGTTCAGCCTCGCCGGGTTCCCATAGGCACACACACATTCACACAACTCACAGAATACCCTTGAAATGGTCATTATGTAGTTTCTAAGATATCTTTTTCTTCCGAAAAACACATTTCTTCCTCATTAAACCACACCCTAGGTGCCATGTTTCTACTATCTCGGTTCTCGTGTCTTGTTTTCATGCAAGACTCCGCGGTGTAGAACTTTACTTACAATCATGCATTTCATAAGATTATTCAACAAGATCATCCAACTCTAAGTTACATAGCATGCTTGAACATCTTGAAAATAAAACATGCATTTCCAATTTCAAAATATAACCTTATCTACGATCAAAGTAACTTCTAAACAACATGCGATTTAAACAATACATAAAGGTAGAGTGCAAGGTTAAACTTCTTATATTTAGGAAAAGTAAGTAGGGGTTTAAACTAGTAAGATTAAACTACCGTTCTTCTTGACGGTAGTCGGCTACGGAAAGTTGGTCGTCGGTTTTGAAATCGGCGGCGTAACGGCTCCGGTTTGCTTCGAAAGGAAAAGAGTTGTACTTTCTTTTCCTAGAAACAACTTTACCAACCAAAGTAGACTACTTTAAGGATCTATGAGTGATTTTGGAAGTGGTTTGGTGGTTTTGCTCAAGAACACTCAAGAACAAAGAACACTTGGAATTCAAGAGAGAAGGAAGAGCAAATGCTTGAAGGTGTGAGTTTGAAGCATGGAATGGCCTTCTATTTATAGGCAAGCTCACCCCCTCTCCCTCCTTGGCCGGCCCTCTCTCTCTCTCCCATTCCTCAATTTTTTAATCCAAAAAGTTGTGTTCACATTGAAGGTTAAGGCTAAAATGCTAGGTTTGCATGGCTAGGGTTAGTACTAGATTTGATTCTTGGCAATTCATGTGGTGGAAGAGAAGTTTGTACAAGATTCTAGGGTTAAACAAATTGATAAAATGTACAAAGAGGACAATGGAGTTAAGTCTTGCTTGGAAGAACAACCATCCAAGGAATCATGAAGTACATAGGAAGATCAATGGCCAATGGTACACATCAAATCTCCCTCTCCCTCTCTCCCCCATTTGGCCGTCCCCCTCTCTCTCCTCTCTCGGCTTTCTCTCTCTCTCTCTCTCTCTCTCTCTCTCCCTCTCACTCTCTTGCAAAGTACTTATATATATATATATATATACACACACACACACAACTAGATGAAAGGAGAACAATAAAAGAATAAGTACTTTTCGTACTAAGGATCAAAAGTAGTCTTAAAAAGCTAGGATTCTCCATTAAACTAACAATTGGGCACATGTGTACTTAGGGCAATATTCTAGTCTTCCATAAACTAAAATATTATAAACATGGGTACCTTGTACCTTAGGAAGAACAACTTCCCCAATATAAAATTAAACAAAAGGTACTTCAAGAATCTTAGTACTAAATATCTATCTATTAAAATAATAAGTACTTGGTCACATGGGTTTAAAGGAAAAGACTTAATTAATAAACCCCATGTACTTTGAAAGACTAACCCTTTTATCCATTGGGTAATAAATCCCCTAATTTCTATTATCCAATTGACAATAGTTGCTAGAGAAAAAATAAATAATAAACTAATCAAAAATGTCCTTTAATTAAATATAAAAGTCTATTTTTAAAAGATAATAGTACTTTGTTCAAATCTCTCTTTGAAATCCTTTAATATAAAGAATTGGGTTTCTATTATCCAATGGATAATAATTCCCCTAATATTTATTGTCCAATGAACGAAGAATAAAACCAAAAATAATTAAAAGAAAATGAATAATCAATTCTTAGTCTAGGGCTAAAAAGGTTCAAAAGGTTCAATGATGGCCAAAAGGGTCCAATTACGGTTAGGAAAAAGTAACTAAGTGATTTCTAGTTTAGTTTTCCCAACAAGCCGGTTAGAAGCTAACTAGGCTTGCCAAGTGGGGCTAAAGCGCAAGAAACGAAAGTTGAAGGGCTAAAGCGCAATTATGACAAACTACCGGAAAATTAAAGAAATACAAGCAATTAAATTAATAACTCGAATAATAAATAAATTTCTATTTATTGAAATTCAGAGTTATTACATGTGTATTTTTTGATTCAGTTTACTTGTCAATGCAAGTTAGATATTAGCGGTTGATTTATACGTTCTTTTATCAGTTTTTCTTTACAAAAGAGAATTAATAAATAGAAGATGCAACTTTTGTATACTGCTATGTCAATATCCAATAGCAAAAGGTGGAACAATGTACGTAGCGACACAACGGCCCGAGTAAAAAAACATATCTACGGGGCACATCCGCCTAAAAATCAAAAGGGCACGCAGGCCTAGCCATCCTCAAAACTATCAAGTTGGCATGCTGGCCTGCTATCAAGTCTATATACGTGGGCGCGTAGGCCCCGAATCAAACCAAAAATGACAGTAAAATAAATGAGGCTCGGTGGTAGCCCTCAGTAGTTAAAAAGGTCCTCGTCGTCGTCATCTCTCTCTTTTGGGTCTCTCTTGTACCCAGGGTCATCGACGGAGTCGTCAGAGTCGTTGCTGAAAGGCGAATGCTCATCCTCTTCTTCCTCCTCCTCCTCCTCGCTCTCGCTCTCCGCAGTCTGAGATGTCGTGGCTCCTTTTCTTCTCTTTTGAGCTGGCCTCGATTGTGTCGACCTCTTTCTCAGCTTAATCTGGCATCTTGACACTTTAAAAAAAAAAAATCTGGCATCTCGACTCTTCGCGAGTCGTGGCGCTCTCTGCCCCTCTATGCACACTCGCCACAAGTTATGAAGCGCTCGCTAGTCTCTGGGCTACGACAGGAGTGGTGGAGGTGCTCGCATCTTCTTTTGAGGAGGAGACCGCACACTCTTTCGCCTAAGAGCCGCCCTAGCTTGTCCCTACATTGTCAATTCAATCATTTCAGTATATATGGTGCATATTATATATATTAAATGTTGAAAACATGAATCAAGAGCAAATCTATCAAGCAAAATTGAATGAATTTTTAGGGTTATACCTTAGGCCTTTGCACAATGGTGGGTTGAACTAAAGCTGGAGTCACCGATGGGTATTTCAGTCGCAGAGAAGCACTTGCTATTTTGTGAAATTCGTTCTCCATTACAAGCATCAAGTGGGCAACCTCTTCCACCCACTCTATTGGCACCTGAGATACATTTTGGAAAAAGTTCAAAATACAGTTCCAATATGGTACAAAGGAAAAGAACAAACTGGAACTATGTCTTACCGATCCTGTGACCCGAACTGGCTCTGTCCTCGATGGCTCAAACTCAACTATGGCGGCCTCTCCTTGTGCATCGCGCACCGTTAGTGTCCAAGAAAGTTGAGGCAAGCCAGTCGCCGCCGCATAGCTGGACCTCTCCTTCGAGTGAGCCGTCCCATCTTTCGACCTCGAGCTCTGACCTCGCCTCTCTTGCCCAACTTCCATAGCCTCTCCAACAATGGCCTGGTGTGTCATCACCTTAAGTGGCCCTGCCAAATACTGTAGATGGCATAGTCTCGCTCTGGCCTCAAGAAGGCAGAAAGATCCGTCGGAACAGTAAACCGCTCCAACTCAGACAGTGTGTACCTACCTGTGTGTGAAGCACGAGGTACAAGTGGCCCAGGGACCTAAAACATAGATAAATCAAGTGATTGTCTCGTCACCCAATCACCCAAGTACCACTGCCACCCGAAAGCCGACTCTAGCAGCACTCGGCTCGCAGTCACTGCCTTGTTCCTTGCCATGTACTCTGGATTAGGCACCACGCCGCCCCACGGATTGCACTCGACCTGCGACACAGTCAAGAAGCCAAAGTAAAGGACATCAGTGACAACATTAAAGCAGTTAAGGCAAAATCAACTAGCGAAATTCTTGTTTACCTGAGCGCTCGACAACTCATCAAGGTAGGCTCTAAAAGCGAGAAGGCTCCCTTTGGACTTTTTCTTGCCTCTGTGCAGTGGCCCTCAGATCATCGCATGCAGGAGAGTCCTCATGTCCGGACACTTGTTCTCTGGAGGGTACATTTTCAGCGCCTCGTTGGCCCACAACTGCAAGGTTTTCAAACAAGCAAGACACCAGAATACAGTCTATACAATTCAAAAGTGCGAGCATAAGTTGAAATTGAATTACAAGTTTCAATTTATACCTCCCACACTCTCCAATAGCCAGCGACCGCCTTCTTGTACCATGTGAACTCTCATGAAGTCGTAGCATGCCCCTAAAGCTGCTCATCCCAATCGTACTAAGAGGTCGTGCGTAGGTCACGAAGGGCCGGCAAGTAGGACAAGTGAACCATGGCGCGCTTGTTTGGGTACAATGTAGCCCCAAACAAGTATAGCAGATAGGTTCTCGCCATCTGCTCCTCCTCCTGCTTAGTGGTTGGTATCATCTTCAAGTACTCTTTGAACTGCTCATACCTGACCATGTCTTCTCCCCGTCCAGGCACTCGTCCCAAGAAGCACTTCGGCGCCGCCTCATCCTTATGTATCCCCAAGTTAAACAGGATAGGCTCGCCTCCTACCCTCAAGCTTGTGATGGCCGCGAAATCCAATGGAGTCACAGTCATCTCCCCAATTGGAAAGTGGAAGGTGCTCGATGTGTCATGCCATCTTTCACCCAAAGCGGTAAGCACGGCGTGGTCATTCTTTACCAGTGTCAAGGTGGGGATGAAAAGGCCAAACCCTGCAGCGTCAACCAACTGCCGGACTCGCTCGGGCAGTCCTCTATAAAGCTCAAGCGAGCTTGCTACACCTCCATGCCCTATCGAGCTGGCCACTTTCCTCTGTCCAAAACAAAGCCAAGACAAAGGGAATATATCAGTTCATGTGCAATTCAAGTTCAAAAAGCAATAAGGCATTCCCTAGTCGAATCAATTATCTAAAGGCATTCTATAGTCGATTCTAATCAAAGGTATTCTGCAGTCTATTCTAATCATTCAAAGGCATTCTAACAGTTGATCTCAAGTTTCAAAGGCATTCTATTGGTCGATCAATTATTCAAAGGCAATGTACTGGTCAATTTCAAAGTTAAGGCATTCTACTAGTCGATCAAGTTTCAAAGATACAACAATCAAATGTAACCTAAAGCAAAAAATTGAAAATTGTACCTGCTCCCAAGTCAGTGCCAAGTGCTCTGTGGGGTCCCTTAACACAACCTCAGGGTCATAGTTCTCATGTCGAGGCACATAGCTGTCAACCCCCAACGGGACAAAGACATATGGCTCTGGCGGCGTGTACGTCTCTGCAACGAAAGCAAGGCAAACCGCCTACAATCTAGACCTTGCCAGCTCCACCGCTGATTCCTGTGCCCAAGCCGCCTCCTCTTAGGACCTCTCGGCCGTCTCGGGCTCTCTAACAAGTTCTTCGGCCTCCTGTCTCAACCTCTCCTCCTCCTCGGCCAGCCCAATTTGCCTCTGTCGTTCTTCGCAGGCTACCAAAACTGCAACCACTGCGAGGTTCTCCTCCAACAAACAGGCTAGAACTTCATTGCCCACGTACTCTGAGAAGTCACTTTTTGTAATGGGCTGATGCTCTGAAGACTCAGCGGGCAGCCTAAACTCAGCTGGACCCATCGGCACATCTCCAATGGGCTCCTCTACGGTTACCACTCCTTTTCCCTTTGCCAGATCCCTCAACGGAGACCCTGACCGAACATCATCGCCACTGCTACTGCCACCGGCACCACCGTGGCCTCTTCTAGTAATCACGAAGCTCTCTACTGCACCCCTTGAGTCCAGTCGTTGCAATCGTGGGCACTCTGTTTCAGAAACCATTAGTGTAAGCCCCTCCACCATTAGCGTACGCCGATCTACTTTGTCACTAACCTCCGTTGCATGGCCATCACTGCCACTGCCGCTGCTCCCTATCTTTGCACCCGTGCTCGCTGTGTTTCTCCCTGCTGTCTGATCGTCGATTTTGGACTTCTTGGTCTCGATTTCGCCAACCCTCGACGGATCACCGCCATTGCCGCCACTGTTACTACTTGTTTCTACCATGGGTATGTGTGGTTATTTGGATTTTGAATGAGAGAAGAGAAGTGATGAGAGATCAAGAGTTTTAAGAGGTTTTTAACAACTACTGAAGGGTGGTTTATGTCTCGTACTGGAATATAAACGAAGAGGGAAGAGCTGGGCTGAGTTTGGGCTGAGTTTGAACTCAGGCCATTCGCCTGTATCAGCGTATGCCAGTAAGGCACCCGCGCGCGCCAGTTGTATATGGGCCTAAGGCCCAATCAATGTTTTTGCATCAATTTCTCCCCAATTGCAGTCCATTTGGCCACTCCATGCTCTTGTCAACAGGTAATAATACCACGAAAATAGAACCCATCAATTCAATCAATGATGGTCCGCCCGTCCCTTAATTCAAATCAATGACGGTCCGCCCGTCCCTTAATTCAAATCAACGACGGTCCGCCCTTCCCTTAAGTCAATTCAATCAATGACGGTCCGCCCGTCCCTCAAGTTAATTCAATCAACGGTCCGCCCGTCCCTCAATTCAAATCAATTAACGACAATCCGCCCGCCCCTTAATTCAAATCAATCAACGACGGTTCGCCCGTTCTTCAATTCAGTTCAGTCAACGACGGTCCGCCCGTCCCTCAATTATCCACAGCAACATAAAGCCGATCTATGTCGATCCATCAAATCAGGTTCTTTAAGTTTACGTGTCTACTTTAGTAGTATGCTCTGTTCTGGATAGCCTTGTGGGGTGTCTAGAAAACTTTGACGTTACTTGTACCAAGTCAATGGTGCTCCAAGTGTCATCAAGGGGGACTACCGTACACACCATATTTTGGGCTTCCCAGATTAGTTTATTTACGGTCTTTGATTCTCCGATGATGATTAAGATCAAGAACGCCTTAAGAATGTTAGTGTGTTTGAGCTTTAAGACGATAAAATCCATTTCGATCCCTTTAAGCCCAAGCAAAAAAGCTTCAGCCAAACCCTACCTGCATACGCTGGTCCAACACCTGCATATGCTGGTCTGCTGCCACATGTCAATCACCGGTCGACTTTGACCATTGACCAGGCTTGGAATGGCGTACGCAGGTTACCTATTGGCTGCGTACGTCGGTCAAAGGTAGTCCCATCACCTTTTATATCTTTTGTGGCACCCTCAGACATTGTTTATTCGTCTGAGGGTGATTTGCGGACAAGGGGATGTCCCCCCTCCACACACAAGTCTCCCATCACCCTCCCCTCTCGTTAAAGCCTACACTCCAAGCCAACCAGCCACCTTTGGACTGGTTACACTCTCTACTCCTCCTATATATACCCCCCTCTATTACTCAAGCAAAGGGTTCCAAGAATTACAAGGTGACAAAAGCTCTTGTTTTGATCATCCCTTCTTTGTTCAAGGAAAGAGTAACAAGTAACACCACCATATACTATTCTCATACACACATCCACCTCCCATCATCAAAAGCCTTGCAAGTGCAAAGCTCAAAACATTCCTACAAACTCAAAAAACCAAAGGTATACCACCTTTGATAACTCTCTATTTTGATCCCCAAGGGGGCTGGCAGGGTTAAAGCCGATAATCAATACCAGTCCTGGCCTTAAAGCTGGCAAAGTTTCAAAGCCGTTCATGGCTAGAACTAGCGCACGCCAGTCATATGTTCGCATACACCAGTCATGGCTGTACATGCAGTACTGGTGTGGGGATCAGTGTCTAGCTATTTTTTGTCTTTCTTTCCATATTCACCACTGTGAGCATGTTAAGAACCAGTTTACTGCTTTCTTTTGATAAAACTGCTAATTTTAGTTTCAATATTGATACCTGTTGCTTTGGAATACCTTTGGGGTCTTTCTGATCATATCTCAGAACCCAGAAAGTTCAAAGCCAAGCACTGACCAAAGAGGTACAACCTGCGTGCTGCAGTGGTTTACCCGTGCACGTTGGTCATCCTAAGGCCAGTGGCTGGCCATTGCATGGTAACCAGGCCTTGGCCTCTGTTTTGTCCCCACACTGTTTATGGGGTATTTTATTAATTATGTGGCTTTGTAGCCCATTTAAACTGTTTATAACTATATATAAACTACTTGGTTTGTCATGGGTGTGCACTGATCATTTCCAGAGTCCATAGGGTTGAAAATAAGAACTGTGGATTTGAGCTTACTGGCGTACGTGTGTACAGTAATGGCGTATGCAGGTCAAATTAGTATGCAATGACTTGGTCAGTGCATGCTGGTTTCTTTCTGCGCACGTCACCACAGAACAGTTCCTTCCAGTCTGTTTAAAAGTTCCTTCCAGTTTGTCTAAAACTCCCACAGGAGTCTATTTTCACCCTACGTTAATTGTTTCAATAAAGTAAGCATGTCATTCTATCACATCCTGCCAACATGTTACAATTTTAATCCCCTTTAATTGTTCCCCCACCCTAAATGGCTAAAAAAATGATTAATGAGAGAAAAAGACCAAACATTTAGCAAATGCCCGAGTAGAGACTGATTTTCGGATTCGGCGATAGGGGTGCCTTAAAACCCTTCCCATTTCGTAACCTGGCTCCTAAACTTCAGATATCAAAAGGTGACGACGAACTAGTCTACAAACCTTTTCCAATCAAAACGTAGCAAGCGTTTCAAATTCGGTTTCTTGGGTGGTTTACCACAAAAACCCGAGTGGCGACTCTGAATCGAAGCGTTTTGCCACGCTTTCCAAAAAGGGCGCACCTGATTTTTCACAAGATTTTAGGGGCGTGTGCTCACAGCAAGTGTCTAAGTGCTATGTGCCCAAGCAAGTGTCTAAGAGTCCAAACACTATCATTTTGTGTCCAAGCATGTCATGCAAGTCAAAATTAATGAAATGTAGACTTCTTTGCCATCATATGCAAATTCCATACATCCAAATAGCAGTCAAAAGATATAAGTTTGAAGTTTAGAGTCATCCATATTACAAAACAGGGCTAAATCACATAATTATCAGGGCTATACATAAAGTTGTATCCAACACAAGATCACAAAAGTATTGAATCTATTTTGCCCTACACAAAAAAGTGGTATCCAAGTCAAGGCCACATTAAACTGTTGGTAATCTGCCCTATACCAAAAAAGTGGTATCTAAATATACTACCACATTAGCCCTATAGTACCATATACAAAAAGTTAGTCTTGCATATGTTCAATCAGCTCAAAAAAAGGCCCAAATTTCATGTCATCTGCAAAGCAAAGTGTGACTGGACTGTTACAAGATGATTGAAAGTAAATACATGTTATAACCAATTGAAATACTTGCTACTCACTTAGAAAAGAGACCATTCCGATGGGTGGCTTTGAGTAATGCACTATGAAGGCTGTGTCTGTGATGTACCCACTTGATTTTCCTAAATTTGTTCCAATAGATATATAAGCACATAAAAACTATAACTTGCTAGTAATGAAATTAAGTACACCTGTTTAAAAAAAAAAAGTGCTTCTTAATTGAGAAACAAAAACACCAACAAAAAAATCCTAAAAATCCATGGATTACAGCCATATCAAAGGAAAAATAGAAAAGCCCCAAAATCCCCAAATATCCAAACCACGAAAGCCCCAAATTTTGTTAACCCTAACTATTCATATTACAATAGAAAATCGGAAAAAAAAAATGTAAAAGGATTACAACAAACGTAATTCCAATAGTCATTGGTTTGCTACCTATTAATTTACATGTACAAATCTCAAAGGATTACAGTCATATCAAGCAAAAAAATTGACATGTACTAAACCAAAAACATACCCCCCAAAAAAATACATGGATTGCTACCATATCAAAGGGAAAACTGAAAAGCCCCAAAATTTTAAAGCTGTAACTAAACTAATTTGATTTCACATGATGCATTACACTAAATATAACAACACTAAATCAAAAAAAGCACAGATTACAACCATATCAAGGGAACAGAAAAGCCCCAAATTCTAAAACCCAAACTTACTATTGATTTCACAGGAATTTCTTTATTTTTGCACCAAATTTAACACCACTGAACCGAAAATCTAAGATGCTATGAGTAAGGATATATGGAGTTAAGTTGAACCCTATCTCTTTCTTCCTCTCTCTCAACCCTAGCCACCACAACTTCTCAATCTTCTCCCTTCCCCTCCTCCCCGTGGGTTCCATACCCGTATGCGGTGGTAGGAGGGGGAGGCCATGGTACTACCAACTCCCTTTCTTTATTTTTGTTTTTTTTCCTTCTGTCTCTCCAGATCTACGACTTGTCGTCTGATCTGTGAGAGTTTTGTCTCTCGTTCTACGAGAGTTTTGTCTCTCATTCAATGAGAGTTATTAGTTTCGTCTTTGGACGAAGTTTGTCTACAGATCGGGTTCTTTCATTCGAAGTTGTTTCACAATGATATCTGTGCTTCAGCGTTCTTTCCCTACACGATATCTTTGGCGAGGCAACCCGTGGCGGCTTGCAGATCTGTAGTTCTTGGGAGTTCATTTGTGCGTTCATACTTGGGTAGAGTGCATCTGATCGTCTGGGTATTTGATGTCCTTTCTCTTTAACTTTGCACTTTTTCTCGTTTGAGACTCCTAATTAGATGTTAGGCAGGTTAAAAGTGTCGCTATTGCGTCAGGCCATGTCTGGGTTAGGATGAAAGATATCGATTACCTTGTGATTTACTTGTTTTTCTATTTGTTAGACGATTAGTTTGGCTTTGTCGAAGTTCTTTGTAATGATCTCCGTTTTGTAAGTGCCGTTGGGCGTTTATCAATACAATCTTCTCACTTTTTGAAAAAAAAAAAAAAAAAAAAAAAGAACCGAAAATCTAAGAATACCAACCAGGGATCTCTACCAATTGATTCGCCAATTCCCCTTTCTTTTCTCGTCTACATATGGAAGATACGGATCAGATTAGAGAGAGTAGGGAATGGACGGAAAGCCCATTCCTAACCAGTTCCGAAAAGAGGTTAGCATTTCTAGAAAAAATGGAGTAGGGATTCCAAAGCCCCTCTGTTTTAGCTTAGGGTTTAAATATGTCTCTTGACTAATAAAAGAGAATACCTTAACTTCTAAATCATGCCGGAACAGGGTAGTGAGTGGCGGAGAAGATCTTAGGTTTCCTGGTGCCATTCCTTGACCGAGTAATCAAATCATCTTTCAAACCATTCCAAATGTAAAACATGCAAAGCCCCAAAAAATTTATCCCTATAGATTTTACTAGAAAACCAAGAAACAAACTATAAAAAAACAAAGGAACCAAAATCTAACAAACATACATACGCTTTTTCTTTGAAAGGCAGATGTTGTATTAGGAATCCAGTTGGACGCCAAGCTCAGATGGAACATTACATGGAGAAATAAAAGATAAAAGCCCACCTCTACTTTTGCTAGGAATCTAATGGGCACATCAGTTTACATTACGATTACACCAAGAGAAGATAAAATCAACATTCCTTTGAGAGGGACAAAATATCACCAAGGATGGCTTGAACTTCCTGTTAGTAATTTATTTTAATCAACGGGTATCTGTAATCTTAACGTGGGGAGATTAATAAGTATTTAATATCATGGAGCTCGTGATATAATTGAGATAAGGACGGGAGTGCAATTATAATTCTGTAGTGGGGTGAATTATAATTAGTGAAATAAAAAATAGAATTCTGGTGGAATTAGGTTTTCTTATTTACACTGGAAGCCCTGACTTATTACTCCTTAGGTCCGTATCGTAGCTCTATATATACACGTTATGCTCTCTAGGTTAGTCGTATGTTTTTCTATTATTCAGTAAATAGAGACAGACTTAGAGAGAGCAAACAGATCACGAAAGAGTCCACACTCAGTTCGTGTTCTAGACGTGTGGGGAATACGGTAGAAGATTGAAAGGTACGATCGAGCAGTATTCGTGGTTTATAGCAAGGCGTGCAATAACAAGTTCAACCAGCGTTCGTGTCGCAGGAGTTGAGGTAGAACCCTAATTCCGCTTTGTAGGGTTTTATAATTTTTGTTGTCTAATCTGTACGCGTCATTACTGGATCTTGTTGGTTTCCCAACAGTGGTATCAGAGCAGGCTGTAATCACGCGTATGGATTAAACAGGCCATGTTGTCCGTCGGTTATAGAGGGTAGAACGTAGAACTGTGCTAACCCTGTTTTGCAGCGTTCTTACCCAGCTATTATGGTCATATGATTTTTGTTAATTTTATGTGATTGGATCCCACGATAATTTATTTCGTGGTTATTGTTATTTATTGGGTACCACGATTATTTTGCGTGGTTGTAATAATTAACATAGCATGTGTTATTTATTAGGTGCCACGATTATTTTTCGTGGTTGTAATAATTAACGTAGCATGTGAACTCCAATGGAGGCATAAGATCAATGTTTGTATATTTCTTCGATTGTAATAGCATTCGACGGTTATTCGGAGATCGAAGATGGTAGATACAAAAGATACAAGTTGTTTGGCTTGCAACAGATTTTTTTCAGATTCATTGGGTCTGATTGCAGGGCTGTTTCGACCCAGTAAAAGTTGGAATTAGAAAATCTGTTCTTCACGAAAGTTGTAGATAATTGAATTTTGAATCCAACCCAATTTGAATCACTTCAATTGGAGGTCGGATGAGGAAGATATGGCCAAAATACTGAAGGCTGTGCAGTTTTTACGCGGGAATATGTCAAATCCGATTTTTCTTGCCTAAGCACGGTTGGATTTTGGTTTCCTTGATTGATTCATAGTATCTTAGTCTTCCACACAAGTATAGCTGAAGGATTTCAAGTTGGGAAGGATTGCTTAAGGATTTCAAATTTGAAAGGACTCCTTATTACTTAAGGATTTCAAGTTTGGAAGGATTCCTTGTTGATCAAGGATTGCATCCTTGACCATAATAGCTGGATTCTTTATCTTGTGTTTCCTTATTATTTGTGTTTCCATATTATTTGCATATGTGATAGTTCACCATATTGGGACAACATGGTAATAATGGGCTTTGACCTAGATCGCGGTTTTGCAAACTCAAAAATTTTGATAACCCTCACAAATTTTTTTTAAATAACTAAGTGGGAGAGGGAGTTTATTTTTATAAATTCCACGGTCTCCATTCCTAGTATGTAGATGATGTAAATAATTTTATGTGATGGTTTTAGAACCTTCCCCCCCATCGGGCAAAATTAATTATGGCCTCATCGCTACAAACTTCTTCAAAGGATAGGTCTATGATAATTGCTGTGTGAATTACTTCACCATCTGAGGTAATTCATAACGGAACAATAGGTCATGGGGCTAGGTAATGGTATACACTTAGCTGTAAATAATAATATCCTCACCATCTGAGTCACTATTATTATTTATAGGACCGAAACTATATTGGCTATTTAATTTTGCTTGGTACGGTATAGTGTCTAGATAGTAAAATTAAAAGGTTGTGCCTATCTACACAAATGATAAAGAGTAGAGACTTCCCATCGAGGCATGCTTTTTACGGTGTGTAGGGTTGCCAATGTTTTTCTTTTAACATGTGGTAGAGGGAACCAATATTAAAATGAAATTCAAAGTTTTATTGCCCTTCATAATTGTTGTTATGTGATTCTCAGATTCAAAAATATTTTTTTTAATCCACTTGTCATTATTCTCAAAGAAAATAAACTTACTGGATCGAATTATATTGACTGAAAAAAGAACTTGGATATTGTGTTAACTGCTGAAGGGCACAATTTTTGTGCTGTCTAAGGTATGCCCTCCTAGACCTGATAAGAATGCCACAGAACATAAAGTAAAATTTCATAAAAAATTGGTGAGTATCACCCATGTTGAAAGGACCCCGATTAAGGATCATGTTCTGAAGATGATAGCTCTTCTTAATGAACTAGAGATCCTTGGAGTTGAAATTGATGGGGAAACCCAGATCGATTTCGTTCTTAACTCACTGCAGTCTGAGAGTTTTAAGTAATTTCGCCTGAACTATTATATGAACAAAATGTATTTATCTTTGGCGAAATTTCTTAAGGAACTCCAAGCAGCTGAGAGTCTTTTGGTTGTGAAGAAACCACCATCAATGTTAGTGGCGGAGAAGGTTTCTACTTCTAAGCTGAAAGGTAAGAAGAAGCAGAACAAGTCTCAGAAAAAAGGTTATGGAGGCAGTTTATGTGACTCAAGGTAGAGTGGAAAAGCCTACGGGCAAGTGTTTTCACTACAAGCATCAAGAACACTGAAAGAATGAATGTCTATTCTATCTCAATAAAGTGAATAATCAAGATACATCTTTTCGCTAGTCGTTGAATCATGTTTAGTGGTGTCATCTGCCAGTACCTGGTGTGTAGATACGTGAACCACTAATCATATTTGCAATTTATTGCATGGGTTTCAGGAAACTAGAAGACTCAGTGATGGAGAGATTTATCTACACATGGGTAATGCTACGAGAGTGGCAGCAGTTGTAGTAGGAAATGTTATTTTAAATTTTAGTAATAATAGGAGTTTAATTTTGAGAGATTGTCTTTCTGTTCTCATACTTAGAAGAAACTTGGGTTTCAGTTTCTAAGTTGATTAAAGATGGATATTTGGTTTATTTTAGTAGCTTTGTGGTTATTAAGTTAAATAAACGTTTTATCTATTCTGGTTCATTGGTAGATAATCTCTACTTTATTAATCCTATATTTCCTACAGTGCAACTGCATGAATTGAATAACACTAATGATATGCCATGTAAGAGAAATGAGCATTCTAAATTGAACCAAATGTATCTTTGGCACTTATGCCTTGGTCATATTAGTCTGAATAGGTTTTTTAGACTAGTCAGGGATGGACCGTTAGGTTCATTGGAAGTTGAGAAACTTCTAGTCTGTGAATCCTATTTAGAAGGTAAGATGACCAAAAGACTTTTTTATCAGTAAAAGGTTATAGAGCCAAAGAGCCATTGAAATTGGTTCATTCTGATTTGTGTGGACCCTTAAATGTCCAAGCAAGAGGTGGTTTTGAGTATTTCATTACTTTGATTGATAATTACTCAATGTTTACATTTATTTGATGCACCATAAGTCCGAATGCTTTGAGAAATTCAAGGAGTATAGGGCGAAAACGGTGAAGCATCGAGGTAAATGTCGTAAGACACTGCGATTTGATCGTGGTGGCGAATACCTCTTGGGAGAGTTTAGGGAGTACTTGTTAGCTGAAGGGATTACATCCCAGTTTTCAGCACCAAGTATCCACGTCAAAATGGTTTAGCAGAAAGAAGGAATATGACCCTTATAGATATGGTGAGATCAATGATGAGTTATTCAGTTTTATCAATTTCGTTTTGGGGACATGCACTAGAAACAGTAATGTACATTCTTAACTTGGTACCATCTAAGTCAGTACCATTTACACCCACAGAACTGGGGACTGGGCGCAAACCTAGTCTGCAGCATGTTCGGGTTTGGGGTAGTTCAGCACATTTGCTAAATGGGAACGCAGATTAATTGGAATCAAGGACATAAGTTTGTCTGTTTGTGAGGTACCTTAGAGGAACGAAATGTGGATTATTTTATAGTCCTAAGAATCGGAAGGTCATTGTTAGCACCAATGCTCGATACTTAGTGAAGGACTATGAAATAGACCATAAGCCCAGAAGCAAGATTGTTCTAAAGAAATTGAGAGGAGAGGGACCGATAAAAACTTATTCAACACCAATAGAACCGGAGGTTATACTGCAAGAAAGAGTTGTTGACACACCGGTACCTCATCATAGTGGGAGGGTTGTTATCCTTCCTAATCGGTATACGTTCTTGGGAGAATCTTATGATATGATCCCTGAAGAACAACATACTGAACCCTACAACTGCAATGAGGAATTAGAAGATAAAGATGCAGATTTTGACAAAAGTCTGTGAAATCTACATTCCTTAATAAAAATTTGGATGAATGCATCCACATAATGGAATCAGATGGATTCATAGCAAATGGTCAACAGAGTATGTTATGCAAGCTTAAGGAGTCTATTCATGGACTCAAGCAAGCATTTAGATCTTGAAATATCCGTTTTGATCAAGCAATCACGTTTTCGTGGTTTTGATCAATATCCGGATGAGTCATGTGTGTACAAGAACCGCAACAGAAAAGTGGTGGTATTCCTGGTACTATATGTAGATGATATTCTGTTAATCGAAAACGGTGTGGGAATGTTATTTTCGATGAAGGTGTGACTATCTAGCCTGTTCGATATGAAGGACTTGGGAGAAGCCGATCACATCCTTGAGATTAAGCTTATGTGAGATCGCAAGTATAGGATGTTGGGCTTATCATAAGCAACTTATATCGATGAGATCCTTGCTCATTTTAACATGCAGGATTCCAAGAAAGGGTTCCTCCCTTTTTAGACATGGAATCAACCTATCCAAGGATCAGTGTCGTAAGACACTTGAGGAGATGGAGAAGATGAATGCAATTCCTTATGCCTTGGCAGTAGGAAGCCTCATGTTTGCTATGCTGTGTACTAGACCTGATATTTGCTTTGCTGTTAGCATGGTTAGTAGATTTCAGTGTAATCCAAGGCAAGAGCATTGGACTGCAGTGATATATATACTCAAGTATCTGAAAAGAACTAGAGATCATATGTTGATGTTCCAGTCAAATAGTCTATTACCTCATGGGTACACTAACTCAGACTTTATGTCAGATAAGGATTCCAGAAAGTCTACCTCGGGATATGTGTTTACCTTAGGAGGTGGAGCCATAAGTTGGAAGAGTATCAAGCAATCGTGCATTGATTAATTCCACCATGGAGGCCGAGTATGTGGTAGCTTCTTAAGCAGCCAAAGATGCCGTTTTGGCTTAGAAATTTCTTGATGGATTTAGAAGTGATTCCTTTAGTGCAATTAGCTTTTACATCTATTGTGACAATAGTGATGGAATTGCTAATTCTAAGGAGCCATTGACTCAAGGAAAGGAAAACACGTCGAGCGTAAGTATCACCTGTTTCGAGAGATCATTTAGTGAGGTGATGTAACTATGTCCAAGATCGTATCAGTAAACAACCTAGCAGATCCTTTTACGAATAGCTTACAATCTAAGACTTTTGATAGTCACGTAAAGGGAATGGAAGTGAGATGCGTGACAGCATGGTTTTGAGTCTTAGTGGGAGTTTGTTAGAAAATTATACTAAAAGTTATACTTTTGTGTAATGGATTAATATTTGATTGCTATTTATTAATCAGTTTTATCCATTTTTGATGAGAATCTTTTATGGGCAATGTTTGCATAATATGATTGTATATTGTGCACGTGTGTCTTTTATTTTACAAAGTAGATGATCTGGTGTGTAGAGTTCAGCTTACACACAGAAGATCAGATCATCAGTTCTTGTGAAATATAAGATATGGTTCGCAGTCTTAGATGGAACTGGACACACCATCGGTAGGACTGTAGTACAATGTTTAGTAGGTCTGTCTTGACTACAGGGAACGGTCTAGTTCTAACTCATTGTGCTAGTACACTTTGTGTGTATTGAACTGGGACCGCATTTTGGTAATTGTCTTTATACTAACTTTATAAGACAATTGGAACCTCATGGTTATTATGAATGCTTATGCTCTTAATCCAAAAATAATTATTAGAGGTGTATATTTAACGTTGTTGACTTTGATTCATTAAAGAATGAGATCTTTATACGGCCAATAGTCTCGGTGAGTTGGGTCACAACATTATGTATATGGCAACTATTAATTATTGATGGAATCCACGTCCCAGTAGGGATTGATGATACCCCTTGAGTAAGCTTATAAGTTTCGATTATGTTAAACCCTGCAGGTGGATATTTGTATCCGACATATCGAATAAGTTAAGCGGATAGTCTCAAGTTAAGATGTTGATTAAGTGAGAGATTGTTAGTATTTATTTTAATCAATGGGTATCTGTAATCTTAACGTGGGGAGATTAATAAGTATTTAATATCATGGAGCTCGTGATATAATTGAGATAAGGACGGGAGTGCAATTATAATTCTGTAGTGGGGTGAATTATAATTAGTGAAATAAGAAATAGAATCCTGGTGGAATTAGGTTTTCTTATTTACACTGGAAGCCCTGACTTATTACTCCTTAGGTCCCTATCGTAGCCCTATATATACACGTTATGCTCTCTAGGTTAGTCGTATGTTTTTCTATTATTCAGTAAATAGAGACAGGATTAGAGAGAGCAAACAGATCACGAAAGAGTCCACACTCGGTTCGTGTTCTAGACGTGTGGGGAATACGGTAGAAGATTGAAAGGTACGATCGAGCAGTATTCGTGGTTTATAGCAAGGCGTGCTATAACAAGTTCAACCAGCGTTCGTGTCGCAGGAGTTGAGGTAGAACCCTAATTCCGCTTTGTAGGGTTTTATAATTTTTGTTGTCTAATCTGTACGCGTCATTACTGGGTCTTGGGGATTCGGTTTCCCAACACTTCCCAATCGAAGATCTTCCAATAAAACATACATACACTATTTAGGGTTTAAATGGTTACCTGTATTAGCTTAAAGAAGCAGTGTTGAACAGTTCTTCGAGAGTTGGAGCATCATCGTGTCATCGTCTTCTTGCGTGATTTGATTGGCATCGTTTCTTCTTCTTCTTCTTCTTCCTCTTCTTCTCTCTCTCTCTCTCTCTCTCTCTCTCTCTGTGTGTGTGTTAAGGCGTATCAAATGGATTCAAATGGAAGAGAAAAAATCTCAAAGTATGACTTTAAATTCCGAACGGGGTCATTAAAAGCTCAACTTAACGCCGTCTAAGTTAGTAAATTGGTGGGAAGGGGATCCTTTGGCATTGTCAGCCAACGGAGGGGATGGCAGTGATATTTCAGATACCTCAAGGGAGGAATCCTCAAGGGAGGTAGCTGTCAAACCTCAGGGAAGGTTAGTGAAATTTGAGGCAAATTTCACAGCCTGAACAATAAGCGGGCGCGGATCAAAAATAAAAAAACAAAAAGCGGGCCGGCCCAATAATCTCTCCCTTTTTGTTTTATTTATAACAAATTTATAAAGGGAGAGCACAGTGTGGTGTCACTTTTTTTTGGCAAATTTTTTTTCATAGTCGTCCATCTAATTTTATGGTTGTCTCAATTTCGTTCATCTAGTTTCAATTGCTACCAAATAAATCCTGTAATTTGTTTTACGTTCCAAATTGGTAAAATCGTTGTCACAGTTAATAAAACTAACGGAAAAATATGATTAAAAAATTAAATACTCTAATTTTCAATCCGGTTGAACCGGTGCGAAGATATTATTTTTTTGATCATTTTATCCTAGATGGTTTTAATGAATTTTTTGCTCTAAAGTCTTTTAACGAGCACCTGAAGACTCTTTATTTAGTTTTAGGGCTCTTTTAGAGTACTCATTGAAAGGCCTTAGAGCCAAAAATCCATTATGACCATTTAAGATAAAATGATCAGAAAAATACGATCTTCGCACCAATTCAAACGGATTGAAAATTGGAACACTAATTCTTTTACACCGTTTATAAATTAAAAAATATAGTTAAAAAATTAATATTTCAATTTTTAATCTGTATGAACCGATGTCTCTGGTCAACCAATGTCTCTGGTTCAAGGTTTTTCTCTGTGGTTAAAAGATCCAGCATTGCCATGTTGGGTTAACTAATTGGAAAAGGCGTAAAAGATTGAATTCAGGTCGGGCTGTTGGTGAACTGTAGGACAAGGTTTTTGCTCTAGCTAATTCTGATTCTGGGCCTCCAGCTGGTATGGTAGAATATCTTAAATGGCAACTGAAGAAAGAATGGGACCACGAAGAATTGTTTTGGAAACAAAAATCGAGAGTGAACTGGTTGAAACATGGAGATAAGAATATTTGTTTTTTTCATACCTACGTGATGCAATGACGTTCAATTAACAAGATTTCGGGTATCGAAAATGCACAGGGAAGTTGGCTTTCAGATCCATAGGAAGTCCATTTAGTATTTCGTCGCCATTTACAACTCTATTTTCTGCCAACCACTCAGAACAAGTTCAGAAAATGGTGGAGGCCATCCCGAGCAAAGTTACTAATGATGTGAACCGTTCTCTCACTCACTCTATGACTGACTTGGAGATTCATACGGCCCTTATGGATATGGGCCCTACTAAAGCACTTTGGAGTTGATGGGATGACATGCAACACTGTTCTATTTATCGTATTGGTCAACTGCTGACGAGGATGTGGTGGAAGCTGTTAAAAGTTTCTTCCATTCTTCTCACCTCCTTCGTTCAGTGAACCATACACTAATTACATTGATCTCGAAAGTGGGTTGCCCTACCACCCCAGGTTAGTTCCACCCAATTAGCCTCTATAATGTATCGTACAAACTTATCACTAAAATTCTGGCTAACAGATTAAGGGATATTCTTCCTTCTTTTATCTCGGAAAATCAGAGTGCTTTTGTTGGTGGTAGGCAAATCTTGGACAGTATTCTTATTGCGCATGAGATTATGCACTCCTTAAAGAATAAGCAATATGGGAGGAAAGGGTGGGTTGCTCTAAAGTTGGATATGGCCAAGCCTTTTGATCGAATAGAGTGGTCTTATTTGGAAGCAATTCTATACAAGTTTGGGTTCAACGAAACATGGATTAGGTGGGTTATGTCTTGCATCACCACATTTTCTTTTGCAACTTTAATTAATGGGGAGAAGGGTGAGCTATTCACGCCCTCTCGGGGTATTCGGCAGGGAGGCCTTCTCTCTTCTTATCTATTTATTTTATTTGCTGAAGGGTTCCATTATCTTATTCAAAGGGCTATTATGAACTCATCTCTTAATGGTGTTAAAATAGGGCAGCACTGCCCTTCTATCTTGCTTTTGTTTTTCGTTGATGATTCGCTTCTATTCTGAGAAGCCACGTCCTCGGGGTGTCATGCCATTGATGAAATCTTGCGAAAATATGAGATAGCTTCTGGCCAAATGGTGAATAGAGATAAGTCCTGTTTGTTTTTTAGTCCTAATACTCCAACGGACGTGAAACAAGGAATCTCGGAGGCTCTTAATAGTCGCTTTGAGAATTATGGTGGGAAGTATTTGGGTTTTCCATCTATTACTGGTGAATCAAAAACTGGTGTCTTCCAATATGTTAAAGATCGGGTTATTGCCAAACTTAAGAGTTGGAAGGACACGGTTTTGAACTTGGATGGGAAAAAGACCCTGCTCAAATCTGTTGCTATTACGATGCCCAATTTTATCATGCAATGCTTTCTATTGCCAAAGTGAGTATGCAAGGACTTATGCAGTGTGATTAGGAAATTTTGGTGGGGCTCGAAAGAAGGTGAGTGTGGGCAATGCGATTTGCCCCGATCTTTCCCTCCTCCGGGGAAGGGATTCCGTTCCCCACCCTTTTGAGAAAGGAGAGATGCTGTCGGTTCGCGGGAGCGCTTTTTGAAGCTGGACGACAAGCGCTCGCGAAAATACAGAGTCGCCACTTGGGTTTGAAGGTCCGACACCCAAGGAACCGTATTTCAAAGCGCCTGCCGCGCTTTTTGATTTGAAAAAGTTAAGGAACCAGTCCGTCATAACCATATCTGGGTTCAGGAGCCAGGTTACGAGAGGGGAAGGGTTTTATGGCACCCCTCTTGCCCAATCCGGAGATCGGTCTCTACTTAGGCATTTGCGAAAAGATGTTTGCTTGCGATTCTGTTTGATTAATCAGTTTTTAGCCAATTAGGGCGGAGAAACAATTTAATGGGGATTAAAGCTGTAACAACTTGCAGGATGAGAAAGATAGCATGGATGAAAAGAACAAATGAGATAATACTGAACACTGATTTCAAGATGCCAAAACAGTGCATGGGTACGAGTTTATCACAAACAGCGACCAACTTGCATGCACAGAATGGGAACATGCAAGTCACACCATCGCGCGATATACTCATACCCTCGCGCGAGTATCAACATCCCTCCTACAGGTTTAATTTTATCTCCTTCTGGGCTCTGGAAGGACCAGTGCACACCCAGGATCAAACCAAGCAGTTCATATGTGCTGGAAGTAAATAATTATTACAATCTGACCGAATAGGAATCAAATACAACCCTTAAACAGTGAGGGTGATAAAATCAGAGACCAAAGGCCTAGCTGCCCATGCAAGGGCAATCACTGGGAATGCCTAAACCATCGCGCGATGGAGCCACATCATCGCGCGACTGTTCTGACTGGACATCCAGGAATTGCTTTGCATGCCTGGGCTCTGAGACATATTCAGAAGTTACCCAGGGGCATTCCAACATGAACAAGGAAAGCAAACTAAACTAAACTACTGATTTTAGCATGCAAGACAGTGAGATGTATCAAATATGGTTAAGCAGGAGAATATGAAATCATATACATCGAGCAGAACAAGAGACCCATCCCCACGAGAACCATATCACACGAGCTAGAAGCATCGCGCGATTGTATGGGTTCATCGCGCGCGGGTGTCCCATTCACAGTAACTTGCAAATTTGCTGGCCTTGGGGCCAAGAACTGATATTGATTATCAGTCCTGACCCTGTCAGCCCCCCTCAGGGATCAAAACAGTAAAGGCTGAACATTATACCTTTGCTTGAATGATTTGAATATGGTTTGAGTGAGGTGGTATGCCTTTGACAAAGGAGAAAGTGGTAGTAGCTTTGATTGAGAGAGAAGATCAAGGTTGTAATTCTTGTTCTTCCTTTTGGGATTTTTTTGGTAACCCTTTGAAAGAGAACAAAGGGGGGGGGGGTTTATAGAAAGAGGGAGTGTTTGTTGGTGGTGATACAAGGCCATGCAGCCAGCCAACAATGCTGGCAGCACTCACTTGGTAGAGAAATGGGGTGCCAAGTTGATGGGAGAGTGGGGGTTTAGGTGGTGCAAGGATGGCCGAGCAAACCCCGTTCAGTTGATGGAACGGGGTCACATGGACCTGCAGACGCCTCATCATCACAAAATCCAGCTGGATACGACAGGTGTCGACCGTCGCGCGATGGAGTGAGACCGTCGCGCGAGGGTTCTTACTTCCCCGCGATGGTCAATCAGTCAAAGTTTGACTTTGACCACCACCTGGCAAGCAGAGCATCGCGCGAGTGTCTCAGAAAGTCGCGCGAAAGTCAAACCCTTAGTCAAAGCTGGGTTCAATGGTTCTGGGGTTAAGGGATGGGTTCCACACACACCAAACTCAAACCATTTCAATCAATGCTGTTCACGACCTAATTCATCATCGGGGGAACAAGGAACTGAAAAGAAACAAATTGAAAAGAGACAAAATGACTGGGGGAATCAAATTGGGGTGTCTACAGTAGTCCCTCTTTAACGGCACGCGGAGCATCATTAGTCGGTACGGGTAACGTCAAAGATTTCTAGACACCCATCTAATTCACCCAAAGGCCAATTAATTGAAAAGTGCAAGACAATATATACAAATATCGTGCACCAAGAGATTGGACGGTTAGATCGTCGCTGATTGGATTTGGACGGTTAGATCGTCGCTGATTGGATTTGGACGGTTAGATCGTCGCTGATTGGAAATTGGACGGTTGGATCGTCGCTGATTGGAAATTGGACGGTTAGATCGTCGCTAATTGAAAATTGGACGGTTGGATCGTCGCTGATTGGAAATTGGACGGTTGGATCGTCGCTGATTGGAAATTGGACGGTTCGATCGTCGCTGATTGGAAATTGGACTGTTGGATCGTCGCTGATTGGAAATTGGACGGCTGGATCGTCGCTGATTGGATTTGGACGGTTGGATCGTCGCTGATTGGAAATTGGACGGTTGGATCGTCGCTGATTGGATTTGGACGGTTAGATCGTCGCTGATTGGAAATTGGACGGTTGGATCGTCGCTGATTGGAAATTGGACGGCGTGGGCGGACCACTGCTGGGGATATAAAGCACCTTTGATCCTGAATATCTTGTAAAGATCCAAAATGACCTGCAAGCTCTAAGAAAAGCTTGTGGGCCACAAATAAGATGATGGGCCGAGCCAGAGGTCAAATATGGTCAACGGCCCAGCTCAACCGTCGCGCGAGAGAGTCATACCATCGCGCGATGGTTTTAAGTAAGGGCCCGAATCTGAAACGAGCCCAGACCCGGCCCGCGCCTGTTGGCTTCCCTTTTGATCGACGGGGACGTCTTGAAACCGATCACAGCAGTTTCAAAACTCCCTAACTCTTCTTTCTCTCAAACTCTCTCAAAAATCCATTGAAACCCTTGATTTCTTGCCAAAATCAAAGAACCCACACGCATACACTCACCCATGGCAGACCACGGCATTGGGGGCAGCGGAGGAGAAGTTGTTGATCGTCCGGAGGATGAGGGAGGACCTATGGAAGTCCAAACGGGTGATCAGCCGTTGGTGGAGGCTGCTACAGGCGTCGGTGCAGAGGTGATAGGCGGCGGCAATGGCGAACGAGGCCATGCACAGACGGTTGGGGATGATGGAGAGCATCGCGCGACAGAGTCAGATCGTCGCGCGACGGAGGGGGTCGGAGCAGTGTCTTCTGAAGTCGAGCAACTGGACCCAAGCACGGCGGTGAGCGGGTCTGTTGTAGCCGGTGGTAGTTCTGGCGGCACGGGTAGTGGAGATGCCCTTGGTGGCGGTGCCGAGCCGAGTGAGGCGCCGTCGAGGGATCCGGCGAAAGGTAAAGGGGTGGTGACCGAGGAGGAGGGTGCCACAGAGATTCCCGAGGAAGAGGTGTTGTTTCGGCCAGCGGCGACATCGTCGAGTCATGGGCCGATCACAAAAGAAGATGTCGCCGAGCTCTTGAGTGAGGCGCAGCTTGCGCGGCTTTTGGAGGATAATCCCGCGATAGGGATTGCAGTCTTGGAGGCCCGGGAGGAGAGAGAGCGGGAGATTGCCGCTTCTGAGGCCGCGGCGAGGGCCGAGAGAGAGAGGGCTGCAGAGGAGGAGCTTTTGAGGGATGCTGAGGCCGAGGAGAGAGTTGGCGCCAGGGTGGGGGGTCCCAGGGTGACAGCAGTGTCGGAGGCGGAGAGTTTGACTCGAGCTCCATTTTCAGCAGATGGATACAGGGCACCGGTACCACACTTGTTCGTGCCGTTGGGTTTCACGGCATACCGGCCACGGCAGGCGGAGTATGACCCTGAGTTGGTCTTGAGAGACCCTGATACTCACATTTCACGCAACTGGTCTGAGGTACTTTCTGATAGATGCTCATTCCTTCATCAGATATGATCCGAATATCATGCATGCGCCCAAATGTTCTTCAAAAGTTTGTAGAGCAATAGCAAACCTTTGAAATAGAACATGAACAGCGATACCATAGTTCCATGCTTGAACGTCGTGCACAAGAGATAATAACTTGAACCAACCATCTGTAGGTAGGCTGCATTGATTACTTAGAACTTGAAAATGAAAGCTTTGTATGCTGACATGTCTTTTTGTCGTTTGCATCTGATGCAGGAGAGAGCACGGCCTAGAGATATCCGCGGCTTTGGGGGTGCATGCAGTTCCTTAGCGCTGTATCAGAGTTTGCCAGAGAGGGTGAGGTAGTTGGTGGACGAGGCGGGCTTTAGAGAGTTCATTGAGACACTCACTCCGGCGAGGAATGACCATGCCGTCTTGGTTGCACTTGTAGAGAGGTGGAGGGACACTACAAACACCTTCCACCTACCGGTTGGGGAGATGACGGTGACGCCCACTGACTTTGCGGCGATCACAGGCCTGAGAGTTGGAGGAGAGCCCATTCCGTTTGACTCGGGCATTGAGCAGGACGAGGCAGCCTTGGAGTGGTTTCTGGGCGAGGTGCCCAAGATTGAGGAGGGGATGGCGAGGTACGGGCAATTCACCCGATATCTCAAAAAGGAGGTGACAACTGAGCAGGAGGCAGAGCAGATGGCCCGGGCGTACTTGTTGTACCTTTTCGGTGCTACCCTGTATCCAAACAGGCGTAGCAAGGTTCACTTGTCCTACCTGCCAGCGCTGAGGGATTTGAGGACGGCCTCGCGTTTTGACTGGGGTGGAGCGGCACTAGGCGCGGCTCATGGCTTCTTTGGGGACTCGTCGAGGACGGAGGTGAGCACTGCTGGGTATTGGCGGATCTGGGAGGTATGATGCACACTTTATAATTTGCACTTGCATTCATTTTGATAGCATAATTTGTTCAATAGCATCCTTGCATGTATTATTGAGTTTGATCCATTGACAATTCTGTAGCTCTGGGCTTATGAGGTGTTGAACATGTGCCGTCCGGTGACAAAGAGCCTGGACTTGGGCATTCTCCCGCGCGCACATATATGGAGCAAGAAGAACATGGGGGAGAAGAGAGGCAGAGGAGATCTGAACGGCTTCCGGATATATCTTGACGAGCTTCGCCCCTCACAGGTATAACATTATGCTTCTTAGAATTAATAAAGTGCATGCCCTTTTTATTGCTTCAATGCTGTCGCTGACCGATACTTGCATTGTCTGCCTTTACAGGTTGAGTGGGATCCTTGGAGAGTGACGGAGCCTGAGCCTGAGTACTTGGCTCGTAGCAGGATTGTCACGGCGAGCAGAGTGCTGCTGGAGTCAGCCTTTGGTTGGCAGTGGTACTTGGGTGACCGAGTGACACGCCAGTCACTTGGCTATGCAGGGTTTCAAGTGCCCGGACCGCTTCCACCACGGGCCTCACACACAGGAGAGTACACCCAGGCTGAGTTGGAGGTCTTCACACGGCCTGATACTGACTTGACACGCCACTTGCGTCCTGACATGGACTATGCAGTCTATCAGAGGGAGCGCTTGGCGGGGCCATTGGGCGTACGAGAATTCAGAGAGATTCGGGGCCAGGTCCGTGGGGCTGCTGAGGCGAGGAGGGCCGTTTCAGGGAGGCCAGGCAGTAGTGAGAGTCGCTCGAGGCGAGGTCCGAGTGGACCAGTGAGAGGCGGGCCACCAGAGCTGACGTGGCAGATAGCCGTGGTAGACTCTCAGGGCAATCCAGCTGAGTTGCACCTTACCCCGGCCAGAGTTGAGTCAGCGCCCGTTACTGTACCAGTAAGACATTATTGCCTTCATTACTGCATATCCTGAAAAAGTTTGAATTGCCATTCAATTGCTCATATTTGAACCCTCTTTGCAGGTACCCAATCAGTGGGTGAATGAGGCTGTCCGGCGCATGCTTGCGTTGGAGAACGTGATCAGGAGACCGGCGAGTGGCCTACCCTTGGATTTGCGCTACCCTCAGCCAGCAGCTCGGAGATCTCAGGTATTTCCTTTAGAAAATGATAGATTCCTGCTTTCGATACATGTCTGCATTCGATACATTCCTGCATTCGATACATTCCTGCGCTTCGATTGCTTCTTGATTTTGCTTAATCATACCTGCTTTTAGAAGATGAAATATGCAAACATATGCTAACGTATACAATGCTTATGATGCAGGCACAGAGACAGGCGGCTCCTAGGAGGAAGAGCGTGAGGGATCCCCCACAGAAGAAGCTAGCTGCCAGGACTCCTGCTCCTGCACCTAGTACCAGGCCACAGACACGGGGCCCACAGCCACCCATTGGCAGCGAGGAGGCGGCCCGAAAGGCTGTGGCGCAAGCCGAAGAGAGGTACCAGCTGAAGATGCGCCAGAGGCCTTCACAAGACGAGCCGGTCCGCAAGAAGCGGCTGATCCTGCCAGAGGTCTCCGAGGAGGAGGACGAAGAGGAGGAGGAAGAAGAAGAAGAGGGAGAAGAGGTGTTAGACAGCAGTGGGTCTGACGACTCAGCGGAGGATCCATGCTACAGGGTGGATCCCACAGAGAGAGACGAAGAGGATGACGACTGGTTCGGGGATGATTGAGGGCTGCTGAGGAGCCTTTTCCCACTTTTGCACCTGATTTTTGCTTTTTGGGCCTGCGTGCCCGCATAGATAGATGGAGGGCCAGAGCGCCCTAGGTGATATTTTGATGGACGTTTTAGAGGCCTGCGTGCCCTTTTGACTTGATGGGCGGATGTGCCCGAACTTGACATGATACTTTAGGTGGCTGAAGTGCCGTACATGCAGTAGCTTTCTTCATTTGGATGTGGATAGATCACAGTGTTAGCCATAAAATTTGCATTTTGCAGTTTATTTTACCTGTGCACTGGGTTAAAGTAGATAAATGCTTACCACTAATACCGTACTTGCATTGATAACGTACCAAGACTGTAAATAGACACGGAGACGCGTACAAACGGGACTTAGCTCGAAAGAAACTGAGAAAATATCTTAGGACGCAGCTAGGATACTGACAATATGATGAAAGTTTGGACATTTGCAAGCCAAAACTGAAGATATCTAAACTGGGTTGAAACTGACATTAGAGTAAGGTCACATATGTGCAAAATGACCTATGAGAATAGATGGACCTCGAAAAATACGTTCTAAAACGCAAAAGACCCAAAAACACCACAAGGGACACAAAGGGGACACGAGGTGATAAAATAAGACTCTATTATGTCCCGGACTGAAACCGACACCTCCGTACAGTCACATTAGGTCATCATGACCTGTACGGCCTGAGAGAACCAGGGGAAATCCCTTGAAACGAGTTTTGACTCCCTAGAACGGCCCTTTGAACTTGAAACGAGCCACCAAGGGTCCGAAATCTTTGTTAAACGCAATTTTTCGAATCCGGTGCTTGGATACAGTCATATATGCTTATAATAACTTGCTGGAACCATAAGAGCTGCAAGGTAACCTTCGGAATCCAAAATGACCAAGATTGGGAAGTAGCTGCTATAATCTGTCAAATTGCAGGTTGAACCGTCGCGCGATGGAATGAGTCAATCGCGCGATGGAGGGGTCTTTGAACAGTCGCGCGATGGAGTGACATCATCGCGCGATGGTTGAGGCACACCAGGTCACCTTTATTTGACCATCTCAGAATTCCAGGGTGGTCAGGCCTCGTCATCACTTTTTCTCAGAGGTTTTTACGGGATGGTGCAGAGATGCTTTAGCCTCAGAAGAAAGGACAGCTTATGGCAGAGATATTTCTGCAAAAAAGAGATGCTTCACGTATTCTGGCTGGCTATAAAGAGATCAGTGCCTCACTCAGTAGAGGCATTCTCCTGGTAATTTGACCTTCCCACAAAAATCAAGATGGCAAATAACCTTCCAATGTTAATTAGTCCGTGGCTCACTGCTTTTGTTGCTGGAGATTGGCTCTCATTTCGATCTCACGGGCTGGCCGCATTTCGTTTTCTCCGCGATGTAAGGGTTCGCCCTGAACTTCTGATGGCAGCCCTGCAATTCTGGGATCCGGAGGTCCATGTGTTCAGGTTTGGGGTTAACGAGTTGTGCCCGACTGTGGAGGAATTCCAAGCGTACCTCCAAGGTGTTGCTTCAAGCGTGATCGTTGTGCCACCTTACCGGAAGAATATACCAAAGCTCCTACAATCCAGTCTCGCCATCACTAGGGGAGCAGCCGAAAGTTTGCTAGTCGGAGGACAAATCAACATTATGCGCCTAATGGAATGGTACGGGCCAGAAGGGGATGTAGAGGACATGGCTTTGCAGGCTAGGCGTCGCTTTGCCTTAACAATCAGCGTGCTGGCTGCTTATTTACTGGTGTCTCCGAATGGGCAGGTGAACCCTATGCTGGTGAGCGTTGCTGCTCAAATGGGTTCTCGAAAGAATGTGGTGCCACTTGTCCTGGCTGAAACACTCATGGGTTTGGATTTGGTTTCCACGGGTCAAACAAACGTCTTCGGTGGTAGCCCACTTCTGTTGTAGGTAAGTCCTCACTCAGCTCACCTTTTTCTTGTTTTTCGCACATTCTGCTTTTACCTCGTCTCTCGGCTAAGGCTATATCGGAGTTTCTTACTTGTTTTTCCACTCAAGCTTTATGTGGCTTCTGACTTGTTTTTCTGCTCTTGCAACTTTGGTTGTCTGACAAATTGGGATTGCTCACTGCACCAGAAGCAAATTGGCCTCATCTGCCCGGCCGAATGCATCAGCGAGGCATGATTTACCCGGAGATGACTGTGCATCAATGGTACACATTCATGAGAGAGATGTTACCGAATGAGATCATTTGGAGGCATGAGGCCCTGAATATCCCGGATATGGCCTTGAATTCTGCAGGTTTTGAGAGAATGGTGATAGCTGGGCTGACCGCTTTCACATTCTACATTCCTGGCCGTATTCTCCGTCAGTTGGGAATAAGCCAAGGGCTTCACCGAGCTGGGGTTGAGGACTTCCAAGTCCCTGCCTTTACTTTCCAGAATCTGAGAGGATACGAGCACAATTGGGGCTTGAGACAACTCGGAGGAGCTGACCCAGATTTCAACACAGAGCTTATGCCCCGATATTGAGCATGGCTGAAAAGGGAGATTGCAAGCAGGCAAAACAACGACTGACTCTTTGACAGACTCGAATGATCTAGAATAAACTGTGAGCCTGTTAAGGCCTCAAGCACTTTATTCTGTTTTTTATGCTTAACTGTTTGTTTAAGACTGCTCAGCTTGTGTAATAGAAGTTATAATTAAAATAAAAGTGAGAGTTGGAGAGCTTTCCTCGTTTGTTTCAGGTGTTGAACCACAACATTCCGCGAATATTGATCCGAACTCTGGTAATAGGGAACCGTGGATCAAGTTGATTGATTATGATCGAATCTCACAGAGAGATTGCCTACGTATCCCCTTTTCAAGGAATCAGGTCATAACGTAGTTCAGGCGAAGGTTCGCTCGGGTATTTTGGCTCTCCTTTTAAGCTCTAACTTTTGCTTAGAACCGCCCGTTCGGGTTTTCGGTCTAGCGAGCTGTTGATTGATGCCTATTTATTTTTGCCTAAACCGCCTTCTCAGGTTTTCGGCCTAGCAGGCTTGCTCTAATTTTTGCTTGGAACCGTCCACCCTTGTGGTTTTCGATCCAACGAGCTTCTCTTAGGGATAGTACCGCTTGAGTTGATCCAGGTTAACCAGAGTGTTGAACTCATTGCCATCGAGATCAATGAGCTGAGCTGCTCCCCCAGAAAGGATGGTCTTAATGATGTAAGGTCCGGAACGCTTAGGTCGGAACTTGCCGCGGGGATCGAAAACTGGCGCTCGAATCTCCTTTGTGACCATGTCTCCTTCAACTAAGTCCCTGGACTTCACTTTCTTGTTAAATGCCCGGGCAATTCTCCGTTGATACCCCTGAACATGATACAAAGCCCGGAGCCTTCGTTCATCAAAAAGCATGAGTTCAGCGAATCTCCCACTGAGCCATTCAGATTCCGAAAGTTCCGATTATACCGCGACCCTCAGAGACGGTACCTCGAGTTCTATAGGGAGAACTGCTTCCGTTCCGTAAACCAAGGAATAAGGGGTTGCCCCTGTTGATGTCCGGATCGACGTTCGATACCCCCAAAGAGCTAGAGGCAGCTGCTCGTGCCAGTCCCTGGCGGACTCTGCAGATTTCTTGATGATGGCCTCGATATTTTTGTTTGCCGCTTCAACTGCTCCATTCGTCTGAGGGCGATAGACAGTTGAGTGATGGACCTGGATCTTGAATTCTTCAAAGAGCTCCAGAACCCTACCCTTGAAATGACTCCCATTGTCCGAGACAAATGCCTGCGGAACGCCATACCGATAGATGATATTCTTCCTAATGAAGTGAGCGACTTGGACCGCAGTTAGGGTTTTGTATGATTCAGCTTCGACCCACTTAGTGAAGTAGTCGATCGCTACCAAGATGAACCCGTGACCGTTTGAAGCAGAAGGTTTGACCATGCCGATGACGTCAATGCCCCATACAGAGAAAGGCCAAGGTGAAGCCATGCCAAATAGGTTAGAGGGTGGAACATGCATCAGATTAGCATGGATTTGGCACTTGTGACATCGCCGCACATAATCCACGCACTGAGATTCCATAGTAGACCAGAAGTAGCCCTGACGCAGAATCTTCCTAGCAAGCATGACACCGCTCATGTGGGGACCGCAAATCCCTTCGTGGATTTCCTCCATAATTCTGACGGCTTCAATGCCATTGACACAGAGTTTGTGCATCCCACAATGAGATCTTCTGTAGAACCTCCCTCCACAGATGATGTAATGAGCAGCAATCCTTCGTAACGCAGTTTGGTCCTTCTGAGAAGCTTCAGACGGGTACAAGCCACTCTCGATGAAGTTCCATATGTCATGGTACCAGGGTAGGCCATCATCCACATCATCGATGGCGTTGACACATTGATAGGCGGGATGGTCCCGTCGTTCGATTAAAATGGGGCGGAGTTTGATACCTAACGGCAGTTCGACCATGGAGGCCAGGGTAGCAAGTGCATCAGCGAAATGATTCTTCAGCCGAGGAACATGAGTGAAAGTCACCTTATTGAAACGAGGGATTAATCCTTCCAAGTCTTGATGGTAAGGTTTCAGCTTCTCTTCACGTACTTTCCAGTCTCCACTGGCTTGAGACACGACGAGATTCGAGTCCCCGATGACTTCAAGTTTCTCAACACCGAGTGCGAGCGCAGCTTCCATACCCACAATGCAGGCCTCATATTCAGCTTGATTATTGGTGACATCGAAATTAAGCTTGAATGCAAGCGGAATATGAGAACCGTCAGGAGTGACTAGCAAAACCCCGATCCCAAAACCCTTCTGATTGGCTGCCCCATCGAAGTAAAGAGTCCAAACATCCTCAAGAACTGTCAGCACTTCCTCGTCTGGGAACACAAAATCTGAATCCTCAGGCCCCTCCACGGGGTGGTCAGCTAAGAATTCTGCAATGGCGCGTCCCTTTACCGACTTTCTCGTGACGTACTCGAGATCAAACTCTACTAAGAGAAGCAACCAACGTGCTAATTTACCAGTAAGCGCTGGCTTTTCGAATAGATACTTGAGAGGATCCATTCGAGAAATCAACTTTACTGGGTAAGCCAGCATGTAGTGTCTTAACTTCTTAGATGCCTAGTCAAGGGCCCAGCACGTCTTTTCTAAGGCGGTATAGCGTTCCTCGGCGCCAACCATCTTCTTGCTCAGGTAGTAAATAGCTTTCTCAATTCCCTTGTCCCCTTCTTGAGCTAGCAAACATCCCATGGACGTAGAACTCACAGATAAGTAGAGAATGAGAGGTTTTCCCGGTATAGGCGGCATGAGAACAGGCGGGTTCTGTAGATAGTCCTGGATTGAGGCGAAAGCTGCTTGGCACTTTTCTGACCATACGAATGGAGTATCCTTCTTGAGTAGACGAAACATCGGCTCGCAAGTTAAGGTTAACTTGGCGATGAATCTGCTGATGAACTGAACCTTCCCCAGAAAACTCCGCACCCCCTTTTCAGACTCAGGTGGCTTCATTTCGCGTATTGCTTTGATTTTTGACGGATCGACCTCAATCCCACGGGACGTGATCATGAAACCTAGCATTTTGCCTGCGGTGACTTCGAAGGTGCACTTCTGAGGATTAAGGCGCATCCGGAACTTACGGAGCCTTTCGAAGAGTTTCCTTAGCACAGAGACATGCCCTTCCCGAGTTTTTGACTTGGCAATCATATCATCAACGTAGACCTCAACCTCTTTGTGCATCATGTCATGCAAAATAGTCGTGGCAGCTCTTTGATAAGTAGGACCGGCATTCTTCAAACCAAACGGCATAACCAAATAGCAATAAGTTCCCCACTCAGTGATGAAAGTCGTTTTCTCGCGGTCTTCGGGCGCCATGAGAATCTGATTGTAGCCTGAGAAGCCGTCCATGAATGAAAGCAAAGCATGCCCTGCAGTATTATCCACCAGCACATCAATGTGTGGTAAGGGAAAATCGTCTTTGGGGCTTGCTTTGTTCAAGTCCCGGAAGTCAACACAGACACGAATTTGGCCATTTTTCTTAGGAACAGGGACGATGTTGGCCACCCAAGTGGGATACTGAGAGACTGCGAGGAAACCAGCGTCAATCTGCTTGGTGACCTCCTCCTTGATTTTCTGCACCCAGTCCGGTCGCATCCGTCTGAGTTTCTGTTTCACCGGCTTAGCATCGGGCAACAGGGGAATTCGATGCTCCACTATCTCAGGATCGATACCGGGCATGTCTTGATGAGACCATGCGAAAACATCGCTGAATTCAGTGAGGAGCCCTTTGAAATTACGATGCTCCTCTGGATCTAATGTGGAGCCCACTTGAACCATCCGAGGATCACTCTCATCTTTCAAGTTTATTAAGATTACCTCTTCTTTTAATGGCCGAGCATGCCTTTCGTCTTCCCTTTCAATGAAAGAACGGATTTCCTTGGGGATATCCCCATCAAAATCTATCCCTTCATCGTCAGGGTCGACACAGTTTATATAAAGATCATTCAAGTAGTCAGAAGAGGAGTCTTTCATTTCATAAGACCCTGCAGGGTCGCCAAGTACAAGGGAGTCGAACTCGAAGTAAAAGCTATGACGTGGAGGGCCGAAAGGCACAAACTCCGACTCAGAGCTAGACTTAGACTCAAAAGACCTGACAGACTCGGTGTCGGACTCAGCTGCATCATCAACACAAGTAAGGCGTGGTTTAAAAATGCAATTTTTAAGGCTACCCTTAGCTTCCACGATAAGAGGGGTGGGGTCTTCGAGGGCGTCGGGCCCGAGCATGAACACTTCGGCCTCTTGAGCTTCCTTGGCCAAACCCACTTGAGAGAATTCACAGAACAGCTGCTCCAAGCTCCCCTGGTCGAAAGATCCCAGCCAGTCAGTCTTCGGCTTGGGTTGGCTAAGCTTCCTCTTGAATTCTGCATTAGCTGGCTCTTCGTCACTGGAGGACCAAGTATCATCCGTAAAGATCTCAAAACCAGGCAGCAGTTCCCCAGTGACTGAGTCAATAAAGGGCTCAGCTTGCCCACGATACATATCATTCCCCTTTTCACGGACGAAGTAGCTGTCGGGATCACTGTAGAGAGATCGAGGTTTTCCCGTGCATTTCCTTCTTTTTGCATCGTTGGCAGAGGAAGAGTATCCCAAGCCAAAACGGCCCTCACAGGAAGGAAACGCAGGGAATTCCGGAATCCCTTGTTGGTGAATTCCCAAGCCAAGGCCAGGTAGATAGGACATTCTTCTCATAATGTCCAGAGCGACAGAGCTTATGATGAAGTCCCCATCCACGTTGACGGCCATAACCGAGCCAGAAGTATCAAAAGAGAAACCTGCGAGATCGACGTCTTCGTTGTCGTGCGCGATACCCAAAACAGGTGTGCCGTCCTCCTTAAGTGGGCGAATGCCTGAATCCCCGCAGATAATCAAAGTCCCAGTGGGAAGTCCCAGCATGACTTTCTGATGAAGAGTAGACGGGACAGCCATGATGTCAGATCTGTGAAGCCACGGTCTTCCTAGCAAGAGATTGAACGAGGCTGGAATGTCGACCACGTGGAACTCGACATACATTTTGAATCCCTCCGCATCGAGAGTGAGCACGAGTGTGCCTTCGACCAGACGACGTGTGCTGTCGTATGCCTTAACAGCCATGCTGGAAGGTGCAAAGTCTTTCTTAGTTAGTCCCAGACGGTGAGCCACCCTCAAAGGGCAAACATTGATTGCTGAGCCATTATCGATAAGAACGGTCGGAATCCAGAGTCCTCGGCATTTGACTGTGATATGCAAGGGTCGATTGTGGTCAACTCCTTCAAGCGGCAGATCCTTATCAGTGAAGACCACGGTATGCTTAGAGGTAGGTGGGAGGATAAGGGAAATCATTGCTTCAGGCGTGACGTCCGATCGGATTTCGAGACGAGAGAGAGTGTGGCAGAACTTCTGACGATGCTCCCGGGAGGAACAGATTAGTCCCCAGAGTGATATGGCAGCAGGAATCCGCTCCAATTGCTTTTGAATCATGTCGTCGTTTGGGGCATTAATTGGTACCTCAAGTGGTGCAGACCTTGAGAAAATAGGAGGTTCGTTCTTTCGGTTAGAAGAATTGGACGAACTTCCTGCTTGCAGATTAGCAGGCTGAAAGACTCGTCCACTCCTTGTAACGTTAAGAACGTTCTCTAAAGAGGGCACCATTTGAGGGTCTTGACTGTCGTCCCACAGATCAGCAGGGACTTCTCCCAATTTGCGTTTCCCTTTGTCAGAGGTCGGAGGAGCTACAGGCACTTCCATGTCCAAACCCAAATCCTCAGTCAGATCTTTCATCAAGAGTGATTCCCAAAAGTCTGGATCCCCAACGGCTACAGCTTCTTGGACTGGTTCTGTATTAGCAACAAAAGGGACATCCCACAGCCCTCCATCAGCGAGAGAGCGATTGACAGTCCAAATCTCGGACCCAACCTGGATGTTGACTATATCATCGACGTCCCAAAGATCAGCTGGTGGCACAAGGTCCGTAACCATGATGCTGCAATCCTCCTCAGGAGGGGAAGGCACGACAGGGCGTGGGAGGTTTTCGTCAACGATGTAGAACGTGGGATCATACTCGGGATCAGCCACTGAGTTAACCAGCCTGTCAAGAGTGGAAGGGAAGAAGCATTCCCCCAGGATACGGGTCTCATCTTGAATGGGGTCATCTTCCAGATACTGGATTTCATGGTTGGGCAGGGCGTAACCCTGGAGAGGATTAGGGTCAAATCCTAACGGAAATTGCCAAGCGGGCTCGGGGTCCCAATAGTACTCTTCCTCAAGCAAAACAGGCTGAGGTTGTTGGAAGAGCATGTCCAACAAGAAGCCATCCAAAGGATCAACCATGGCTGCCTCGTAATTGGCCATCCAAGCATCATACCAGATGTGGTCAAAGGGGATGTATTCGGGATTAGGTGGGAATCCCTCCAATTCCAGCTCCGTCCATTCATTGATAATGGGAGTGGCATAGTCGTCATTATCAGCTATAGCCCACCCTACGGCTTGCATGTCAAGTTGTTGCTCCGGTTGAGGGGGAATAGCAGCTCTGAAGCGGTCCAACAGACTTAAGGAGGGGTTTGGATCCGTCACATTGAAATACGGGCTATCCACGGTAGAGGCAGAGTTGAGCTGCACAACAAGAATAGGCTGATGGAACAGGTCACTGATAGAAGCGTTGAATACAAACGCTCCGTTCTGTAGACGCGCAAAGGGCGCATTGAAATTGGACGACTGTCCTTCCTCGGAGTGGATATAGGAGATCTTGGCCTCGAACTGAGAGGGGATAGGTACAATCGGCCTAGGTTGATTCGTCAAGGTTATATGGTTGGTGGGGTTGAATATAGTGGAGCTGAAGGAGATATCAGTGGAGCTAAGGGATATATGGTTAATGCGTGGAGCATTTTTGTGGTTTGGCATGGAATTGGCGAGGATGTTGGGTTTTTGAGCTGACGGTGGTGGAGCATGAAGAGTCCCTTCATCTATGAGATCCTGAATCGCATGTCGGAGGCGAAAGCAAGAATCGGTAAGATGACCGGCCCCTTGGTGATAGGCGCAGTAGAGATTGGCTTTGAAGTTAGATGATGGATTCTTAGGCAAAGGCGTTGGGTCGAGGAGCTTCAGATGTCCCGATTGAACCAGTTTCTCCATTACCGAAGACAACGGTGCTTCAAAAGCGGAGAAACTACGAGGTTGATTACGCGGCCGATTACTCTGTGGAGTTTGAACTTGATGGACCTCGGCAATTTGGTTAGCAGCTTTCGAGGAGGAGGCATTGGTACCACTGGTTGCAGTATTGGAGTAAGTCCCTCCCCCAAACAGCGCACTAGTATTCCCAGAATATGCCCGAGGCTTTGCCTTTGATGGATTAGAAGATTCTCCCTTCGACAGAATCCCACTCTGTAATGCATCTTCGATGGCCAGACCAGAGTTGAAGAAGGTGTCAAAATTGGAGGATGCTTGAACGAGGACCAAGTGCCTAGCATAGTCTGGCTGGAGATTGCGGGAGATGATACGAAGCTGATCTCTCTCGCTCGGGCGATCAGTCATTTGAGCGGCTTTGGCCCTCCATCTCTTTTCGAAATCTGCGAAGGATTCCTTAGCGTCCATCTTGGTGGATTCCAACTCCCGAGTAGTCATCTTGAGCTGGGAGTTATAGCTATACTGCGAAATAAACGCAGCACCGATGTCCTCCCAAGTCCTTCGCTTGGCAATGTCGAGTGACAGAAACCAATGGAAAGCGGGACCCGAGAGGGTTTGAGGAAACAGCTGAGACATAGCCTCGGGCTCGACGGATAGGAGCTTCATGGCAGCATGATAACCATAGAGATGGGTTTTAGGATCGCCAGTGCCATCGAACTTGGCTATGTCGGGCATTTTGAACTTGTCAGGAAGTCTGGCATTGGGATAAAGGCAGAGACGGTCCAAGTCAATCCCTCCGGCACTGAGTTTTTCGGACTTTGAAACAGATTCTTCCAGCTTGGCCATCTTGGCGACGAGAGCAGTCATGTCAGGGTGTTGAACAGTCCTAACAGCAGTGATACCTGGATTCTGAGTGGGATTTCGAGTGCCCTGAGGATTGACCAAAGCGACCAGACGCCCTGGATGGTCTGGATCTTCGACCATGATAGGTTGCTCGTGTACATCCTCTTCGGCCTCGCCCTCCTCTTGAACAGTTGGAGGAAGACGAGTGTTAAAGAGGTCATTCAAGCGGGTCATGTTGGCATCCGTCTGAGCGGCCCTTTGTTGTATGACAGCAATACTAGCCTGGATGTTCATGAGTATGGTTTCCAGAGAGAGTGGTTGCGGTTGATCTGCCATGACCGTTGGTCCAGAGGTACTTGATGCAGAGGAGGGGGTAGGTGATCCCGGAGAGTCTGTTTCTTCGAGGACCGGAGACGATGCTGACTGCAGGGTAGCAAGCAGAGAACGCGGGGAGTCTTCCGTTGTGACTGACTGGGCTTGCAATCTGACTAGTCTCTGAATCGGATTCCGGTGCAAACGTTCCCAAGTGGGTTTGGTTTTCAGCCTCGATACTTTCCTTGGCGGTGCAATGATTCAGAACCTTTGCTTGCAGAAAGTGAGAAAAGGCTTAATAAGGGCCCTGCAGAAACTTTAATCTAAATAAAAGACTAAAGCGAAAACATAGTCACCGTCGTCAGTGTCGCCCTTAGACTCTAATACTAGCAGACAAGTCTGTCTTATGACGTTTGGACATTGCCAGTGATCCTCAGAAATCTTTTCAAGGTGTATCCTTTCTCGTATCAACTGAGACAAAGAGATGTCAAAGCAGTCTAAAGGTTTTGGTTATTCCGCTTTGGAAGTTTCAACTTTTGAACTTGGAACAATTCGGTGTAGATAGGCACGATGCTATAACCGGGGAGACATAGACAGCACAGTGCCGTAGCCCAAATGGTGTACATGCTTCGCATGATAACCAAAGTGGTGTAAGCATCGTGGTATTTTCCCGTTTTGTTCGTCGTTTTCTGTTTGAAACCCCGATTGGGTAATTAGCCAAAGGTTTTTAGAAGGTTTTGATTTCCCAAAGTCCGATTGATCCAAGGAACTTGAGAATTGACAACGTGCACCATCGAGATGCACGACTCCTCATCGGGCCATGGTAAGGTCCTAATAAACATAAGACAGACTTAAAGGAGAGAGAACCTAGGAGCCGCCCTAAACATGCTTCTACGCAAGAACGGTATGTATGTATGAACAGTACATGCGATAGGGAAAGCAATAACACGTCGACAGTATATGGGGTTAAATGCAAGTAATCTTACCCTGTAGGTACCTGTCTTAGTTTGGAAAGTTCTAATGCTTTGTATATGCAAAGGCTGGTTTTGGCTTGTAACAGGTTCCTCGGACTAGAGCCAAAGATATACCTCCTGTTGCCCGCATAACCGCAGAGCAACAGTCGAACGGTAGAATGACTCATCATCGTCGAAGGTTGTTAGTCATCCGGGGTCCCCGAGCTCCGGTAAACTGTGCCGGATTGCCAAAACGATCCAACGAGGCTTATCCCACATCGATGCAAATGAGAATGCTAAGAAAGTTGATTAATAGAATAGAATCGCAAATTCGCAAATGCTTTTTCAAATTTGGCTCTCTTTATTTAATCAATACTTAGAGGAAACTACCCGAGAGAACAACCGGAAAAGCCCCAGATTGGATGGCCGGACACGAGGTCCTGTTAAATCACCAATCCTTTCTTCGGCAGCGCGAAGCTCACCGTTTTGACAGGCTTTTGTGGGATTGTTCCTAAGCGTATTAACCTCTAAGTATAGACTAATATCGATTCGATCCCCAGCAGAGTCGCCACTGTGGGCAATGCGATTTGCCCCGATCTTTCCCTCCTCCGGGGAAGGGATTCCGTTCCCCACCCTTTTGAGAAATGAGAGATGCTGCCGGTTCGCGGGAGCGCTTTTTGAAGCTGGACGACAAGCGCTCGCAAAAATACAGAGTCGCCACTTGGGTTTGAAGGTCCGACACCCAAGGAACCGTATTTCGAAGCGCCTGCCGCGCTTTTTGATTTGAAAAAGTTAAGGAACCAGTCCGTCATAACCATATCTGGGTTCGGGAGCCAGGTTACGAGAGGGGAAGGGTTTTATGGCACCCCTCTCGCCCAATCCGGAGATCGGTCTCTACTTAGGCATTTGCGAAAAGATGTTTGCTTGCGATTCTGTTTGATTAATCAGTTTTTAGCCAATTAGGGCGGGGAAACAGTTTAATGGGGATTAAAGCTGTAACAACTTGCAGGATGAGAAAGATAGCATGGATGAAAAGAACAAATGAGATAATACTGAACACTGATTTCAAGATGCCAAAACAGTGCATGGGTACGAGTTTATCACAAACAGCGACCAACTTGCATGCACAGAATGGGAACATGCAAGTCACACCATCGCGCGATATACTCATACCCTCGCGCGAGTATCAACATCCCTCCTACAGGTTTAATTTTATCTCCTTCTGGGCTCTGGAAGGACCAGTGCACACCCAGGATCAAACCAAGCAGTTCATATGTGCTGGAAGTAAATAATTATTACAATCTGACCGAATAGGAATCAAATACAACCCTTAAACAGTGAGGGTGATAAAATCAGAGACCAAAGGCCTAGCTGCCCATGCAAGGGCAATCACTGGGAATGCCTAAACCATCGCGCGATGGAGCCACATCATCGCGCGACTGTTCTGACTGGACATCCAGAAATTGCTTTGCATGCCTGGGCTCTGAGACATATTCAGAAGTTACCCAGGGGCATTCCAACATGAACAAGGAAAGCAAACTAAACTAAACTACTGATTTTAGCATGCAAGACAGTGAGATGTATCAAATATGGTTAAGCAGGAGAATATGAAATCATATACATCGAGCAGAACAAGAGACCCATCCCCACGAGAACCATATCACACGAGCTAGAAGCATCGCGCGATTGTATGGGTTCATCGCGCGCGGGTGTCCCATTCACAGTAACTTGCAAATTTGCTGGCCTTGGGGCCAAGAACTGATAAAGATTATCAGTCCTGACCCTGTCAGCCCCCCTCAGGGATCAAAACAGTAAAGGCTGAACATTATACCTTTGCTTGAATGATTTGAATATGGTTTGAGTGAGGTGGTATGCCTTTGACAAAGGAGAAAGTGGTAGTAGCTTTGATTGAGAGAGAAGATCAAGGTTGTAATTCTTGTTCTTCCTTTTGGGATTTTTTTGGTAACCCTTTGAAAGAGAACAAAGGGGGGGGGGGGGGGGGGGGGTTTATAGAAAGAGGGAGTGTTTGTTGGTGGTGATACAAGGCCATGCAGCCAGCCAACAATGCTGGCAGCACTCACTTGGTAGAGAAGTGGGGTGCCAAGTTGATGGGAGAGTGGGGGTTTAGGTGGTGCAAGGATGGCCGAGCAAACGCCGTTCAGTTGATGGAACGGGGTCACATGGACCTGCAGACGCCTCATCATCACAAAATCCAGCTGGATACGACAGATGTCGACCGTCGCGCGATGGAGTGAGACCGTCGCGCGAGGGTTCTTACTTCCCCGCGATGGTCAATCAGTCAAAGTTTGACTTTGACCACCACCTGGCAAGCAAAGCATCGCGCGAGTGTCTCAGAAAGTCGCGCGAAAGTCAAACCCTTAGTCAAAGCTGGGTTCAATGGTTCTGGGGTTAAGGGATGGGTTCCACACACACCAAACTCAAACCATTTCAATCAATGTTGTTCACGACCTAATTCATCATCGGGGGAACAAGGAACTGAAAAGAAACAAATTGAAAAGAGACAAAATGACTGGGGGAATCAAATTGGGGTGTCTACAGTGAGAACAAAATCAGTTGGGTTAACTGGAATAAGCTTTGTGATAGTAAATTGTAGGGAGGGCTTGGCTTTCGGGATTTTCATGATTTCAATTTAGCTTTTCTTGCTAAGCAAGGATGGCATTTGGTTAATGGCCCCGGTTCTCTATTCCAGCGTTTGTTAAAGGGAAATACTTTCATTATTCCTCTATTTGGGAGGCCTCCTACCCAAAGTTAGCCTCATGGGCTCGGAGGAGTATTTGTGTTGGTCGAACAGTGTTGTGAAAAGGGTGGAGATGGTGCGTTGGTGATGGTAAAGCTATTAGTATTTGGTGTGATCCTTGGCTTCCCCGTTCACTTAACTTCCGTGTGCTCAGTCTCGCCCCATGAGTGGATTCTCTCTATCATAGTGTCACTCGGGTCCCTGATCTTATTCATGAGGTAACTCACTCTTGGAATATCCCTTTAATCAAGACTTTATTTTCTGATATTGATGTGGAAGCTATTCTTTCTATTCCAATTAGCTCTCAAGGTGCTCTGGATAAAAGGGTATGGCATTTTACAAATAATGGTTTATTTCCAGTCAAATCGGCATATCGCTTAACGAGATCTAGCAATGTTCTGCACAACTCTAGAGAGAGAGGAGAATCCAGTTTGGGCTCTTTACAGGATGGTATTTGGAGACTAATCTGGTCCTTACGAGTTCCCAACAAGATTAAAATGTTTTTATGGCGATGCTCTCACAACGCTCTTGCGGTGTTATTTAATCTTTTCAAGAAAAAGATTGATGTTTCTCCTTACTGTCCGAGGTGTAATTCTGCATTTAAAACTATCGAGCATCACATTTTTTCATTATAAATCATCCAATGAGGTGTGGAAAAATTCCCCCTTTGCAAATGTAGTCTCACCGTCATGGGATTCTCTCTCATTTACTGAATGGTGGATTGGTATGGTCCAATTAGTTCGTAATTCTAGTGGAGTGGAAGATCTCCATGCTATTTTAGCCACTTTGTGCTAGATGTTATGGAAGGGGAGGAACACTGCGTACTTTGATAAAAAGTTCTGGACTTGCTCTGCTACAGTTGAAAAGGCGATCATCCTATGTGAGAAGTTCAAGGTAGCTACAGAAACGGTCCATTCCCTCCCTAGACTCTCCACCCCGCCCCTCGTCCTTGTTAGGACAATGAGGGACACCATGCACACAAACACACGCAGTGATTTCAGAGAAAAACTCCCTTTGATTATATATTCACACAATATACAATAAAGATGAAAAAACTCTCCGGGAACCACACGCCGGTTCCTCTCCAGGAGGCCACAGACCGGCCCCCCACGCTCGCCTCACCCTCTCCCTCACATTATGTCACACATATAAATCTCAAATACGCCTCGGTATTTATAGAGTATCAAGCCTTGACCTCCAAGGCTTCCTACTGCCTTATAATTCCTTTTCCTACTCGGACTTGGAAATACACCAAGAAGGAAACTCTTCCTTAGTAACACCGCCAAGTATAGAACTCCTCCAACTTGCCATAGGATTTGATTCTCTAACCAAAATTGAATATAACATAACTACACGCGAATAATTACCAAGCACCCCCTTGATAAATTATCACACGTGGGTGAAGCCCAACAGTCTTGGTTTCCCCCTCCACCTAATTTTATTAAACTTAATGTTGACGGTGCTGCTTAACAAAAAGAATGGCATTTCTGGTGTTGCTTAACGAAAAGAATGGCATTTCTGGTGTGGGTATTGTAGCAAGGAACCATTTTAGTGAAATTGTGGGGTCTTTCGATTCCTTTTGCTGGTTTCTTCTTGACACATTCTACTGAGGTTTTGGGATTTCGTGAAGCCCTTGTCACTGCGGCTATTAGAGGATTTTCTGAAATTATTGTTGAATGTGACTCGTTGCAGGTAGTTCAGGCTTTTATTCAAAATGGAAAGTCTTTCTCTGATTGTAGCTCTATTATTGCTGATTGTGTCGAGCTTCTTCCTTTATTTTCATATTGTTTCTTTATTCATGTTAAGCGTTCTTGCAATAGGGTAGCCCATTCTTTGGCTAAGCATTCCCTATTAGGTGCTAGACTGGCGTGTTGGGGGGGTCCTGTCTCCCAACATCTCGCTAGTCTTACCCGTGATGATATTTGGTCATCGGATCGCTCTTTGTCCTAATAAAATCATCTCTTCTTCCATGGAAAAAAGAAAGAAAGAATAGGAGATAGCTTCAAAACCAAATTACCCCATGTACTTTCTTCCTTTTCTCATTCAATCGAAATCCTAAAATCGAAAGGAAGAAGTCCCTTCGTGAGCTGAGATCTTAAGTGCAAAACGGCAAAAGGGCGAAAACATGTTCATTGCAAAGAAAATTTGTGCCATATGTGGCTGGATATCTTACGGCCTCCTCAGGACTTAGCTTTCTAACCAACCAAAAAGCAATTCCCAAGATGAAAATATTCGAACATTCAGTAATAATTTTGCGGCATAACATTAACCAGGGTAACATTCGAACATTTATTTTTGTTGATAAAAAAAAAAAAAACATTAACCAGGCCACTAGGGTAAGTTTACTATTATTATGACTTTATATATGTCTTGTTGGGTACTGTTAGGAGTTCAAGCAAGTGCATCAGCGTAAGAAGGAAGCACCTTGTGGACATAACAGGGTCTCCCCCTTTTATCATTTTGCCCTTCCCATCAGTAAAAGAGTCCATGCATACCATATTTTGCCCGAAGTACACCTGGAATAAAAATTATAAAGGACGTAGATTCCACAAAAATCCTTGAATGCACCAAGAAAATTATGTTTGATCAGAGTAATGTCTCACCTTGCCTTGTTTTCTCGTTGCCGCAAAACTTTATTTGAACAAAACGTCGGAAGAGTTACAGTTGGCTCAAACTCGGAGCTTGGGATTGCGGTTTCCTAATTAATTGTGGGCACCTGAAAAAATAATAGAGCAAATGGTTATACGCCTGAGATGGGAAAAAATCACAAGTCTGAGTGATTGAAGTCTGCAGCTTAATGAACTCCATTACGCAAATCAAGCCTTCATATCTTAATAGGGCACCCACAAGATTTACAAATTCCAAAAAAAAGAATCATCTGTAAGGACAACCTAATTTTTAATGGAACCTAGCAAAGTGCTTAAGAAAAAATATCAGTTGTCAACGAAATGATAAGGATATCCTTTTACCTTGCAAGGAGAGCATAGCTTGACACCCTGAAATGTAAACTTGTTAATCTTGATCTCCTTCCATAGGTCCTCAGAAAATGGTTTGCAAGTTCGCAACCATCAACAAGGATGCTGTTAAAGCGCGTATTACTTCAGGAGCAATGCTATATAGTTAATACACACCCATCATTCACATCTCTCTCATAGAGAGCGTTTAAGCACGTATTGTTCTTGTTTCCATTCACTCGAGTAGTTCTGTAGGCAGAGACTAAAAAACTGATATAAGACAACTACACTATAAGCTTGTCTGAAACTTTGTCCGCGTTATCCATATCGATTACGAAGAGGACCAAGCAATGGACACAATAAAAGGACAAGAAAAGAAATTTCTTGAATGTGGTAGAGCAAAAGGATATTTAATGTACGATATATGGGGCTAAATAATTGAATATCGTATGCTTCCTTTCAGTTTATCCCTATGTTTTTTGTGAGTAAGATGTCTGGACTTTTAGAGGACCTTTCTATGGTTCATGGATTTAAGGGACCTATTATGGAGGAAAAGGAAATGGTAAAAAGAGGATACTGAAGTGAAAAGGCAAACGTTATTTCATTTGTTTCTGTCATTTCATTTCCTTCTTAATATCCATTGTCTAAATGCATGTCTTAGGGGTTGACTGTTGTTCTTGCTTCATAAGAAGCCTACTTAATGCATGATCAGTTGAGTACTATGCTTGCTAAATAATTAGAAATGGTCCAAAAATATACTTGGGTCTGAAACAGTTGACTGGTAAGGGCTCCTTGAGAAGCTTATTCAGAGTGTTCAATGATTCCTGTAAAAGATAAAATGAAAGAGTTTAGAACTTTGTATTTTATTAGCAAGAATTGTTTGAGACTGTTCTTGTTCTATTTTCCTTCCTGAACTCCCTCCTCAAGTATATTATCCCTATACAACCTACAAGTCCTAACTCCAGCATTCCTCACCTAGGATAGCAGGAGAAATGGAAACCTGTCTGAAAACATAGTTTTGTACCTGCGAACATAATTAGGGTCTACAACCCTGGTCTCTGTCACTGCATGAAAATCCACCAAAATTTCATGTGAGAGTCACCAAATAGAGCTCTGTAACATAAAGTGATCTAATATTGCTTCATTTTGTCCTAAGATGGGGTCAACAAGAACAAAAATCTAGTTTGTAAAGATGGGTGGCCAAATCATCCCTTTAGACGTTCGGGATTTGAAATTAGAGGTGCTAGAAAGGTAACCAAAGGAGTTCCTTATTTCTATTGTTAATTGCTTGGTTTATTTACTTTTGAGGATTGACATCGTTATCCAAAAATATACGAAGGGTGAGACCTGCTTGGGGCAATAACGAGGAGAGACAGAGAAGGAGGAAGAGGGTTATGGTTCTGTTAGGTTCCCTGATCTCCATCTAATCTAATGAAAGACAGCGGTACCTATTACATGTCTAGTGATCAATATTACATTTTTAATATTTGTAGATTAAGCATCATATTGTTTCATGTTTGTATAGCGGTTCATCCACATTTTATACAATGTCTATGAGATGATTTGGCGTGCATAAACCCCCTTTGAGAAGTAAGCTACCCTTAAACTTCATTTTAGCATCAAGACCACAATGTTAGTCCTGGCTAGGGTATACGGAGATTGGAGAATGCTTTTCAATTCACAGTTGCAGGCATAAGGTTCAATAATCAGTTATAGCCAGTTCTTAGTTGAGTGGTACCTTCATTAAAACGCACTAGCCGACTGGGTTTCCCAAGATAATTCGAGAACCATTTGGACTCGTCATTCCCTTCATCAAATGCAGAGCCAGACCACTCCCACACTGAGACACCATCAGCAATTTCACAAGGTTTACTCAGGGAACCTTTAGGCCATCCATCCCTAGAGCCCTTATCATTGTAGGAGGAAAATGAACATTAGTCAAAATATGATCATATCTACGAAGCTAATTCGAAGTAAGACATATGTCTATGCTAAGAAAAGCAAACAACTGTCCATTCGAATTCGCAAGTTGAAAGAAAACAAGAAACGATAACATTCACAAACAGCCACTGTATCGAGAAAAGATGGAAGAATAAAAGCTTGTACAAAACTTTGGATGATAACGGGAATAAAACAGATAATTAGATCATGTATTTAACTTGATTAGGTAAATTAGTTCATAACATATGGATAAGGCCATAAGGGTCATCATCGGGACGGGACGGCCCAACCCGCCATTTCACTACCTAAGCCCGCCAAGGACTTGACCGTTCGGGCTTTTTCTTTTTTGTGGGGCGGGTGGGCTGAGATACTGATAAGTGCCAATATATATATATATTTGTTAGTCATTTATTTTTGTTAATTGATATTTATTTTGTTCTTTTGTTGTTTATAGGTTGTTCGAGCCTGTTGTCCGAGACTTTGGATAAAAATAAGATTTTAAAGAAGTTTGGGGTTAAATACGAAATAATTCAAAATTGAATGGATCATATATTATTTCATGAAGTCCAAAGGGCCATTGAGTGATTAAAGTCATTGATCCCTATATAAACAATATACCTACTTGCTTCAGAGGGGTACGGGGGGATGAAAAAGAAATAAAGCTGCTGCCGTGGGAAGAAAACGAACGGGGGTTGCTGTGGTCACGAAGAACAGGGACTTCGGTCAATATTGTTTAGTATTTTCTTTTCCTTTCAAGTTTTTGATGTTTTATTCAATTACTCGCATTTCGTTAACTTGTTTTAATTTTTGTTTTCAATAAAAGTTATTCGCTGGTATTTGATTCGTTAATATTTTCTGCCTATTTTTCATCTCGCGCAATAGAAGCATGTTTCAAATTAGGGTTTTTTGTGTTTCTTGTTCAATGCATAGTGAGTAGTCGTAAAGGTAGGGTCGTGGGGTGATTAGCACACCGTGGCTAGTTCGGGCAATGCTTCTTTTATCAAATAATGAAAAAAAAACGATTTTAGATTAGAAAATACTTCCTGCGGACGTGCCGAGCATCGTCGGAGCCCATGTGAACGGGAAAATGGGGTCCAAAACTCATTTTTCGCTGCGCATGGATATACGGCGACCATAGGGTCTCGCTTCTTGCGGGGTATCTTTTTTAATCTAAAATTAAACGTTTTTAAGAACTCCAAATAGAGCAGATTAACCCGGACTAGTTACAAGTGTCTTGAACCCTACGACCGTGCCTCCTTTTAATTTTCTGAAAAAGTACAATCAATTTCTTGTTTTAATTAATCTCTCAATCAAACAGGAAATGGGTGGCTACCTAAGAGCTCGTTAAATTAGTAACAACCCAAGTTTTTAATCAGCACACATCACCGTTTTTGTGGATTCGACTCCGGACTTTCCAGATATTATGCTACATCGGTTTCCACCCTACGTTTGGGGCAACCCATTATTTTAGGACTAGGAATTGGTCAAGCATTTTTGAGATACATACCTCAAATCACTACCCAAGCACGCCTATGGGCTACCCAATTGATGGGCTAGCGGGCCAAAAGTCAGTCGAGCTGGCAGACGGTTTAGAATTTCCTTGGTCTTGATTTGAATTGAATTGTGCACTGCTGCTCTTTAAATTAAATTGAATATACTTGGGCTTGAATTGTTCACGGCCTCACGGGCTAGCCCAAATATTGTTCACTGCTTTTGTTTACTACCAACGGTCAATTGAATTGTTCACTGCTTTTGTGTGAAAAGTGCCATGTGGCTCATGTGCATTCCTTGGGTGATAAAAAGTGGCATGCACATGTGTGCAAACTCTGCGGTGTGGCAGAAAAAATGAGTTGAGAAAAATTCTAACACCACACCCATTTACATACTCATTCACACACCCACATTCACAACAAGGGTGGGGTTCGCACACACTGTCATTGTGTGCAAACCCCACCCTTGCTGTGAGTGTGTAAATGGCAGTGTGTGCGGACCCCACCCTTGTTGTGAGTGTGGGTGTGTGAATGAGTGTGTAAATGAGTGTGATGGTAGAATGATTGGTTGGGTGATTATAGTGACAGTGTGTGCGGACCCCACTCTTGTTGTGAGTGTGGATGTGTGAATGAGTGTGTAAATAGGTGTAGTAGTAGAATGATTGGTTGGGTGATTATAGTGTGCAAGAAGATTATATAGTGCATGTGTGCTAAAAAATGAGTCTTATATGATTTTTGGGCCATCAGGCAAGTATTGCGGATGGGTCAAGCAAAAATCTCTAAGCCCAAGCCCAACCCATGAAGAAGTCGGACTGGGCTAGCCCACCCGTTGAACGGGCTTGGGCCAAGCAATAGCCCGACAGGTCGGGTGGGCTTAAGATGGGTCACGGGTCGTCGTGCTAAATGATGACACTTATATACAGACAACATTGAATGTTAGGTAAAGTACAGATCACCTATCTAAGATTTGCCCGTTTTGCAGATGACCCTCTTGGGGTTCAATGATGAACACATCGCCTACCTGTGGTTTTAGAGTAAGTGCAACTCCTGACTCTGTTAGCAGCAGAAGTAAAAAGACCACACTACCATTTCTTAAATAAAGGCCTTTATTGAGAGAGAGAGAGAGAGAGAGAGAGAGAGATGGATATGGAGATTTAAGTATATACTCCCTCTATCCGGATTTAATAGACCCGAGTTCAATCCTAATCGGATAAAAAAAGAGTTATATCTTTAAATTAGTAAAAAAAATTGAAATGGTCCCTATAGTTAAGTGTTTGTGTCAACTTGGTCCATGTAGCTATAATTGGCTCAATTTACACTCTGTATTTTGTTCTACCTTGGTCCAATTACTATCCGCTGTTAGTCCTTTTACACTCTATACTGTTTTTTTGGGATTAAAACAGTAATTCTCTCATTCCCTCATTGCCCTAATATTAGGGGTGTGCACAGGTCGGGTGGTCGGGTTTGATCCTCGAACCCAAACCCAACCTGACATGGCGGGTAACAAATATATGTTTTAGGCCCGCAAACGGAACCACAAATGGGGTAAAAACCGTCCGCGATCCCGATTCTTTACGTCGGGTTGGGTTGGGTCCGACTAAAAATCGAATTAATCTTTATGAATTGGTCGGGTTGAGTAAGAAACGCACCAACTTGGATCCCGAACCAAAATCTGATTTTTAACAGAAAATAAACCCATACCCGTCCGAAGCACATATTTGACCACACCCAGGTCCCTTCGGGTCAAGTCGAGTCCACGAGTGGATGGATTTTTTGCACAAACCTATCTAATATACCTCTGAATCGAAACACATCTCATTCTTCCGTTCTCCAATAATAAGGAGGCACCTGAGAAGAAATTTGGCTATAATTTTCTGCAAAATGTTACCCGCTAATTCAGCATTTTCATAATCAGTCATGAGGTAACATAACCACTAGTATTGTCTACCTATTTAACTTGTGAACAAATACTGAGATGCCTTATTTTTCTGCATAGTACTGAAAATGCATATACAACCATGTCCAAAAGTCACAACATGATATAGATCCAAAAGTCACAACATGATAAAGAACCATGTTCAAAAGTCAGAATATTACATAAACTCAGGGGTTGTTAGGCTAAATAAGCCAAGTAGCTTATTTTTTTGTCCTTATTTAATTTTTTTTCGGATTTGTTAGTTTTTTTTTATCAATTTTTTCGAAATTATTGCTTCTTCATGACGAGAGGAACCTAAAAAGTAAAAAATTACCATCAAAATCCAATTTTTTTGAATAAAGACGAAAAAAAATGGCTTATTGGTTTAGTTTTGTCTTTATTAGCTTATTTTTGTCTTTATTTAAAAGGACTAACGCAAGATTAACGGCAGTTAGCAATTGGACCAAATTAGAACAAAATGAAAAGTACAAAGTATAAATCGAGTTAATTACATTTACAGGGACCAAGTTGACACAAACATTTAACTACATGAACCATTTCGATTTTTTTTCCTAAATTTTATCTTATATCTAATATGAATGAATCTTGTTTGATAGATCTAAATTAGTTCTATAAGACAATGTTTTTAAAATTACATAAAACATTATAAATTACAAGATATAATGGATTGAAAAGTGACACGAACTCCCAAAAAAGATTATTAAATCCGGACGGAAGGAGTATATGCATACTTAGTAAAAAAAATAAAATCTATAAAAATATATTTTGGGGGTTGAAAATGCATAAATTTTCGTAAGAGACATTTAAACTGGGACGGAGAGAGTAATAGGTCTTTTATGCAAACATGCCAAATTAAAAAGGAAAATGATTTTCACACTCCCTTTTTAATCATCCATACTCCCTTTTTTTTTTATGCACATGAATTTACAATATTGTATTTAAATGTGTGGAAAAGTATATTGAATAAAAGGCAATATAATAAATTTAAGTAGACAAAGACAAAAAAAGATGTATGTATTATAAAAGAAAAATGTGAAAATCAATTCCCATCAAAAATTGGCTATGTATGATGTTTCATCTTGAGAAAACTATCTGAAAATTCTGAACCGTCGGTAATAAAGGTGGAGTACCAATGTCCTCCTCGGCGCAGTTTCTCTCTCCTCTCTCCCTTCCCCTACCTTCACACACTCTCTTCTCTTCCCTCCAAACCCACCAACCCACTCACCACAAACACACTCCTCAACCCACCACCACCATTATCACTTCCACACCACTCACCCCCACCAAAAACCCACCAAAACCCGGACCCGAATCCCGCTCCACCGCCTCATGGGTCGAACTCCTCCGATCCCACACCCGTTCCAACCGCTTTCGCGAAGCCATCTCCACCTACGTCGACATGACGCAGGCCGGCGCAGAACCCGACAACTTCGCCTTCCCAGCCGTTCTGAAAGCCGCAACCTGCATTCACGACTTCAATTGCGGGAAACAGATACATGCTGCCGCCGTTAAGCTCGGTTACAGCTCGTCCTCCGTTACTGTGGCCAACACCCTCGTGAATTTCTACGGGAATTGTGGAGACATTGGGGATGTATTCAAGGTGTTCGAGAGAATTCCTCTGAAAGACCAGGTTTCTTGGAACTCGATGATATCGGCACTGTGTCGTTTCGAGGACTGGGAGCTTGCTTTGGAGGGGTTTCGGTTGATGCAATCGGAGAGAGTGGAGCTGAGCTCGTTTACGTTGGTGAGCGTGGCGCTGGCCTGCTCAAATTTAAGTAAGCGCAACGGGTTGCGTCTTGGCAAGCAAGTTCATGGGTATAGTTTGAGGGTGGATGATCGGAAGACATTTACGAACAATGCTTTGATGGCAATGTATGCCAAACTAGGTAGATTGGATGATTCGAAAGCTATATTTGAGTTGTTTGCTGATCGAGACATGGTTTCTTGGAACACGATGATAAGCTCGTTTTCACAGAGTGACCGGTTTTATGAGGCGTTGGCATTCTTCCACAATATGGTTCGTGAAGGAAGTAAGCCAGACGGAGTAACAATTTCAAGTGTTCTTCCTGCGTGTTCCCATTTGGAGGTGTTGGATATGGGGAAGGAAATTCATGCGTATGCCTTGAGAAACAATGAGTTGATCGGGAATTCTTTTGTGGGTAGTGCTTTAGTTGACATGTACTGTAATTGCAAAGTGGTTGAGAGTGGCCGTAGGGTTTTTGATAACATCTCAGAGAGGAGACTTGGGCTCTGGAATGCTATGATTGCTGGTTATGCACAAAACAGTTTCAACGAGAATGCAATAATGCTCTTTATGGAGATGGTGGAAGTCTCAGGGTTTTTTCCTAATACCACCACCATGTCAAGTGTCTTGCCTGCATGTGTGGACCATGAAGCTTTCTCTGACAAAGAAGGTATGCATGGGTATGTGGTGAAGTTGGGGTTTTGGACAGATAGGTATGTACAAAATGCAGTTATGGACATGTATTCTAGGCTTGGTAAAATTGAAGTATCTAGACATATATTTGACAGCATGGAGATCAGAGATATTGTCTCTTGGAATACGATGATCACGGCTTACGTATTATGCGGATGTCATGAGAATGCCCTTATGCTGATAAAAGAAATGCAAAAAGTTGAAGAAAAAGTGGAAGAGAAAAATGAAGACTGTGCAGATGAAAGAACCATCGGGCCATCTAAGCCAAATGCAATAACACTCATGACAGTCCTTCCTGGTTGTGCTGCCCTTGCAGCACTAGCAAAGGGAAAAGAAATCCATGCTTATGCCATTAGAAATGCATTGGCATCAGATGTCGCGGTAGGAAGCGCATTAGTTGATATGTACGCAAAATCGGGTTGCTTGAACTTATCTAGGGCAGTATTTGATGGCATGCCCATTAGAAACGTCATCACATGGAATGTTATCATTATGGCTTATGGGATGCATGGGAAGGGAGAGAAAACCCTGGAAATTTTTAGGACTATGGTGGCAGAAGAACGACAAAGGGGTGAGAAAGTCAAGCCTAATGAAGTTACGTTTATTGCAATTTTCGCTGCTTGTAGTCATTCTGGAATGGTAAATGAAGGCCTAAACTTGTTCTATAGAATGAAAAATGACCATGGAATCGAACCCACAGTGGATCACTATGCCTGTGTGGTTGATTTGCTTGGTCGAGCTGGTAAAATGAAGGAAGCATATGAACTTGTCAATGCCATGCCTCCAGAATGTGACAAGGCTGGTGCCTGGAGTAGCTTGCTAGGTGCTTGCCGGATCCACCAAGAGGTTGAAATTGGGGAAATAGCGGCCCAGAATCTCCTTCAGTTGGAGCCTAATGTAGCTAGTCACTATGTTCTATTATCCAATATATACTCGTCTGCTAGGCTCTGGGATAAAGCAACAGAGGTACGGAAAACCATGAAGGAATTGGGGGTCAGAAAAGAACCTGGATGCAGTTGGATAGAGTTTGGCGAGGAAGTTCACAAGTTCATTGCTGGGGATGTTTCACACCCTCAAAGTAAGGAGCTCCACGGCTTCCTTGAGTTATTATCGGAGAGAATGAAAAAAGCGGGTTATGTTCCTGATACTTCTTGTGTTCTTCAGAATGTTGATGAAGAGGAGAAGGAGATTCTATTGTGTGGACATAGCGAGAAACTAGCCATAGCATTTGGCATCCTCAATACCCCTCCGGGCACTACCATTAGAGTTGCCAAGAACCTTAGAGTTTGTAACGACTGTCATGTGGCTACTAAGTATATCTCTAAGATTGTTGGTAGGGAGATTATTGTTAGGGATGTGAGAAGATTCCATCATTTCAGGGATGGAAGTTGTTCTTGTGGGGATTATTGGTGAAAAGCGTCCAAGCCTATCATGCTGTACATGAGAGTTCTGTTCAGATTCCAACGTCAACCAACTGTAATATCCTATGGATCTTGATACATTCAGAGTAGGTATTAGTGAGTCATACAGGTACAGGAATCAGCAAATAGGATCTAACATTTTTGGTATCACCAAAAATGTTTGTTGCTTCTGAGGTCGATTCTGTTGGTGCTTCAGTTTTGGCATCTGGTGTTAAAGATCTTATTATGGTCTCCGACCCTGATTGAATCTCCTACGAGGAAGATCTCTGTTTCATTTGTCCTCTTTGTAACTTGTTGTATTTCGTTGGAGGGGAATTCCAAAAATCTTTTACCGACTCTCAAGTCTTCAAAACAAGGAGTTCATAACAGTTGTGTATAGGATAGTCACCTTATTTCCCACTCACATAAAAAACAAATTCTATTTTGTATTTTTCGTTTAGAGATTTTGCCAGTTGCAACCAACATTTGCGCAGCAGCAAAATGTTGGGAGTCTGAAAACCCTTTAATGTTTAAACTGCACTCAGTTCTAGAAGGAAATTTCATTCCTACTTCACTGTAATGCTGGGTGATTCGAGGTTGTATTCTCTCTGCTTATGGGTGTGAGTGACCTTGTATATCCGATCCATGTCAAATTTTAAAAAAGGCATAAATTAGCAAGGAAGAAGCTAGTCTAATAAAGCTGTGTCTTTTGCAGGTAATGACCACCACACATGATGTTTCACCAAAATCCTATCAAGAAAAATGTAATTGCCTTACTCCCTGACTGGCATAGCTTGAAATGGTTCCACTCTGCGATATTTCGTTCTGTAACTCTTGAGAAAGAACGTTTTAGACATATTTTGCTTGGGTGTATCAGACTATCAGTTGCTTTGAAGCACTTGGTTTGGTTCTCCAATACTGTGCATTTGTCGTTGTTTTGAGACTTGATTCACAACATCAGGTGAATGCAATGGCTCCTCCATGCATTCACTTTTGTGGCACATGGGGTTACAGTGGAACATCGTCATTTTGTGACATGTTGACCTCTGAATCCTATCTCGAAGTGACCACCTCACCCCTCATTATCTCAAACAATAGTACACGTACATAGGATAGGGACCCTTACATTATAAACCGTACCTCGCCTGTTATAACCTGAATATCGCTTCTTGAGTTATATGGGGATGCTGCCTCCTAAGGGAGTTGGCTTTCTTGTTTCATCCCTTTTGGCTCTGGCTGCTTACCATTCACTTCTTCAGCAAGAGAGAGGAAAAAAGCAAAGAACACGGCAGGATAGTGAAACAGTTTAATGTCCGGGATCAACTGTAAACCTGGAGGTCTAGACATCAGGACGGGTCCATTGTTGGCCCTGCCCGGGTTACCCCACACAACAAACTTCTGTCTACCAATCTTTGCAGGTTTTATCAGGTGACAAGTTCAACAGGAGAACCACCATCCGTGAGTTTGTAAAGCGTCTACTAATCCCGGGTTGCATAACAACCGGAGCCCCATTAGTTGAAGCTCCATCATGTTTATTCTGTTTTGGCTAGAATTTAATTTGCCAAGTCAGATCTTTAAATAGGATTTGCCAGATCTTTAAATTGAATTTGTCTCCATATGAATATGGAATATATCATAATTTATAGCCCCCCATGCACAGTTCGAACTTCAGCTCTTAATCTTCCAAAAAAAAAGTGCATATCCCACCCTGATAGATTGTTTTGCTCGTTAACTTACCCAGCCGCAAATGACAACAATGTGAACATCATCATCATTGTTGTCGTCGTCCAAGTGTCTCTACTTTTGGTTTTATTATTAGCATATGAAAGTAAGAAAGCAGGAATGCTCATGTTCAGCACTACTATTCTCAGTGTTTTCTTTTCCAGAGAATGGCAGAGTGGAACAAGCATTTAAATGATAAAGTAGAGATGTCATTCCATCAAGCTGAAACATTAAACCCAGAGTCATTAAAATCAGTGCAACAACTAGAAATGAGTCCACTTAAAAAAGTTTACCCATAATCCTGTTCCCATGCCGTTTGCAGAGGCGATCGGAGTATTGACATTTGGAACGCTTTCCTTGGCCTTTCTTAGGGTGTCCCTTTCCACGACGCTTCAACATTTCAAGCTTGGATAATCGCCTGCACAAGGTGCATTTGGTCAGATGAAATCACGGCAATGAGTTTTTGTGCTGCGCATATAATAAGTCTGACAATGCAGTGAGATATGTTTCGCAATATATAATGCCTACAGACAATACCAATTTCTCCATGTATGAAAATAAACAAAGTAACCCAAAAGGAAACTTCATTTTTAATCATTTCCAAGAACAAAACTGATGACTAATCAGTAGATCCCCACTCTTCCTCTCTTTATTAAAGCAACTCCTATACAAGAACACAGAAAGAATCCAGGATGAAATAGCCCGTAGCAGTAGCGACCGTAATTGTGTTTTTGTGTGTTTGAGAGAGAGAGAGAGAGAGAGAGAGAGAGAGAGATCGGCAAAGGAACCTCATGACCATCATTTTACCATTTTCCATCAGCAAGGGGTACACTCAAATTAGTTAACATCCTCGTTACTCATTGGTAGATTACTGCCCATAAGCTCTTAAGAGAAATTGAGAAACTATCCCAAGTTCTCAACCAACTTTCTTTGCCCGAGTGCATTCCAATTCTAATGTGATCCTCGTTCCCTGGATAAAAGAAAGCATGTGCACTGGAGACTACAATCAACTTTTACCTAAAGCTTTTTCCATGAGAATGAGGATAAATCTTTTTTCCATATTTTCAAATATCACAAAACATATGAGCTTGTGATTATTTTCTTCTATCCCTAAGTACTGATTGTACTTCCTGTTAGTAATTTATTTTAAATAACGGGTATCTGTAATCTTAACGTGGGCAGATTAATAAGTATTTAATATCATGTAGTTCGTAATATAATTGAGATAAGGATGGGAGTGCAATTATAATTCTGTAGTGGGATGAATTATAATTAGTGAAATAAGAAATAAAATCCTGATGGGATTAGGTTTTCTTATTTACACTGGGAACCTAGACTTATTACTCCTTAGATCCTTATCGTAGCCCTATATATACACGTTATGCTTTCTAGGTCAGATTGGTCTTTTTCTATTATTCACAAAATATCGGCAGGCTTAGAGAGAGCAAATAAGATCACGAAAGAGTCCACACTTGGTTCGTGTTCTAGACGTGCAGGAAATACGATAGAAGATCGTAAGGTATGGTCGAGTAGTATTCGTGGTTTATAGCAAGGCGTGTTGTGACAAGTTCAACCAGCGTTCATGTCGCAGGGAGTTGAGGTAGAACCCTAATTCCGCTTTATAGGGTTTTACAATTTTTGTTGTCTAATCTGTACGCGTCATTACTGGGTCTTGGGGATTCATTTTCCAAACAGTGGTATCAGAGCAGGCTGTAATCACGCGTATGGATTAAACAGGCCATATTGTCCGTAGGTTATATAGGGTAGAACTTAGAACTATGCTGACCTTTGTTTTGCAGCGTTCTTACCCAGCTATTATAGTTATATGATTTTTATTGATTTTATGTGATTGGATCCCATGATAAATTTTTCGTGGTTATTGTTATTTATTGGGCATCACGATTATTTTTCGTGATTGTAATAATTAACGTAGCATGTGTTATTTATTGGGTGCCACGATTATTTTTCGTGGTTGTAATAATTAGCGTAGCATGTGAACTCCAATGGAGGCATAAGATCAATGTTTGTATGTTTCTTCGATTGTAATAACATTCAACAGTTATTCGGAGAACGAAGATGGTGGATACAAAAGATACAAGTTGTTTGGCAACAGATTTTTTTCAGATTCATAGGGTCTGATTGCAGGGCTATTTTGACCCAGTAAACGTTGGAATTAGAAATATGTTCTTCACAAAAGTTGTAGATAATTGAATTTCGAATCCAACCCAATTTGAATCACTCCAATTGGAGGTCGGATGAGGAAGATATGGCCAAAATACTGAAAGCTGTGCAGTTTACGCGGGAATATGTCAAATCTGAATTTTCTTGCCTAAGCACGGTTGAATTTTGGTTTCCATAATTGATTCAAAGTATCTTAGTCTTCCACACAAGTATAGCTGAAGGATTTCAAGTTTGGAAGGATTGCTTAAAGATTTCAAGTTTGGAAGAATTCCTTATTGCTCAAGGATTGTATCTTTGACTATAATAACTGGATTCTTTATCTTGTGTTTTCTTATTATTTGTGTTTCCATATTGTTTGCATATGTGATAGTTAACCATATTAGGACAACATGGTAATATTTGGCTTTTGACTTAGATCATGTTTTTTTGCAAGCTCAAAAATTTGATGACCCTCATAAATTTTTTAAATAACTAAGTGGGAGAGGAAATTTATTTTGGATAAATCCCGTGGTCTCTATTCCTAGTCTCTAGATGATATAATTAATTTTTTGTGTTGGTTTCAGAACCTCATCCCTATCGGATAAAATTAATTGTGGCATACTCGGTACAAACTTCCTAAAGGGATAACTCTAAGATAATTGTTGTGTAGGTCACTTCTCCATCTAATGTGGTTCATAACGGGACAATAGGTCTAAAAGCTAGGTAATGGTATACACTTAGCTATAAATAATAAAATCCTCTCTATCTGAGTCACTGTTATTATTTATAGGATCGAAGGAATATTGGCTATTTAATTTTGTTTGGCATGGTCCAGTGTCTAGATAGTAAAATTAAAAGATTGTGCCTATCTACATGAATGATGAAGAGTAGACGACCTTCCCATCGAGGCATGCTCTTCATGGTGTGTAGGGTTGCCAATGTTTTTTTTAACATGTGGTTGAGGGAACCAATATTAAAATGAAATTTAAGTTTTTATTGTCCTTCATAATTGTTGTTATGTGATTCTTAAATTCAAAAATAGATTTTTTTTCAATTCACTTGTCATTATTTTCAAAGAAAATAAACTTACTAGATTGAATTATATTGACTGAAAAAGAAACTTGGATATTGTGTTAACTGCTGAATGGTACAATTTTGTGCTGTCTAAGGTGTGCCCTCCTAGACCTGATGAGAATGCCACAGAACATGAAGCAAAATTTTATAAAAATTGGTGAGTATCACCCATGTTAAAGGGACCCCAATTAGGGATCATGTTCTGAAGATAATAGCTCTTCTTAATGAACTAGAGATCCTTAGAGCTGAAATTGAAGGGGGAACCCAAATCGATTTCGTTCTTAACTCACTGCAATCTGAGAGTTTTAAGTAATTTAACCTGAACTATTATAAGAACAAAATGCATTTATCTTTGGCGAAACTTATTAAGGAACTCCAAATAGCTGAGGGTTTTTTGGTTGTGAAGAAACCACCTTCAGTGTTAGTGGCAGAGAAGGTTTCTACTTCTAAGATAAAAGGCAAGAAGAAGCAGAACAAGTCTCAGAAAAAAGATTGTGGAGGCAGTTTATGCACCTCAAGGTAAAGTGAAAAAGCTTGAGGGTAAGTGTTTTCACTACAAGCAGCAAGAACACTGGAAAAAGGAATATCTATTCTATCTCAATAAAGTGAATAACTAAGATAGATCTTTTCGCTAGTCGTTGAATCATGTTTAGTGGTGCTATCTACCAGTACCTGGTGTGTAGACACGAAAACCACTAATCATATTTGCAATTTGTTGCATGGGTTCCAGGAAACCAGAAGACTTGGTGATAGAGAGATTTATCTACACATGGATAATGCTACGAGAGTGGCAGCAGTTATAGTAGGAAATGTTATTTTAAATTTTAATAATAATAGAAGTTTAATTTTGAGAGATTGTCTTTATGTTCTCACACTTAAAAGAAACTTGGTTTCAATTTCTAGGTTGATTAAAGATGGATATTTGGTTTATTTTAATAACTTTGTGGTTATTAAGTTAAATAAACGTTTTATCTATTATGATTTATTGGTGGGTAATCTCTACTTTATTAATTTTATATTTCCTACAGTGTAACTACGGAAATTGAATAACACTAATAATATGCCATGTAAGAGAAATGAGCCTTCTAAATTGAACCAAACGTATCTTTGGCACTTACGCCTCGGTCATATTAATCTGAATAGGATTTCTAGACTGGTCAGTGATGGACCTTTGGATTCATTGGAAGTTGAGGAACTTCTAATCTGTGAATCTTGTTTAGAAGGTAAGATGACCTGTAGAGACCCGTATTTTTCGAAAATAGTTTAAAGGTTGTATAAATGCTAGAATATCGAATAAAAGAGAAATTTGTGAGTTTATTTGATTTGGGGCTTAAATGATAGGATTGTAACTTAAGGGAGTATGTGTGTAATATAGAGATATAGGAGTATATATAGAGGAGTGTGTGTGTAGGAGATTATTTTCATCTCCCATCTCTCTCTCTCATCCGTTCTCTCTCTCTCTCTACCGTGTATCTCTCTCTCTCTTGCTCCCTCACTCAAAACTCCACTCCATCTCACAAAAACCTCAAGGATCCATCTATATTTCATCTCTATAACGCAACCTCGGGCTCGTATTGTGTTGGGTGAGGCTCGGAAAGAAGATCTTGGAGGATTTCGGAGCTTTGGAACTAGGGCTCGTTCGTTGATCTCGTGTTTGAAGCTTCTAACATCAAGGTAGGGATTTCTTACTCACTTTATATGTTTATGAGTTGATTTCGTGCTTGGATCGAGCTTTGATCGTCCCCTTTCGTTCTCTCGAAAAGCTGTCAAAATCTGCAGAAAATCGCCCAAAATCGCCTAGGGATCGATCCCCAAGCATGAGGGATCGATCCCTCATTCAAATCTGGACAAAACCCGAGTTTTTGCCTTGGGGATCGATCCCCAAGAGAGGAGGGATCGATCCCTCCCTTTTCTGGAACATTCTGCTTGCTTTCTGGGTTTCAGCCCAACTTCAAACGGCCATAACTTCTTCGTCCGACATCCGTTTCATGCAAATTTTATATCGAATCGAAGGTCTTGAAGTCAGCTTTCATTTACCATTGGAATCATCTTAAACAAATTTGTACACAGAAAGTTATGATCATTTGAGTAGAGGTGTGTCAGCTCGCTAATGTCTATGGCTATTCCTAAGGTTGCTCTTGACCCACGTTATGGTTCCTTATCTGATTAGGATATGTTTAAGCTACTCTTGAGTATAATTGCTTATGCCCTAATGAATCGTTAGTTGATCTTGTCTTTTAGCACTCTTCAAAGCATAATATTAACGGCGTTGGTTAGGGAAAAGTACCGTAAGGGCGATAGGAGTACTTGGGGCTATAAGGGATAAAATGGTGAGAGTTATGAGTATATATGAGCTTATCTAGTGATCCGATGGGTAGTATTGTGACTCGTATCCTCGTGTCTCGTCTTGTTGAGCTACATAGGTTCTTTTGACACTCGTTCTATAAGATTCTCGTTTAGAACCCAGCGGGTGATGTGTCGAGAAGTCGATTGTGGTTTCGATATGTAGAGAAGGACGTTGTGATACACTTAGAGAAATGACACGAACTTAAGGTAATTATCAATGTACGATGTGACATGTTTATGAGTTTGTATTGCAATGTGATTTTGGAAAATGTTGCTTGCTTGTACATTGAACGATGGCTTATGTGTGTGTATGCTTGAATTGAGAATTGGAATAAAGGGCCCGCAACGCGAGGTGTGGTAATGCGAGGACTCTAGAGGGCCCGCAACGCAAGGTGTGGTAATGCGGAAACCCAGGTGAAGAGAATTCACTGTCACGCAAGGGGTGGTAACACAGTTGAATGTCTCTCCCGGGTGAAGAGAATTCACTGTCACGCATGGGGTGGTAACACAGTTGAATGTCTCCCCCGGATGAAGAGAAGTTTGTTTGATTTTAGAAGTTTATGATAATTGAAGTTTGGATTGTTTGTTGCTTGGGATCGTGGTTGTCGAAAAGGAAAATGAATGGCTGATTCTATTAAGTTTTACTAAAGAAAGGACTTGGATTTAAAAAGAGGATTTTTACCAAAAACCCTCCGGTATTCTTGAGCGAATCAACGGAGCTTGACCTGTGATGGTTTTGGGTTTTCTCTAAATTGATTCGAAAATTACAAAGGAAAGTTTTATGGATTAAAGCTCTATGGTGAATGGTATGAAATGAGGAAGTGGTTTGTGGCATTTATTCGAAAGGTTATGGGATGGTTGAACTCTTCTTGTTATTTGTTTGATTGATGTAAGTTTAAATGCTACTTCTAGTCGACGTGTTGATGGTTAGGGTTACCTATAAGATATCCGAAATCCCGAAGTCTAATTGTCTGTTCATTTTGGTAACCCCTCTTGTATCTCATGTTCTTTATTGAAATTCATTCTCTTTTATTGCATGTTTCATCTCATTTACATATAGCTTGAGTATAGAATTTCCTACTGGGCTAGTGTAGCTCAACAAAATCCTTCTTTTCAGGTTTTAATGCCAGACAGTGGCTTGCATTACATCGTATGCTCGGTGTGGAAGACATTTTTTGGAAGCTAACGAAGTCTAGTTATTTAACCATCTTTGTAAATCTCCTATTTTGATTAAAGATAAAGATGTAATTAATTCATTTTGATTTCTTTTGACTAAACCATTGTGATTTAATGACTTGTTCATACTTGTACTTAATTTAATTTGGGCCGTGGTGCCAAGGATGTATTTCTCAAAACTTGGGGATTTTGTTTGTAATTAAACAGGTGGGAACTTCCCTTTGGGTATTATATATCTTATGTGAGGGTCTTTTATCGAAATGGTTTATTTATTTACTTGAAAATCGAGGGCGTGACATGACCAATAGGCTTTTTTATTAGCAAAAGGTTATAGAGCCAAAAAGCCGTTGAAATTGGTTCATTCTGATTTGTGTGGACCTTTGAATGTCCAAGCAAGAGGTGATTTTGAGTATTTCATCACTTTGATTAATAATTACTCAATGTTTGGATACATTTATTTGATGCACCGTAAATCCGAATGCTTTGAGAAATTTAGGGAGTATAGGGCAGAAACAGTGAAGCGTCTAGGTAAATGTCTTAAGACACTGCGATCTGAACGTGGTGGTGAATACCTCTTGGGAGAGTCGACGGAGTACTTGTTAGCTGAAGGGATTACATCCCAGTTATCAGCACCAAGTATCGACGTCAAAATGGTTTAGCAGAAAAAAGGAATATGACTCTTATAGATATAGTGAGATCAATGATGACTTGTTCAGAATTACCAATTTCGTTTTGGGGACATGCACTAGAAACAGCAGCATACATTCTTAACTTGGTACCATCTGAGTCAGTACTATCTACACCCACAGAATTGTGGACTAGGTGCAAACCTAGTCTGCAGCATGTTCGGGTTTGGGGTAGTTCAGCACATCTGATGAATGGGAACGCAGATAAATTGGAATCAAGGACATAAGTTTGTCTGTTTGTGGAGTACCTTAGAAGAACGAAATGTGGATTATTTTATAGTCCTAAGAATCAGAAGGTCATTGTTAGCATCAATCCCCGATACTTAGTGTTCGTGTCGCAGGGAGTTGAGGTAGAACTCTAATTCCGCTATAGGATTTTACAATTTTTGTTGTCTAATCTGTACGCGTTATTACTGGGTCTTGGGGATTCGTTCCCCCCCCCCCCCCCCCCCCCCCCCCCCCGACTTCTACAAATTTGCAGAACCTGCACTGAACGAATTATGATAACCCTTATGCTATGAGTCCAACTCTTGACGGTCGCACAGGGTACGAAACTTTAATCACATACAACAACTTTGACAACTAAGCCAACAATAAATAGTCAACATTCATGATAGATTTGCCCACAATAGCCACACCACTTTGTATCATGATGTAGCTAGAGCAGGAGGAATACATGATCGTCGATCTTTACATTATGGAGCATTTCATTCCTTGTTTGGTAATGATTGTGCTTACTTTTTTTATTTGGATTAGGGAGACATACGTATTTTTTCTGCCGTTTTCTTGACTTTGGTGCATATATATAATCAGTGATTGTTTTAGCAATTGCCTAGGTGAGTTGGTATATGGAATTACCATTTTCCCCTCCTTCAAAACAAGTGATTCTTTCGGTTTCACTTCCTATACTCCATTAGCGCTTCCATTTATACGGTTTGATTCCAATACGTTGACATCTGCAGCAGCAGCGCGTCTCCGTACCAACTGCTGCGGCTCAGAAAGAGGAAAGGCATTTGCAGCTAAGGAAAATTTCAATTAATTGCCTATGTATACTCGTTATCCTTCTTGAGCCTGGCATACTTAGGAAGGTAACTGGTCATGCCTTTTCTCAATTACTTTGACAACCTACTTGGTACCTTGCAAATATTTATAATCATTCTAGAGAGAAACCCGCTACTTTACATAAAAGAAGTTGCCTAAGACAATCAATAGCTATGTTAGAGAAGCTATGAATCCCCAAGAATTATCTTCCCAACAAACGCTGGAGTGCCATAAAAGAAACCAATTCATATCTATATATATATATATATATATCAGCAAACTCCAATAAAAAGAGAGATTTTGACTACGTCAACATTTTAATTTGTCGCGTATATAGTGTGAACAAGCATGTGTCTAGAGAGAGAGAGAATACTCTTGTTCTTTTCTGGCCATCACAAGGGGATCATCTTTGTTGATGTCATACGGGTACCATTGCGCGACTTTCTGATCACCAATGAGCTTCTTGTGTAGGAACTTGTGTGGAGATCTCTCTCCTGTTGGGTTAAGTACGTGACCAAATATCCTTGCCATCGCCTCAGCCACACCTTTAGTGGTGACTTCAACCACCAAACTCTTCAGGCTTCCGATCCTCATTCTTTCTCTGTCTAAATTCAAACAACACGCACACATTTTCTTTCATGCCAGTGAAATAGAGTCACTGTAAAAATAATATGGTCACATTTAAGAGTTACATTACCCCAACCCTAACTCAATCCATCAACTAGAGTATTTATACATTACTGTAATTTTTCTTTCGGCATATTCTTGAAGAAGTTACAATACCCTAACCCCAACTCAATCTTTTCTATAGGAGGTTTTCTTTTATCTTCTTTTTTTCTATAGAGTTGAATCCGTAACCTCATTGCAATTTAGTACAACCACGCAACCGTCGGGTCGACTGCCGGGTTTTTGTACGAGATAAGTTTAAAGTAAAAGGGTTCTTCTGTGGTAGATAGTAAATCCAGAATTAAACAACGAAAAGGACTTGTAAAGCAAATTTTCAGTACTAATAAAGAAGAATCTACTTGTTTTGAACGAGTAAGAAAGATGATTAAAGTAAGGATTTGGCAGTGTTCTTTTTCCCAGAGCAGGGCCGGCCCAGGATAGAAGAGCCTAGAAACATCTGCTTTAGGCCCCCCAACGAAATGCTAAGAAGGTCTACCCTAAAGAATGTTTTAATTCTTACTACTACGGCAACAATGTTAAATTGATAGCATACCAAGTTTAAGCATCTATAAAAAAAAAAAAAAAAAATCACCAAAAAGATATGCAAAACGAGAGAGAAAGATAACTGCTTGATTTTGGGATGGTTAAAACTAATCGAGGATGCTCCCCCCCCCCCCCCCCCCCAAATTCTTTTTATTTTTATTTACTTAATGTTATATCTTTATTTATTTAATTATGAACGAAACTTCTAATCATTCGCTGGTTTTTTATTTTGGGTTTAAAAAATATGATTAAAAAATCAAGTGCTCCAATTTTCAGTCCGATTGAACTGGTGCCAAACTCTTGTTATTTTGATCATTGTATCCTAAATGATCATAATAAATTATTGGCTCTAAAGTCTTTCAACGAGCACCCTAAGGCTTATTATTTAGTTTAAGGGCTTTCTTAGGGTGCCCATTGAAAGGCCTTAAAGCCAAAAATTTATTATGACCATTTAAGATAAAATAATTAGCAAACTAAGATCTTTGCACTAGTTCAAACAGATTAAAATTGAAACATTTAATTTTTTAACTATATTTTTTAATATATAAACGGTGTAAAAAAATAAGTGTTCGGATTTTCAACCCAGTTGAACCGGTACAAAGATCTTATTTTTTGATCATTTATTTTTTTCACACTGTTTATATATTAAAAAATATAGTTAACTCAAATTATATTTTTAATTAAATTTAACTTTATATTAAGAACTTTATATTATCTTAATTAGTTAATTAATTTGTCTTAACACTGAATAATAAATTAAAAAAACTTCTAATCAATAATAATAAATTTAAACGAAATTTCATTTTATTATAATTGAGTACATATTGACAATACATGAAAATATAGAAAAACACAAATTTTCCTCCAAATTTTGCTCCTGACGCGCTTGTACCCATTACTTCATTCCACAATTGCAAACGTACGTCATAACTATCAGCCCATCTTTAGCTTCGTCCGATGAATCTTCCCACCACCATATTGGGATAGGTGATACAGGGTAATGATGGTGTAAGAAAACTTGCATAAAGTGATTGCCCACACGGACAATATCAATTTCCCGGTGCTCTCGAACTGGATCTGGAAGGGACCTCAATGACAAGTGAGTAAAACAACCCGAAGCATTCTCGTCAAATGTATATAGTACAAGGTTGTACCTCGATGCGATGAAAACTCCTAAAGTCATAGCCTTCATCCAATGTCTCATTGGTGCCCTAGGCTCGAAGCAATTCAGTAAGCATTATAGCTGGTCTACCCAACCTAGTGCTGGATAAATCACATTGTATAGATTATAATTTTGTCGAATCTCTTCAATAAGCTCCTCTCGTACTTGATACCAATCATTTTCACTATACCCGATTTGCGCGGTTATCGCCCTGAATCCACAATGACCGTCACCTTGGACATCAATAGTGCCGGTAATATAATGTTGATAAGCCTCAGGTAATTGTTGAATACAGAGATCAAGGATGGGTGAAACTGGCGATTGAGTATGGGTCGGTTGAGCGTTGCGAACCCCCTCCCACGTCTCCCTCTCCCTCTCACTCACAATGTTGCAATCGGTTGAACGACCGGTACATTCAAAGTTGATATAATGCAACCATAGATCCTGAAGTGGCTGCTTCTGAAAAAGAAGGTATGCGACGTCTACTTTGATCATCTCTACCTGCAGGTGTATGATGGGGCTCGAACTGTGTTATGAGATAGATCCGTCATATCGATAAATTTGTCTATTATATGCTCTCGCATAGATGGATCCATCCCATGTAATATCTCGACAATCTGAGATGTTCTGTAGGGTCGTGCTCCCTAAACCCTTGTGCATGCATAGACAACCTAGTCCAATGAGCATGGATACTGCATAGAGGAATTAGAATGGAAAGGAAATGGTAATATGCAAGATTGTGCATGAATGACAATCCGTGTGTTGTTCTAATCATACAGTCGCAATAGCCGACTAGGTGGGGGATGCTTTTGAAGTGTATTCTAGCTGAACATGGATAAACTCCATCGCCTCTAATGAAATGCGACACCTTACTTGATCAAAAATCTCGTCACGTAATTGTTTATGGCGTGAAATGTTGATAGATTTTTCAAACGAGTTCTGAATATCCCCAAACTGAATTTTCAACACCTTGTGTATTTTGTAAAAGATGTATGTGACGATGACATGGTACAGCCCAAATATTGCTTTAGCCTCGCATGTGCAGACTCCGCCCTGTAATAAAGTAATGCACTGTGTTTAAATAAGAAAGTTACAAAAACTATTCCCTAGTGTAGTAGAATAATGCACAGAATTGAAATAGTAAAATTATAAAGTGACTATACCTTTGACTTAAATTGCTTCAAAGGTGCATACATGTATCTGTGCATGCTGAAACAAACCGCTCTTTGTATGGCCTTAACCATGTATCCCAAAGGTATTTTATGGCCTTCGGAAATTGTCTAAACTCCTCGCACATGGCATGCCACTTCTGTTGGCAAGACGATTGTGTCGATGAATTAACAAGCGAGTGTCATGACATGAAAAACCAATTCCACTCCGGACCAAGTATAGGGCTGTAGTTCTTTATTACGCACTGGTTTATGTGCTAAATACAAAGAATGTGACGTGCCGTGGGGAAACATGTTTCAATGGCGTTCATAAGTGCCAAATCTCAATATGAAACAAACACCAATGGTAACGATGCCCTCTTTTGAACTATCCAGTTCTTTAAGCTGTCCAATTCACATGTTAGTCATTCTACCCTCTCATTACTAAAATATGTGAATATAAACGAGTAAGTTTGCCATGTGGATGTGATACCCACAACCTCCAATATTAGTATCCGATACTCATATATTGGTCTTGTACGTGGCATCAATGATCAAAACGGATGAAAAATTGACAAATAGCTTTAGGCTGCTACGATGAACCCAAAGAATATATGTGATTTCATTGGTATTTGGATTTGTATGAAATTTATGGAGGTATTCTTTTTAACTAATCCACCTAAGACATACTGAGTAGGAGTTAGACGGCCCAATTTGGCTTCTTTGTTTGTGAAAATGGCTTTGTAAATGCTCTTGATTCCCGTAGTATTTGACGGGTCTTTTCCTTCAAAATACTAAGAATTTCACGAGGCATGGTGTTGTTGGCCATGTCGACCACAAATTATTTTTCCATTGGTTTTAGCCTGGACGGATACTCGTGGCCATCAATATGTTCTGCTGGTTCATGGTTATGGAAACCATACGAAATCTTTAAACCCCACATGACACCGCTTGGATGTATTGGTACACCTCGCAGTTCAAATGGGCAATCGCATTTTTTAGTCCTTGTATTTCTTTTCAATGATTACCCTTCAACTAGATATCGTGGCGGTTTGTACATTCCTCCTCTTTCACAACCAAGAATGCATTTCGGCATCTTGGCGCCTTTTAAATTAGTAGAATTTTTAATAACTACCACAACACCATTTTTTATACCCACTCTTCGCGCCTAAACTATCATATCTTCTCTACTTTCAAAAATCCATTAAAAAAAATTAACGAATATGTATAGGTACAACAGTAACCAGTCTTAACATATTTTCTCTACTTTCAAAATAAATAATGAATATGCATAAGAATAATGGTAATAACTAACTTAGTCATTGATAAATTCGGGTGTACAATCACAATCATTGTGGGTGATGCTCTCCCTATTAGGAATATCATTCTCAATTGACCAACTATCTGAAATTAAAAAATTGTAGTCATCCATAATGTTCTTCTATGGATTACAAAAATATATGTTGAGGAAATACTGAGATTCTTGTATGAGGGAGTTCTAAATGAGTGGTAATAAGAAAATGATGTTCTTGTATACATAGTTACAATTGAAGATAAGAAGGTAAGAAAATAATTTGAATGAGTGGTTATAATTGAAAATAAAAAGAAAATCCGAATAAGTGATTATAATTAAAGATAAGAAGATAAGAAAAAATCTGAATAATTGGTTATAATTAAAGATAAAGAAGAAAATCTGAATGAGTGGTTATAGTTGAAGATGAGAAGATAAGAAAAAAAGATTATAGTTGAAGATGAGAAAATAAGAAAAAAAGAAATTATATAAAGAATATTAAATAAATAAGATAAAAGATTTCAGACATTAAATCAAAAATGAATTTAGTTAAATAAATAAATTACATAAAGATATAAAGAATATTAAATAAATAAGTAAAAGATTTCAGACATTAAATCAGAAATGAATTTAGTTAAATAAATAAATTAAATAAAGATATAAATAATATTAAATAAATAAAAGAGAGAAAAGATATAAACACAAAGAAAAATTAAAAAATTAAATAAAAAAATAATTTATTTTAAAAAATAATATTAAATAAATCAATGAATAAAAGCTATAAAGAATCTTGAATAAATAAGAGAAAAATGATATAAAAAAAAGAGAAAAAAATATATATCTAAAAAGAATTTAGTTAAACAAATAATATTAAATAAATCAATAAATAAAAGATATAAAAAATATTAAATAAATAAAAGAAAAAAGATATAAACAAAAAAAGAAAAAGATATAGACCAAAAGGTTATTCGGTAAAAGGAGTGGGGGTATTTCGGTAATGGGGGCGTTTGAAGCAGTAAGGGGGAGGGGGGGAAGCAATTTGCTAACTAATCACGTGAAAATTGGGATGTACTTTTTTTTTTATTACGTCACAGGAACATCAAAGAAAATCAAGAAGAATCTTTACGCAAGATAGAATCTAACTCGAGCAGAATAAAACCCGTACAAGAAAGAATTCTCCTATCTAGACAACTCTTAGCAATCCAGTGCGCCACCCCGCCTTGTTCTTGGACCGATTGCACCATCTGAACATCCACTGTCTCCCCTTTGCCCAAACTCTTATATCTTCAACAAATGCCTGGATTTCCCAGAACGTAGTAAAGCTTAACTCCAAAATGCTGTCAACGAGATTTTTGCAGTCCAATTCAAAGATAACAGAAGGATAATTGTATTCCATAGCCAGACTGCAGGCAATTCTCAAAGCCCATGCCTCAATAGCAAGCGCATGCGAAACCTTAACTCGACCACATCGCCAAACTTGAGCTGATCCACCATGGTCTCTAGCAATGATGCCAAAGGCAGCTAGGCTGCTAGAGGATTTATATGCTCCATCAAAATTAATTTTGAAGGTGGAAGGAGGTGGAGCCACCTACTTTTCCACCTGAGCAACCTTTGTAGAGGCCTTAGAACGATTGGAAAAAAATTGCACTAAGGTAATCAAAATTGCCCTTACTAGCTTGCTCAATTACCTCTTTTGGATTAGGCGTTTTACCTCTGAATATGAAGTTGTTCCTTGCCTTCTGAATTGACCAGCATATCTGAAATATTGCTCCTATGTCTTCATTGTTCGTTTCTTTTGCCAAACTACCACAAATCAAATCTTCCACCCATTTACCAGCTGCCATGATATCTGTCTGGTTCACCCAAAAGGATTTTCCACTCCCAAACCAAACAGCCCCACTCCATGGGCAATGGAAAAGGACATGTTCTACAGATTCACTCGCATTGTTGCAGATAGGGGACAAAGAGTTAGAGGCACACTTCCTCCTATCCAGATTGGCTTTACAAGACACCCAATTTTTCACCACCTTCCACATAAACATAAGGACTTTAGGGGCCGAGGAAACTTTCCAAAATAAAGACTACATAAAAAAGGAGTGAACGAAGAGGAAGGAGAATTAGCATTGACTTTAAAAGCTCTCTTTACCCATTGATGATATCCAAACTTGACCGAGTAGCTGCCCGAGTTTGTGTGGCGCTAAATCAACTTATCCATGGCCTTGGAAATACTAACAGGGATCTTGCAGATGGCTTGAACCTCTACCTTTGGGATGTAGTTCTTGAGTTTCTCAATATTTCAAGAATTGGATGGCTTGTCAATGAAGTCCACCACCTTAAGACAGTCTCCACGAATTGCAGAAGCTTGAGAGACCGTAGCCCCCAAAAGATCAGGGATCCAACCATGATCCCAAAAGCGAATCAATTCCCCATTGCCCACATTCCACTGGATCCCTTCCTAGATTAACTTCCTCCCTTTGAGTAGGCTACACCAAATCCACGATGGAGAGGAACCTCTTACTGCTTCCAATGGGCCCTGATTTGGAAAATATCGCCGTTTTAGAACTTTAGCCCAAAGAGAATTGGGACTATTGATAAGCCGCCAGAACAGTTTTTCAAGAATAGCTATATTGAAGAACTCGAAACCTTTAAAGCCCATACCACCCATGCTTTTTTGGACAGTCATCTTTTTTCCAGGTCCCCCCAATGAATCTTGTTTCCACTAGCCCCTTTACCCCATCAAAAATTGCCAATAATAGAATTGAGATAGGAACAAATAGAACGAGGTACCTTAAAACACATTAATATGAACTTGTGAATTGGTTGAAGAACAGATTTGATTAGGAACTCCTTGCCAGTATGATTAGGTCCTTATTACCCCAACCTTGAGTCTTTCTAACAATCTTGTCTCGTAGATAGCTTAAAGATTCCTTCTTAGATTTGCCCCAAAAGGAAGGTAGCCCCAGATATTTCTCAGTCCCTTTCATCACTTCCATGCCCAAAATTCTCTTTATTTCTTCTTTACTTCAGCCTTGGTGTTAGGGGAGAAAACCACACTTGACTTATTTGCATTAAGGGATAAACCAGAAGCATCACTAAAACACCCCATAATATCCATGAAGTTGGAGCAGAAATTAGGGTCCGCTTCAAGAAAGATGAGAGAATCATCTGCGAAAAAGAGATGTGAAACCACATGACACCTCTTCTTCATACGAATCCCTCCCAATGATTTCTTCTCAACAGCTTTATTTAGAAGATTAGAAAAGACATCAGCCACCAACAGAAACAAATATTGTGATAATGGGTCTCCTTGACGGAGGCCTCTTCCTGGAGAAACCACACATACTTGACCTCAATTGGCATTGATATAATACTTAACCGAACCAACACATTGAGAGACCCATCCAATCCATTTACTATCAAACCCTATCTTCTCCATAACTTTGAAGAGGAAGTCCCAACAGACGCGATCGTACGCTTTATTAAGATCAAGTTTAATTGCCATTGAAGCTTTACGACCCTTTTTCTTATGCTTGAGATAATGGAACACCTCATGTGCAACAACAATATTTTCTTGAATTAGCCTACTAGGGATGAAAGCAGACTGCTATTCCGATATGATGTCCCCAATAAAAGGTTGGAGTCTATTGGTTAATACCTTAAAGATGATCCATTAGACGAAACGGCATAGACTAATGGGCTTGAACTGGTGCATTGCTTCATGGCTGTTAACTTTGGGAATTAAGGTTACATTTGTTTGATTCATTTCCTTGAGGAGCACCCCTTCGTTAAAGAACTGACTTACAGCTTTAAACATTTCATTACCCATAACGTCCCAATAAGATTGGAAAAACAGGCAAGGGAATCCATCCGACCCTGGAGCTTTCAAAGGGCCTAATTGGAAGGCAGCTAGCTTCACTTAATCATAAGAAATTTCTTTAACCAGTCTCTCATTACTTGTCAAAGAAATCACCGGATCAATAAGACTCACCAAATCATTAAAATCCCGAATTGGGGGGGCCTTAAACAATTCTTGGAAGTGCCCTTTAATAATATTTTTTAATTTCTTTAGGTTCGGTTCTCCAAACTCCATCTTTATCCTTTAAACGAATTATCTGATTTCGCTGCCTTCTCTGGATGGTTGATAAGTGGAAAAAACGAGAGTTTTTATCCCCCATTCGAAGCCACTTGATACGCGAAAGTTGGTGCCAAAACATTGCATCCTTCTGCCATAAATCTTTCAATTCAGCCAGAAGACCTTTCTCCTGAGCCACACAATCTGGATTAAAGCCCTGTTCAAGACATTTTTAGACATCCAATAATTGATCTTTGATGGCAGCAATCTTGATTATTAGATTTCCAAATTTGCTGCGACTCCACACTTTAAGGTTCTCCTTGCATCCTCTCAGCTTCTTACAAACTGTAAACATCATAGACCCTTCATTCTTTTGATTCCAGGAGTTAGAAATAACCCCTTTGCATTCCCTATCCGTTACCCAGAAAGACTCAAACTTGAATGGTTTCCCAACTTTATTTCATGGAGGTAAAGCATTCAGCAGAAGGGGATTGTGGTCAGAAGCAATTGTTGCCTCCACCAAAACCACTGCATGTTCATGCAATTCCCTCCACCCTGCATTTGCAAACGCCATATCAATGCGTTCCATAATAAAAGCTTTATCCCTTCTATTATTTCGCCAAGTGAATTTGGGCCCCTTAAATTCCAAATCTACCAACCCACAGTCGGTAATCATCGCATGGAAAGCTGACATGAGATGTTGATTTGGTAGAACACCCCTAATCTTATTCCCAGAACTCATGACTTGATTGAAATCTCCCATACAAAGCCACGGGAGCTTCTCTGAGTAACCAATATTTTTGATATAATCCCACACCTGGCTCTTCCTGCTCTCTCATGACAATCATACATAAACGTAGCTGCCCGCACCGAAGGAGTCACCTTCTCTATAATAACAACATGAAACAAATTTTTGTAGCCAAATCAATTTCTACCTCAATTTCGTGTTTCCACCATAAAGCCAGACCTGTGTCAAACCTTCAAGATCCACATAAACACAAGAATCAAAACCTAATTTAACACGGATGGTCTCTAGCTTGACCTTATTTTTGTCTCCATCAAAAAGACGATGGAGGGGCAATTTTTGCATACCAGATCACATAAAGCTTGGCCGGCCAAGGTACGCCCGGCTCTTTGACAATTCCAGGTTAGGATCAGCATTGAGAATGTGGCTGTTCCGAGCTAGCCACATGCCCATAATCACCAATTTGAGGAAGTGCAAAATCTTGATCTGAATTTCCCATAACTTATCTTCCCTTAGGGCAACAGGTAGCACCCCCTCAACAAAAACATAGTCTTGTTGAACTTGAACCTCGCACAGATCTCTATCCATCTCGGAGACTGAACTAGAAGCCCTCTTTCTCTGGGGGAGATAAGGGGCTACGACTCCCCTTCGAAGCTACTCAGGTAGGGCGAGAAGACTTAGGAATTGGTTTCTTTTGCTCCAGATCAGGGAGGCAGAGGCGGAGATTTTAGGGACAACCATTCACCTCCAAAGCTTCAGAAGCTTTCCTTTTGATAGCAAGGGTTTTGAAAATAGAGGTCAGGACTATGTCAAGATTATTAGGAGAAAGGGTTTTATTTGGTTTGGTCAGAGAGGGGTGGATGAGGAAAAGATTAGGTTTGGAGATGTAACGAGGGTGGTAGGGGTGTAGGTTATGGGGTTCACTTTTGGGCTATTTGGTGGAGATAATTCAGTAATGGTGGCCTCTGAAAGGGAAATGGGGGGTTGACTAGCATGGGCTTCAAAGGCTTTTAGGCTTTCCGAAGGTTCTGTGACAAAGTATTGTGGGCTTTGCTCACTGTACTTACTAAGGTTAGAATTTGGGCCAAGAGGCGATATAGGTTTAACAAAAATATTCGAAAGGAGAATGGGCTTCGCAAGACTCAGCCCAATACCCGAACCCGAAAGTACTCTAGTGGTTCGAAACACATGAAAGTAAAGTACTTGGTCGTTAGAGAACGAGTCCAGAAACAACAAGTGTCTATTGAAAACATATGCACCACTCTTATGATTGCTGATCCGTTGACAAAGGGATTGCCTCCAAAGACATACAAAGAACATGTTATTAGGATGGGTCTTTTGAGCAATCCTTGACATTAGTAGTTGAGTGCTTATTGTTATTGACACTATTTAGCGCAAATAAAAGTTTGTTTCTGATTTTTCTGTTTCCAATTATGCGTGCACATATTATTTTGGATTATGTTCAACAGGAAATGTCTTGACAAGACAAATTACGGGGGCTTTAGGCATTACAGCCTAAATAATGATATTTTTCCTATTATGGACTTGGTTAGTGAAGGTTGTCAATGGTGTGGTGCATAGAAGGGAATATGGCATGGTGCTATACAACCGCTATGACTCACATTGGTGGTCTGAATTAATCACAGTATTAAAGTTTCTAATTAGTTTGAACCTATTGGCTGTTTTAAATCCGTGATCACGTGTCAAAGTTTTTAGTGTGGAGCCCACTCGAGTCTTTTTAAACAAAACGCATATTTTGAAGAAATATACTTTGCATCACAATCGGCCTGATGGGTCAAGTGGGAGATTGTTAGTTTTTTCCCAGTAGTGTGGCCACTAGCCTCCACGTTTTGTGCATGTGGGACTCCACCATCAGATAAGCCAATGAAGTGTTATGTCGGGTTAGCAACATCAAGACAAATTAAAACTTGGGGGCTACTCAATGAAGGAATATTCAAAGAAATACCTATTACCCATGGAACATGACACCTGTCTCAAGTTGTACACTAGTACGTGGATTGGAGTGTGGCACCCCCACCCCCTCGGATGTATGCTGATTTTGGCCCTCCTCTGGACATCTCATGTGCTAAACAACCCTATCCACTTCAAGCGCATCATCTCCACCACTCTGCAAATCCAACTGCCGTTTGAGCTGGGTCTCCACCCTCCTCTCAACTTCATCCACTTCTTTTCTGATGGTTTCAACCAGAATGGCAACTCTCTTAGCCCTTCCCGGCCTTAGATCCTGACCATAGACTGGGTTTAGGCCTTCAACCCTAGGAACGAATCTGCAGCTCTTGTTATCATGGTTAATCCTCCCACAACAATAACAGTAATCTTAAAGCTTTTCATACTTGTAAGAAATCCATAAATCCTTATTATCAGGGGATTTCCTTCGAAGCCAAAACCCCTTGGGAATAGGCAGATTAATATTAATCTCCGTTTTGACCCAAAGAAAACTTTAAGCGAGAAGGACATTATCAGGAGAAGTTTTGAAGGCCAAATTTTCACAAAACGTTTACCTATAATTTATGCGTTAGCCCGAGTCATCTTCTCTATAGTTAGCTCGTGAATCTGAACCCAGAATGAACACCTTGAAAAATCCATTTCAGAAACGCCCACTCCATCTTATAACTGCTTTAAAACCATGAGATTGTTCATAATAGACCAGGGCCTTCCTGAATCACAGAGTTCCTGTCTTCAGGATCCTCAAACCTGAAGAGAGAGATATTGTTGCTTCAGGGAACCACCGAGAACGGGGCTCAGGTCTTCCAAGCCACAATAAGAATATTAAGAACAGCTGTGGTTTTTAAAGTCTTGGTACCCATCACTTTCCTTACCAAGTAAACGCTACTAACCTCCCTGTTTCTCCAGATCCCTCTTCGAAATCTAAGAAATCAAAATCAGCCATTGAAGGGCAACTAATCAACGGGAGAAAAGTTTAAGTGGAAAAGAGGAGATAGGATTGGAAGAAGAAAGGAGGACCTGAAGGAGAAAAGAGAAAAGGGGGCGATAGAGTGAAAGAAAGAGATATGAGATAGGAGAACGTGTGGAGGGGAAAAGGACAGGGGGAAGAAAAGGAAAGGAAATGGTAGAAAAATGAAGGAAAAAGGCAAGATAGGCACCACTTAGGGCAAGACTCTCATTCTACAGAGAGAAGCTCTCATTTTAGAGAGTATGTGGGCAGGGGAACGATAATAAAGAAAACCCAAGAATTTGTTCCTTGTCAGAAATTACTTAGGTAAGACTTTTAGATTTATCTATGACCGATCCCCTGCAGAATACGTGCCTTGGACTGAGAGTTAAGCTCTTCCTCTATCATCACAATAATTAAAGATCACTATCACCAAAGGAATGGGACTAGGTATTACCTCTTAATATAAATAAATATCATGACTTTTGTAGTCAATCTATATCCAGTTTTGTTGTTACCCATATATTGAACCTTCTTCATAGGATCTTCAATCACAAAGATTGGGTGTCCACTATAATGACTAACTTAGAAGCTCCAGTCCCAAACCCCTCAGTGATTTATGAGCCTACACGCTAACCTTATATGTATTTATTTCATAATACTTTAGTATATCAAATCTTGGCTATAAGAAGCCTATTTTCCTTATGACCCGCCAATTAATAGTTCATGTCTCACTGAGGTCCGTTTTGAACCATCATTATTACTTATAGAAGCCAACCTCCACATTTCAACTAATTTCCTAAACAACGTAACATATGCATCAAATTTCCAGATCCGGGGGTGCTGTAGTGCACCCCTGTGTAGTGCGACTGTAGGGCGGTCCACAATCGTCGATTTCAACAACTCATACAGGGAAGAGTTTGTTTTTAATCTGAACTGTTGAAAACACTTTTGGATGACTATAATGCCACACTACGTAGCACACTATAGCATTTCCCAATCCCAAATTTCCACCATACAAAACCTGCAAGCTATTCCCCCACTTTGTAAATTTCTTATTATTTATTTTCCTCTCACATTGGCAAACGATATTGTAACAACCCTATTTTTTTAAAATAATAAGAGTAATAATAATAGCATTAATATTATTAATAGAATTCATATTAGGCCTTAATTATTAATTTTACATAATATATATGTATTACATGCATGCATCTCTCTCTCTCTCTGCCTCTCTCTCTCCCTCTCCCACAACTCTCCATCTCTCTCTCTCTCTCTCCCTCTTTCTTCCCCTCCAAGAAACCATGTTCATCCCCCCAAGCAAACCGAAAAATTCCTTCGTACCTCGCAAAAATCTGAATTTACATTCATTCTTCTCCACCTCATGCTTCCTCTCTGACCCCAAACCTATCCCTATTCCGTCCATTCCAAATCCAAAGAACTCAACCTCCATTAATGCGATCTTATCCAACATTTCCCAAATTCACCTGTATAAACCCCTCCCCATTGACCTACGAGCATACCACACCACAACACCACCCCCCCCCCCCCCCCCCCCCCCCCCCCCCCCCCCCCCAAAAAAAATAAAAAAATAAAAAACAGAAAGAAAATCGAGCTCTAGTCCATGGAGTTTTAGAGAGAGAAAGAAATAGAGAGAAAAGTGGGTTTTGTGTCTAAACCCAACCGACACTCAATTAGACCACACCAATCACTTCCTACCTAACTCATATTCACCTGAAACCAGTTTTTAGTTTTGGAATCAATTCGAACATATTATAATCCTATCCAACTCCTTTCTAAGTATATTTAAGTGTTTTTAAGCCTAACTCATAGCCCCATGAGGTCTCATGCATCAAACCCGTGGTGAAACAAAAAATTTCAAAAACCAGTCACGACTTTGCGGCCACAACCTTCGGGTTTCCCAGCCGCAAGAACCAAGTCTCAAGCCTTGCGGTCCACAAGGTCAACTCAGGCAAATCTTGCGGTTTGACAAGTTTACTCCAAAATTTATTTTTTGCCTCTCTAAACCCGATTTTTGACACCCAAACTATTTTTCTTAGACTTCTTGCATCTCAAAGATGATATGTTGTTAATATCAAAAAAATAATTTATTTAAGGGCAAATTTTCGTAGTTGTCCCTCTAGTTTTATGGTTGTCTCAATTTCGTCCCTCTAGTTTCAATTGTCTCAATTTCATCGTTGTAGTTTGTTTTACGTTCCAAATTGGGAAAATCAGTAACACCGTTAACAAAACTAACGGAAAAATATGATTAAAAAAATTAAGTTCTCCAATTTTCAATCCGGTTGAACGGGTACAAAAATCTTATTTTTTTGATCATTTTATCATAGATGGACATAATAAATTTTTGGCTCTAAGGCCTTTCAACGAGCACCCGAAGACCCTTTATTTAGTTTCAGGGCTCTCTTAGGGTACTCATTGAAAGGCTTCAGAGCCAAAAATCCATTATGACCATTTAAGATAAAATGATCAGAAAAATAAGATATTCGCACCGGTTCAAACGGATTGAAAATTGGAACACATATTTTTTTACACCGTTTATATATTAAAAAATATAGTTAGAAGATTAAGTGTTCCAATTTTTAATCTATTTGAACTAGTGCGAAGATCTTATTTTTTGATTATTTTATCTTAAATGGTCATAATGGATTTTTTACTCTAAAACCTTTCAATAAGCACCCTAAAGAGCTCTGAAACTAAATAAGGAGTGTTCGGGTGCTCATTGAAAGGCCTTACTGCCAAAAATTCATTACGACCATCTAGGATAAAATGATCAAAAAAATAAGATCTTTGCACCGGTTTAATCGGATTGAAAATTGGAGCACTTAAGTTTTTAATCATATTTTTCCGTTAATTTTGTTAACGGTGTTAACGATTTTACCAATTTAGAACATAAAACAAACTACAAGGACGAAATTGAGACAACTCTAAAATTAGAGTGACGACTACAAAAATTTGCCCTTTTATTTAAATATATATTTATATTTTTTTATATAATATTTTCAATCGAAACGACCCCTACGACCTTATGAATAACATTATTAAACGCTTAGGATAATTTTTTTTAGACTCTTTGTATTCCTAAGATAAGATTTTGCTAACCTCAACATATTTAATTTATTTTCTAATTATTACACTTTTGGTTATGTTATACTTAAAATAACGATTATTCAAACCGCTAATGTTTGTGCCATACAAGATTAAGGGCAATGGCCCACTCATAAAATGTTATGTGATTTTATTTGATATCATCATATTCTTGTTTCAATGAATTGTATTTTATTGATCGTTGTTTCGATTCATGAATATACATGTTAAGTTGGACTTAGAGACATGGGGTAGTTTGCGAATAGAATTCACCTAGACGTTGCTAGGTAAAGGATAAACTGGAAAGTTGTTAAGTACGATCTGGATTGCCCACAGGCGGATTTTGAGATGTCAATTAAGATGAGTGTTAACAGGGGCCCAGTCTCTAAACTGACGGGAAGTCCAGTGATGATTTGGATTGAGATGGTTGCTAACAGGGCCCAATCTCCAAATTGGCGGGAGTCCAGTAGTGATGGTAAAATGGTGATTAAGATAGGCGAATCCTAGTTATATCATGGCATGATAAGCTTTCCTTTTGTTTGTAATGAGAAGGATGCACGCTTGGTACATAACTTAGGTGTAATCCGCAACCGCAAAAGGAAGTAATCTCATGAGATAGGGTATGACTAGCGGTTGGGGAGGAAGGATCTCGCGGATAAGATCTTAGATCACACGCCAGGCTAATGGATAGTATTAAATCGATTTATGTGTGAAATTTTTGTTTTACTCTTTCGCATCTGTAGGGGGATGAAAACAATTGGTGCTCTGGACAACACCAAACTGCAACGGCATCAAGCGCCTCTACACCAAAACCCTAGTTCGTCGTCGGAACCCTAATCTGCAAACAGACAAGGGGTGAGCACACCTTTGCTTCTCGTAGCAAAGGCCCTCCGATGCCAAAGTTAGTATCACGAACTAATAACAATCCCTAATTATCAGTAGGAAAACAGTATGAGATCACCAAAAATTACGTACCTCTTTCCTCCAGGTTTACCTCGTATTTATAGATTCACGGATGCTTGCTGCCTAAGCATCCCTGTTGCCCTAGGATTCCTATCTCGTATAGGAAACCTAGTATCCCTCGGATTCTCGTTCCCTTATCGGTATGATAGCTTAGCCCTTTTGGGACTCTTTCCCGTAGACACCCGAATATCCTATTCACGTTGGGCGTCTTACCTTGATCCTATATATTCGGGATCTCATTCCTTTACTGAATATCGCTGTTCTGGAACCTTCAAGAGCATTCTTGTTGCCTTATGTTTTAGGGAAACTTCTTCCCCTGTTCGGCTATCTCTTTGCCGAACAGTTCACATGGACCAATGACTTTACGTGCAATTGGTTCTCGTCGTTACATTTGGACAAATGACTTCACATGTCGTTTGTCCTTATCAGCCGAACAGACTTTCTGGATTAATGACTTCTTGTGTCTCTGGTCCACATCGCCGTTCACCGCGCTGAGCGGCAGTAAGTTCTCCCGTATTTACCACGTGCTCCTGTACATCACGTGTTCAGCTACTAATTGTATCTGTTTGGGAATACCTCCCTACAATTGCTCCCCAGTTTTACCCATTTGTCACTCTTCGGGGGCAATGGGTGAAGCTTTTCAGAAACAAACGTTAGGTCGAACTCCTCTGATCCCATGTAGTCACAGTATCAATGCTCATTTATGCTTTTGGCGCCCTTGTCATTATACCATTTCGGGGTTGTGATTCCACATGTCATACTTCGTACGCCTTGCATTAAATTTGAACTGACGTGCTTAGCCAAACGTCGTTTGTACGACCCCCGTTCCATCCGTATTTTACGTTACCCTTTCGTAACGACAAAAAAAAAAAAACGGAGACGAAACGTCGCTTACTTCAAAACCCTTTAGGGGGATCTTTTTGGATTTTTACCAAAAAACCCAAATCTCATCACTTTCTCTCTAAAACCAGGCGAAAGCTTTCCTCTCCTTCTTTCGCCATCGCCGCCGTCTACAACTCGATTGCGTCTCAGGCAACCGCTGCAATAGCTTCGTGAGACTCTTATTCTGGCTTCTTCTTGCATCTTTTCCTGAACTTAGTTTCCAGATTTATCAGTTTCATTTAGGGCTCTATTCTTAGCCATTTTCCAGATTTCTTCGTTCTTAGCATACTAATGGCGGATGAAGGTGATAACGGCCCTAAGCCTGGTAAATTTAGGAAACTCTGTGATTCCCCTATTGCTATGTTAGCTTTTGGAACCGAGTATAGTGTTCCTGAAAATGTGGGACTTGAACTTGCCCCCTTAGGAGCAGATAGGGATGCAGGTGCTTGGGATAGGATGTGTATCCCTATCGTGGCTATTGTCGAGGGTGGAGTTCGTTTCCCCCTTGATCCACTGCTCCGTCGTGTGCTTAACTGGTATCGCCTCACGCCCATGCAAGTTTCAACAAACTTTTTCAGGCTAGTGATGGGAGTCGTTGCCCTGAATAGAATCCTAGGAACCCAACTAGGAATCTGGGAGATTCAATGGTGGTATAGCATCGTGCTAAACCCTGAGTATAACACTTACTATTTCAAAGTAAGGAAAGCAGAGAAGCGCTTCGTGCTTAATATGCCAGACTCTGCTCGTGACCACGAGATGGACTTCCTGTATGTTATTGGAGCCTTCAAGCCAATGGGGGAGGATGGTCAAGTGGAGGGTTTCCACTATCCCCACATATGGGGTTACCCACATATGCTCCTAATTTGCTTTGTAATTTCTTGTTTTGTTGCATTCTCATAGCTTTTTTTATGTTTCTAACTCTTGTTTGTGCTTCGTTTGTGCAGCGGACAATGCTAACAGGCGCCCAAGACGAGAACCAAGCTACATCCGAACAGCCGATATCAACAGGGTCCTCAAGTACACAGGAGAGCCTGGTACTCGTACTGCTGGCCGTGGTCGTGACGCTCACGTCCTGCTGGGCTACGATCCCGCCTACAGGGGTTTCACCAACAAGAGGTTAGCCAACCCGAACACCAGCGGTGCCTCGACTTCCACTACTCCCCAACCACGAAGTTTGAGATTGCAAGCTGGTGTTACCCTTGCCAGACAACCAGGTGAAGTAGCAATCCCAAAAGGCATGCCCCAAACACGCGTGGTGCTTAGGAGATCCGCGCGAAGACAAGTTACCTCTGAACAACAAACCGAACAACCCGCTCCCTTCTGCGCTACAAGCCAGTCATCGTCTTCAGGCTACTCCCAATCTCCGACAAACCCAGGTACGATAACTCGCCAGCCCCTAAATTTGAGTTCCCTCTTGACCGTTGCTGCACGCGGCCGTGGCACTGGCCAGGCAGCTTCAACCGGGCATGCCCCACCACCACCCCGTCATAACAGGGGTGGTTCAAATCGCTCCTCCTCATTGCCTCGGGAACACGACAATTCCCTTGAGGCTGATGATGCTCATCAGGACAAACGTCCTCAGAATCAAGCAGCCGAAGATATTGAAGCTCCAGCTACTTCAGTACCACTGGAAATTCCATCGCCGAGAGTGCAAATTACTCCTGAGGTCTGGGCCCTCAACTCATGAGGAGGGACCGACCTGTAAACATCGGAGACAGCGCTAGTTCCTCTAAAACTGCACTGGCCCTTGCTCAAGGCCTTTCTCTTCCTGTGGACATGCAAAAGGAATCCTTATCGTCTGCAGAAAGACTCGTGTCCACTGGTCTCGTCAGTGGAGTCAAGGTAAAATAGCTCTCTTTTAGCTTTACCTTGATTATTGCAGCTAAATAATGTTTTAACGTATGTCTGGTTTTTGTATAGTTTATCCAAAAGATGATGACATTGGGTTAGAAGTTTCAAGAGGCTGATGCTGAAAGAGTTAGGCTTTTGAACGACAACACGAGGCTGCTCCGAACAGTCTCGAGGCTGGAGAGAGAAAGAGAGAAAGCCAAAGCGGAAGTCACTGAAACAAAAAGCAAGCTTGAGATTGCCAAGGATAGTCTCAGTCAAGCTCTTGCAGAGATCGATAGTGACAAGAAGCTTGCTTTCGAAGATGGCTATCAGAAGGGATATGACGCCACCACGGCCAGCTACGTGGAGCAGATACCAGGCCTACAAGACCAAGTCTGGGTTGCTTGTTGGGAAGCCTGTTTGACCAAGGTTGGTGTCGCAGATGATTCCCCATTGTGGACTGCGATCGAACTTCCCAGCAGCTGGGCAGCAACAACTCAGGAGCATGATGAAGACCCAACTGATGACGTTGAATGACAGATAGACGATTTTGCTGATGTTGATGAAGAGATTCAGATGGAATCTCAAGATGTTGTGGTGGGACATATATCAGTTCAGGAGGCGGACAATGAAAACATCGTCCTGGAGGAGGGCGCTGCTGCTAATGCTGGCACCGAGGTTCCAAATGACGTTCCCCCAGAGATCCAAAACTTGGATTGAACTGGCTGGTAAGTACGATCGTTTCCACTCGATTTCTCCGAACAATTTGCAGCTCCTGTGTGACCGTAGTTATTTCAGCCCTGCGAGGCATCAGTACTACTCTTTGTTTTTCTTTTGATAATGTAGGGGGATGAAACCAGTTAGTGCTCTGAAAGTACCAAACTGCAAACGGCCTCACGTGCCTCTACACCGAAACCCTAGTTCTTTGACGGAACCCTAATCTGCAAAACAGACAAGGGGTGAGTGCACCTTTGCCTCTCGCGGCAAAGGCCCTCCGATGCCTTAGTTAGTATCCCGTACTAGATGAACCCTAATTATCAGTAGGAAAACAATAAGAATGCTCAATCTTGCGTACCTTTTACCTCTAGGTTTGCCTCGTATTTATAGATTCACGGATGCTTGCTGCCCAAGCATCCCAGTTGCCCTAGGATTCCCGCCTTGTACAGGAAACCTAATATCTTATGGAATCTCGTTCCCTTATCTGTACAATATCTTTATAGGACTCTCAGTCCTTTTGGGACTCTTTCCCATAATTATCCGAACACCCCAATCACGCTGGTTTTCTAGGTTCGATTGTATACACTCTGGATCTTATCCTTTTGTGGAATATTACCATTCTAAAATATTCTTGCCACGTCACGACTTAGGGCAATCGTTTCCACTGTTCGGCTTCCTCTTAGCCGAACAGCCTTCTTGGACCAATAACCTCACATGCAATTGGCCCATGCTATTACATCTGGTCAAATGACTTCACATGTCCTTTGACCTTTATCCGCCGAACAGCTCGACTGGACCAACGACTTCTCGTGTCACTGGTCCTTACTGCCGTTCACCGTACTGATCGGCGGTATATCCTATCTAGGTACCACGTGGCCCCGTACATCACGTGTTCGGCTACCAAATGTATCTGTTCGGGAATACCTCCCTACAGATAACACAGATATTTGGCTCTCTCCATATCATTTGATCTGTTCGGCTATGAACCCTTTCGTGGTTGTTTTGAACTATTTTGTGGGTATCTCATACCTCCCTTTCTGATGCATGTATTCAAATGCACAGCTAAGTCTTTATTTGCAATTTAGTATCTCGTATGTTGTTTTAAGCTTCTTGTGCTTTTAACAAATCTAAGTATTCAGCAAGCAAGTGTTTCATATTGCTGCCTAAGGTTCTCTTTACATAAAAAACAAATCTAAGTCTCTCGTACTCAGTTAAAAAGTATCGTAGACATATCTCGTTATGTCTGTTGCTCAAGTATTTCGTACTTGATGTCAGCATGTTCTCGTATGCAAATCCAAAATTTGCTTACATTCAAAACCTATTAAGTATATTCGTACTTAGATGTCTATAGGTTCTTCATACTCTTTTCAAGCGTTTCATGCTTTGAACAAAAAGCTAAGTATTTAGGTGTTACGAAAAACCTGGCTACCATGTGCTCGTTATGTTTTTACCCTAAGCCAAGTGTTTCATATTGGCCTGTAACTATCTCATACTTAGTATCTGCACTTTTTCGTTATGCATTTCTGAGTTTACTCATACTCATAAGTCTCACATACTTAATTTTGTGCTTTTGTTTTAGACATATTTCGTTATGTCTGTTACCCAAGTATTTCGTACTTAGAATTTTGTAAATGTTTCGTTCTTTGAGTATCTTGTACCCTATTGCAAACTGTTCATGTTTTAGACCGAAGCTAATCGTAAGTATCTTATGCTTTTTAAATATGCTTTTTAAATATGGCAGTTGCACCAGTTCCTTGCTCCCCAATATGAAAAATGGAAGAGAATACCAAACTTCATATTTCATATTCTCAAAATGAAAATTTAAAAAAGCTTTGATTTATTTAGAAAGAAACAACTGAATCCATGAACTTCAAACTCAAGGGGACGTTATTCGTACCCCTTGCAACTAAATAAAATTATATACTAAAACAAAGGAATTATATTCGTAATTCCCACATAATCACGTAGTGCATAAACGCTCAATTCCTCTAAACAAAGAATTTTCTCAGATTATGGATGTTCCAAGGCCTTGGAATGGGATTACCGTCCAGATCAACCAATCTATAGGCCCCTATGCCCACAATTTCGATTACCTGATACGGGCCTTCCCAGTTGGCCCCCAGCTTGCCCTCATTGGCCACCTTGGTATTGCCGAACACTTTTCGTAGTACAAGGTCCCCAACACCAAATTCTCGAGGGTGTACATGCTTGTTATAGCTTTTCATCAGTTGTTCCTGGTAAGAAGCTAGATGCACCAGGGCCCTTTCTCTCCTCTCCTCGGCGAGATCAAGCTCAATTTCAAGGGCCCTGTCATTGCCCCCCACTTTCAACCAACGCAGTTCTATTAGTTGGTAAACCAACTTCCAAAGGAATTACAACTTTCATTCTATATGCCAGCGAATAGGGGGTCTCTCCCGTAGACCTCCTAGGTGTTGTTCGGTGAGCCCACACACTAGTGGTAACTCGTCAGGCCACTTCCCTTTAGCTTTATCCAGCCTCTTCTTGATCCCGTCAAGGATGGTCTTATAAGACGCCTCTGCCTGCCCATTACTCTGAGGGTAAGCTGGGGTCGAATAATAATTTCGTATTCCATATTGGGCACAAAAAGCCTTGAATTTCTTCTGAAATTGGGACCCATTGTCTGTAATCAAAGAATAGGGGACCCCAAATCGAGTAATGATATTCTTCCACACGAATCTTTCTATCATAGGTTCAGTGATTTCGGTTCCCAGTTGCTTTGTGGAGGGGACCCACGATGTCCATTCCCCACTGGACAAATGGCCAAGGACTTGTCAAAGGCACCAGATCTTCGGCTGGTGTTCGAATCATTGGTGAGAATTTCTGACATTTCTCACAAATTTTCACATACATCTTTGCATCTTCCTGCATATGTGGCCACCAGTAGCCTTAGGTAATTGATCGGTGGGCGATGGATCTGCCCCCAGCATGACTCCCACACGTTCCCTCATGGATTTCGTGAAGAAATTTTTGCACCATCTCGGGGTGTACGCATAGCAAATATGGTCCTGTAAAGGACTTTCTGTATAATTTACCTTCTGGGGACAGCCAAAACTTGACAGATTTGGTTTTGATCTTGTGAACTTCCTTTTTGTCAGCGGGGAGGATTTCATCTCATAAAAACTCCACAATTGGGTCCATCCAACTTGGTCCTTGGTTCACATCCAAGACCATTTCAACACTCCTTCCAATACTCGGCTCTGTCAGGTACTCGACTGCTACCCTCCGTTTGGGTTCAGTTGGAACAGTTGCTGCTAACCATGCTAAAGAATCGACATGAGCATTCTGTCCCGAACTTATCTGTTCAATATGAACCCTTTCAAAGGTATTAAGCTAATCTTTGGCCGCTTCCACATATGCTACCATCTTCTCATTCCGGGCTTGATATTCCCCGGACAGTTGATGAACTACGAGCTGTGAATCACAATGCACCCTGACTCGTTTTACTCTCAGAATCTTTGCACTTCTTAATCCAGCTAAGAGTGCCACGTATTCTGCCACGTTATTTGATGCACTAAAGCCAAGCCGAACAGATAGTTCGATCATCACTCCTTCTGGAGGGAAAAGGACCACCCCAATTCCTAAACCAGTATTACATGCTGATCCGTAAACGAATAACTTCCATTCCATGGGATCTTGTTCGGCTGACAGTTGGTTCTTCGTGGGTGCTGTCTTAATTGCCTGTTCCTTTCTCATAGGAGGCAAGGGAGCTACCGTAGGGGAAAACTCCGCCACAAATCAGCCAACACTTGGCCTTTAATTGCCGTACATGGCTGATAATTGATATCATATTGGCTTAACTCAATGGACCACATTGAGATCCTTCCTGAGAAATCTACTTTTTGTAGCAGTGATTTCAGTGGGAATTCAGTATAAACCACAACCTTGTGGCTTTGGAAGTAGTGTGGCAATTTCCTCCTGGCCGTCCCAAGTGCCAGGACAAGTTTTTCTGAGGGCAGATATCTTGTCTCTGCATCCAATAGTGTCTTGCTAACATAATAAATAGGGACTTGCTCGATTCCCAAATCCCTTAACAGGACTGCACTAACAGCATGTTCAGAAACAGCTAAGTATAAAACTAAAGACTCACCTGGCTGTGGAGTTGACAAAAGTGGAGGCTCAGCCAGATACTTCTTTAGGTCCTGGAAGGCCTGTTCACACTCTGCTCCCCATTCGAATCCCTCCCTTTTTTTTAATAACTGAAAAAAGGGCCTGCACTTGTCACTTTACCTGCTGATGAATCTATTTAGTGCTGCAGCCATTCCAGTCAACCGTTGGACTTCCTTCGTAGTTTTGGGATTTTGTAGCCTCTGCAGGGCTGCAATTTGATCGGGGTTGGCCTCAATCCCCCTCATGGTTACCAAGTGGCCTAGAAACTTTCCAGAACTAACTCCAAACGCACATTTCGAGGCGTTGAGCTTTAATTTGTATTTCCTCAGGATTTCGAAAACCTCCTTCAAATCCGCTATGTGTCCCTATTTATCTTGACTCTTCACCACCATGTCATCTATGTAAACCTCCATAGACTTACCAAGCAATTTCTTGAACATGATGATTGCGAGTCTCTGGTACGTTGCCCCAGCATTCCTAAGCCCAAATGGCATGACGCTATAGCAATACAACCCTCATGGTGTAATAAAAGAAGTCTTCTCTTGATCAGGTCCAAACATAGCAATCTGATGATATCCTCGATATGCGTCGAGGAAACTCATTCGCTCGTATCCAGCGGTTGCGTCAACCAATTGGTCTATACTTGGGAGAGGAAAACTATCCTTTGGACATGCCTTGTTTAGGTCTGTGAAATCTACACAGACACGCCACTTCCCATTCTTCTTCTTTACCACTACTGTGTTGGATAACCACTCAGGGTAGTAAACCTCACGTACTGCCTTGGCCTCCAGCAAATGATCAACCTTTTCAATTACAGCATCCACATGTTGCACGGCTGCCCTTCACTTTTTCTGGATGACCGGCTTATGCTGAGGATCAACATTTAGATGGTGACAGATCACAGTTGCATCTACTTCGGGCATTTCTTCCGGCACCCAAGCAAATACGTCGACATACTCCTTCAGAAATCTTATCAGTTCAGCTTTTTCGCATGCTGGCAATGATTCTCCAATTAAGAAATACCTTTCAGGATCAATCTCGTTGATCTGAATCCTTTCTAGGCCTTCCACCACCTTTTCTGTCGGGCTTCTCCCAACATCCTCAATAGTTGGTTGATCCGGTACTTCTAACGTATGAACGTGGTGTGCCTTTGGAGCTCTTTTAACGATGGAGATTAGACTCTGCTGGGCCACTTTCTGATTGCCTCTAATTATTTCAACTCCATTTGACCTTGGGAATTTCACCATCTGGTGGTAAGTCGAGGAGACTGCCCAACCAAGTTCTTCCTATAATTGCGTTATAGGAGGAAGGGACATCTACCACCAGAAAGTCTGTCCTCAAGACAACTGAACCAGCCCGAACATGCAACGTGACTTTTTCGAGAGGCCAAACTGCTCCTGCACCAAACCCAATCAGGGGTGTTGTAAGCTTCTTGAATGCATCATAGTACATCACCTCTGTACAACTTCCTGAGTCCACCAGAATCCTCTCGATGTCATATTCCCCAACTCGTAGGGTTATGACCAAAGCGTCGTTGTGGGGTATTTGGACTTCTCTCAGATCATCATCCGTGAATGCTCTGCTTTCACTGCATACGCCATCCTCTCGCCCCCTCTTGCTTCCCAATCGCATGACATGCTGATCGTGCTTGATCTTCCTCTGTAATAGCCTAACCTCATTTCTCGTATAAGGTGCGGCCAACCCATGAATCATATGGATCACACCCTTAGGATTTTGCTCGTAATCCATCTCCATGGCTTTCCCTTTGTCTTTGGGATCCTCCTGGATGAATTCCTTGAGATAGCCCCGAGAGACCAAATCGTCAAGGTGTCTTTTGTACATCTCACAATCCTCAGTCACGTGGCCCCAATCTTTATGGTAGCTGCAGTGCTGATTCGTAGCAAATTTTGCATCCTTGTCTCCGCCCAAATTTGGGGGCCACTTGAAGTATGGCTGATTCTTTATTCGATAAAGAATCCTATAAATTGGCTCCTTCCAAACCGTAGTGATAGAAAAGAAAGATTTGGGGTCAGGTGCTTGCTTATCCTTGTACGGCTCTTTCTTAGCCTGCCCATAATCCTTTCTCTCTCTGTAAGTCTTGGGCTCTGGCTTATCGACCTTTTTGACAAGTACCTTGGGCTGTTCGGCAATGATCCTGCCATCCTCGCAGAGTATGTCATCCTCCATCCTAGCTGTTATTCTATCCGTTCCATTAACTTAGCCAACGTGGCTACCGGATGTTTATTCAACGAGCGGCGCAACTCTCCCCGAATGGGCAATCCAGTCTTGAAGGTTGCAATGGCATACTCCTCACTGCAGCTTTCAATTTCGTTGAAAGTTTCCCAGTACTTCTTTGCGTAGTCCCTGATCGGCTCATTTTCCGCCTGTTTCATGATGGAAAGACTTTCAAACGTCTTTGGGGCTTTTCTGCTTGTTAAGAACCGAGCAGTGAATTCTTCCGCCAACTGCCTCCATCCTCATATGGATCATGGTGCTAGTTTATGAAACCAAGACAGAGCCACCTTGCCAAGACTTGAAGGGAACATTCTGCATAAGATGGCTTCATCCCCTTCATGCATGAACATAGCCTGCTGAAAGTGCTGTATGTGAGCTACGGGGTCCGTGTTTGTCTCGTAAAGTATGAACGTACCGTGCTTCACTCTGCTCGGCAACCTATCCTCCTGTAACCTCCTTGAGAAGGGGGAAGCTGTTATGTTGCTCGGGCCTTTCGTGCTGCTTCTCGTGTTGTTACTATCCCATCCTCGAATTCTTTTGTCTTGTGAGCCGTGGCTTTGGCCCAATCAGCATCAGGTCTCTCGTACCTGTCCCGGTGGTGCTTCCTTGTTTCATCTTCTTCTAGGGTGGAGCTTCGGTCTCTGCTCCTCCTTTTTCGTGAAGAAGCCCTTCGTCTTTCCGGTGTTCGGCTTTTACTTTTGTTTCTCCTCTTTCGTGGAGAAGCCTCGTATCACCCTTCAGTAGGACTCCTGCTCCTTTTCCCTCGTGAACGAGCCTGCTTATGGACTACCAGAGTCCGTTTGTCTCCCTCGGAATTCCTTCTAGAAAGTCCAGAATCTTCTGGGTGCTCTCGTACCCACCGTAATTCTTGTATCTCGTACTCTCGCTTTCTAATCAAACGAGCGTACTCCTCGATTTCTTTCCTCTTTCGATCAAGGACATCTTCACTGTTATGTACACTTCTTGAATGTTCCACCGACGATTCTCTTCGGTGAGATTTGCTCCTTCTTGTGGGGCCCGTAGTTGTCTTCTCCTGCCTACCAGTGGGCTTTTTCGGAGCACCTGGTGGAGATTTATCTCCTCCACCACTTAACTGGTCCTTTGGGTTGAACGGCGTGGCTGGATCTTCTTCCACCATGATTGTTTTTCAAGGTTGTGGGTTCGTTTCCCACAGATGGCGCCAATTGTAGGGGGATGAAAACAATTGGTGCTCTGGACAACACCAAACTGCAACGGCCTCACGCGCCTCTACACCAGAATCCTAGTTCGTCGTCGGAACTCTAATCTGCAAAACAGACAAGGGGTGAGCACACCTTTACTTCTCGTAGTAAAGGCCCTCCGATGCCAAAGTTAGTATCACGAACTAATAACAATCCCTAATTATCAGTAGGAAAACAGTATGCGATCACCAAAAATTACGTACCTTTTTCCTCCAGGTTTACCTCGTATTTATAGATTCACGGATACTTGCTGCCCAAGCATCCCTATTGCCCTAGGATTCCTATCTCGTATAGGAAACCTAGTATCCCTCGGATTCTCGTTCCCTTATCGGTATGATAGCTTAGCCCTTTTGGGACTCTTTCCCGTAGACACCCGAATATCCCATTCACGTTGGGTGTTTTGCCTTGATCCTATATACTCGGGATCTCATTCCTTTATTGAATATCGTTGTTCTGGAACCTTCAAGAGCATTCTTGCCGCCTTATGTTTTAGGGAAACATCTTCCCCTGTTCGGCTATCTCTTTGCCGAACAGTTCACATGGACCAATGACTTTACATGCAATTAGTCATCGTCGTTACATTTGGACAAATGACTTCACACGTCGTTTGTCCTTATCAGCCGAACAGACTTTCTGGATTAATGACTTCTTGTGTCTCTGGTCCACATCACCGTTCACTGCGCTGAGCGGCAGTAAGTTCTCCCGTATTTACCACGTGCTCCTGTACATCACGTGTTCGGCTACTAATTGTATCTGTTTGGGAATACCTCCCTACAGCATCAATATTATATTGTTTACTTGCTAGTTGTAAAGTAAAAAGAGTAGTTGGGTTGGATTATTCTACTAGATAAATAGTGGAGCACTTTGACACAGGAGAAATACCAAGGGAGGAGACCGAGTATGCTTGGGATCTGTATCAAAACTAGAGTCGCTCTTGAGTTATTTCAATAAAATGTCAAATTTTGTTTAGGTTAAATATAACGGTCCGAGTTTTTGAGTAACAATTTTTATTTAGAAATATAATTTTTGTCTGATTAGTTATACAAAAATTATTTATGTCGTCACATGAAAATTTTTATTCCAAAATCGATTGCGCGCATGTGTGTCCGACGAGCATCTTATTGTGTGCATGTGTGTACACAGGATCATTTTACCCTTTCCAATTTCATACTTTCGGCTGAGTACTTGTTTTGCAAGAACGTAAAAATAATACATTATTTGCGAGAAAAATTTAAATTTTTTTCGACAATTTACTAAATATTGATGAGTTTTTTTATTTTACAAAAAAGTTTGAATTTTTTGTAAAAAAAATGCATGATTTATTAGTTATTGCTTTGCGGACCTAACAAGCAATTTGGGACGGAGGTAATAAAATTTCATCATCATCCTCCGATCAAACATCGACAACTCTTTTGGATCCTCTCTTTTACCCATCAACAAAAGACCTTATCCTTTATCTCGTGGTCTATTACCCACCTGATTTCTTCTTAAACTCTTCTCCTCCTTTTTATTTTTTGAACACAGCTCACGCACTCCCACACAGAGAAACGGAAGAGAGAGAGAGAGAGAGAGGAGGCAGCCATCACCTCCAACCGGCCGCCCCCACCACCGGAGAAGCATCCCCTCCTGCCACCATCACCACCAACCGAGCCCACCTCCAGCCAATCACCCGTGAACAGCCGAGCGCCGCCGCCTCTCCACTACCACCGGTTATCACCATCACCTCCATTTCTGTCCCAAATTTGCCGTGAGACCAGCTCCATTCCAGTCCTATATTACAGCTCCAGAACCGGCTGAAAAACAGCTATGATTCCCCACTAAAATCAGTCAAAAACAGCCCGGAAAATCAGCCTCGACTCGAGTTCCGTTCTGGCCCCAAAACCGCTCGAAATCTTCTGCATTTCAGCTCCAAAAATGTCCAGAAATCAGCTCCTAATCAACCACCGTTCCAGCCTTAAAATCAGTCCATACCGTCGCAACCAAGCTCCGCCGCCGCTTTGACCCGCAACCAAAATCTCTCCGAAACCCCGTTTGCCGGACGAGAGATAGTCCGAACTCAGCTCCCTAAATATATATTATGTTCCATATTGATTGTTTCGTATTTCGGTATGAAAATAATCCAACCTGATGTCGCGATCGTAATCCGGCCGAAACCCACTGAAAATCCGAACCCACTGTTTTTAGAACAGCCACTGGAAAGTTTTGAAATGGTTTTAGTATATTACAGTTTAGCCCTCGTGATTTAAGAGTTTATAAATTTGACTCTTGAGTAGTAAAAATTGATATTAAGTCCTGAGGTTAATTAGTTTTCGATTTGGTTCTAATCCCGTTAACACCCCGTGACGATTAAGAGTAAACGTAGACTTTAGTTTTGAAAAAGAAAGAAAAAATAATAAGGATCACTTAATTTATTTTAATCGCATGATTAATTTTATGGCATGTCTAATTTTATCGCATGATTTATTTTTATTGTGCGATTAAATGTTGTTAACATGTTCTGTTGAAATGTCCTAATGATGTGGAGATCTAAACCTGTTAAATGCAAGTATTAGTTTAAGAGACGATTGGTGCTAGGTCGATTACTCTATTTAAGTGATAGTTGGTAATGAAAGGTGAATATAGTTATTAGTCCTCGTGAAGCATAATTTATTTTGTCTCTTGCTTAATTCCTGTTAAATGTGGACATGCATGATTTCGAAAACCTAGAATGGACATTAGAACTCGATGTGGTATACGATTAGAGAATCACGTAGACGCTAATAAGTAAAGGATAAATCGGAAAGTGATTGAGTTATGATTTTAAGATGGGTGCTAATAGGGGCCCAGTCTTGTGTTAAGATGGGTGCTAACAAGGTCCAGTCTTGTGCTAAGATGGGTACTAATATGAGCTTAATCTTGTGCTAAAATGAGTGCTAACAGGGGCCCAGTCTTGTGTAGGGTGCTAACAGGGGCCCAGGTTGTTTGAGAAATGTAACCCTAGGTAGGGCACAATGGTGATTGGCTGCAAGAACAGGTTTGGTTCCTTCCTTGCGTGGTTGCGTCAACTGTAGATCCAAATAAATAATTTGGTTTCTATCAGCGGGACACAGCAATGAGCAGTCTGAATCACACTGGGTTGCCTTATGCTGGAGATTGAGATAGGACGAATCTCGCGGTAGAGATCACAGACTTTCATATAAGTTGAAGGATAGTAACGAAATCAAACGTCGTTATTTGCATTGCACTCTTTATCTTGTTGTGTGTAAGTTATGGGTTTCGGACGAGTTTTTGCTACTGAGCGTCATCGCTCCCTATACTATGTTGTCCTGACATCTCGAATGCCAGGTATTGAAGACGGAACAGAAGGGTCATAGGCAAAGAATGATTTGACATCGACCGAAGAAGATATTATCAAACTCTAGTTACACCCTTAGTTGCTCTATAATTTTAATTAATTATTTTAATATTGTACAGTAAGAGAATCTGGCAAATTACTTTAAGGTTGGTGCTTTGTGATTTGATTGGAATTGACAAGACTTGTTTTGGAATTTTAAATGCTTCGAAATGAAAAACTAACTGGAAATCTCTTTTCTATATTTTTTAAATGTCTTTGAATTTTCGGAGCATTACATTAAATAAGTATGTAATTTTTTTAATCAAGTCAGTATCTTCCAGGAAAAGTCGGCTTAATGCTTGACAGACAAATGTTTATCTTTGAATAAATAGAAAATTATATGTGAATTGTATAAATCCACAAGTTCATCTATTAATTTTATAAGGTTTCAAGTCCATTTTAGGGTAGTTTAGGATTTAGGCACTTTCATAAGATTTTATAGTGCACTTTTTTATTATAGGATAGGGTACCCTAGGGTAGGGTAGATTACCTTAGTGTAGAGTACTCTAGAGTTTAGGCACTTTCATAGAGTTTTAGGGTGCACTTTCCTATTATAAGGTTTTAGTTGTTTAGGCACTTTCATAGGATTTAGGGTTTTAGGCACTTTCATATGACCCTAACGTTTAGGTTGTGTGGACTTGTGGCTTTACAAAACAATTAAGTGGACATACGGACTTATAAAATGTCTTTAGTACACCTATCACTTGAATAAATGCGTAGTATTTTCATTTTGGGTTGAAATAAAGAAATCCATGTTAGACCATTCGTGTATATTTGGTTGACTAGAGAAATCTTTTTCGAAAAATAATAACTAATGCTGTCAATATTCGTTTAAAATATCGGGGCGTTACAGATATATATTTATTATAAGTCTTCTCTGGAAGCATATCATATGTGAGTAGTCAGTGAGTTATGCTAATGTGACTAGCAGAAATTAGTACATGCAATGCAGTTTGCAATATTATAAAACATCTAACCATAAGTTTAAGAAGTGCACGTTCAGCTTTTTTTTTTCTTTTTTATTCTTCCAACCATAATAAGGCCACGGACAAAAATATTTACTGGTTACTATCCCTTTTTTTCCTGAAGGAATTATATATCAAAATTTTAGCTACATCAGCCCTTTTTTTTTTGATCAGCAAGCTACATCAGCCCTTACATATTTGCAATATTTAGCCATATATCCTATCCTATAAACATGTACACACAATGTCAAGTTTCAAGCATGTCTTTCTGCTAAAATGTCAAACTATGTAGCAAAAATTGTATAACTCCAATAATTTCTGTAAAAAACACAACAAGAAGCAATAATAATAATGCAATAAAGAGAAATAGGGTGTACAAAAGCCTGTAGATTGAGGCAAGTGTGTTGCATCGTCCTAAGAGTAGAAACGCCCCCTCATGCACCGGGTAGATCGACGCTCCATTCTCAAGATGAAATAATCTCCGAAAAATTTTGTGTGCAGCTAAAATTTTCCACACGAATCGAGAACCACCTGTATGTTCAAATCGAATATAGTGCATGAACCGAACTCAAGAATATAATTTGAAATATTCAATTTCTCTGACCCAATGAAATTGATAAAGATAGATGGCTCTCTGTTACTAGCTATTTTATAATCTCACACAAATGTATTACGTAGCTGCAAAGTTGAAGATGACTTTTTGTCTCAAGCTATCTCCTATAAATACCAGGAGAGGAGTAATAGCATGCAATCTCTGTATTAATAGAAGGAAATAATTGATCAGTTCCATTTGAGGCTTTTGAGCAATACCCAACGTTCAAGTTGGGTTTATGCCGTGAAGGACACCAATGACCAGTTGGTTCCTTGAAGTAACTGACACAGGAAATTTACTCACCTAATAATTCAAATCAGAGAGTTGACATTTCACCGCACTTCAGAATATTGTAGGTAAATTTGTTTTCTACTACTTTTTAGGACTTACTTGTTAAGAGATTTTTTTTTTTTTTTGCACTTTGTATCATTATTTCGCTAATTAAACGGATCTTTATGTTTGACCATATACTTTACTTGTCAATTGTGCTCAACAAACTTATTTCATCAAATTTCATATAAATATTGAGAAAAAAATTCTTCACACTTTAGGCGGAAACCCCATGGTTTTCATCACGCATTGCGGGCCCCGCCGTGTATTTTTTTAGTAATCTGAACCATTCATTTTGTAGGGCTCGCATAGTAATTCATTCACACAAAAAAATCATATTTATTAGATATCAATAGGTATATTAAAAATTAAATCTTAGTTTATAAAATAGACGGCGATGGATAGTTTAACTTAAACTTATCTACCTTCGATTTTTTAAACGAAACTTCAATTTTTTATATACCTATCCATGTCCGATAAATCTAATTTTTTGTGAAGATGTACTATTTCGCGAACCATACAAGATGAACAATTCATATTACTATAATATACATACGGTGGGCCCCACAATTAATGGTAGATGGAATTTACACTCATAAATATTTCCACACGTAAGTCTGTTGACACAGACAAAAGCGTGCACAAATCTCGATGTGGGGCCACTATGAGTCCCGCACAAATGATCCGAGCCGTTCATTAAATTTGAAACATTTTTTCAAGGGCCCCCGCAAAAAATCAACTCAATCCGATACCTAGAAATACTCGATCTAATCATATAAGTTTTCATTCATGTTCAAAGTTGAATGAAAAGTTAGATAATTATATCGAGTATTTCTAGATATCAGATTGAGCTGATTGCTTTGAGAAAGCCCTTCAAAAAATGTTTCAAATTTAATGAACAGCCCGGATCATTTGTGTGAGACCCATAGTGGGCCCCACATCAAGATCTGTGCAAGCTCTGTGCCCCCTTTGTCTGTATGAATAGCACCTCTCTATCTCCACATGCGTTGAGCGTGATAAACTAGCATACACAAAAGTCTCTTCAACAATTTGTCTAAAGCAAAAAAAAAAAAAAAAAATTTCTCATTTGATTTTCTTGGAGAAAGAACAAACTAACAAAAAATAAATAAATAGGCACGGTACCATTTTTGTTGCAGTTTTCTTCTTAATTACTTTGGTTTCTCTAATTACCCAACAAAGATTCAGCTTTTCAACAATCCTACGTAAGCAATCATCCAGAGGCCAATCCCGTCTTGAAACATACCTTGTTCAACAAACGGGCATTAGCAAAATGAATGATGAAATGAAATTCTGAAGAAATGACAAAATTACCTAACTGCACCATCCCATACTCGAACATAACCAGTTTTACTCCACATATGAGTTTCGCTAGATAAAACATGGAGGAGTTACTCCAATTGCCCATGCATACTTAAAACACAGTGCCTGTTTTGGCAATTTAACCAGAATCGTCTGAGACTTCCGAGGTGATTAGAACAATATCCGGTCCCGATAAATATCCAATGCCCGGATGACCTTCTCTATGAAACTTTTCCTGTGTAATCTATACCTGAAAATAGGGACATTGCAATTAGTATATCACGCCTTAAATTAATTCTCACTGCATTACGAAGCTCTGGAACAAGCAGCTTTTGGGTGGGGTTTAGTTGAGCAGATCAGCAGAAGAGGGTAGGATACGTACTTGATTGCAGCTTCAAGTGTCCTCCTAGCTTCTGGCATAGAGTCTGTTGGCAAAAATAATACCAAAAATAAAAACCAAAGAATCTAAAGTTTCTCAATAGAGATCTGATTAGATTCAAACACTATTAAGTAATGGTGTCTTGAGGCCTTAGGGCCTAGTCATTTCAAGAGAGTGCAACACCACTGAAAGGAAGAAAGCAAATTCTTAGCCGCCAGCAAATAACAAACCTCTAGGCATAATCTCCGATACGTTTGAAACTTGTGGAAAGAAAGAGAAAGGAAAGCGATAAAACAATAAGGAAAAACTCTTAGGAAAAGTTAATTATTTTTCAGCATGCAAGTTTGCAAAGAAAAGGAAAGAGAATGAGAAGAAAAACACCATAGTGTCTTTAGCTGTGAAGGGAAAGATGAGAGAATATAAAAAAAAAGTGAACTAACAAAGGAAAAGAAAAGGGGAATTAGAAAGAGTGAACTAACAAAGAAAAAGAAAAGAGGAATTAGAAAGAGTGAACGGAAATGAAGGGAGCTCTGATGAAGAAAAAAAGTTTCCAAATAATTTCTCTTGTTTTTTTTCCCTTTTACTCTTGAAGTAGGAACCAAACATAAAAAGGAAGGAAATTCTTTAATTCCTGATGCTCAAAACAGACCCTAGTGCCCCATGATAACCGCAAAACAATTCAATGAGACCAACTCAGTCAAAAACCTCCGAGAGGATGATGAAGGTTTGAGGTACTAGCCAGCACCTCTTTGATCTATTACCTAGGATATGCATGTCTTGCTCAGCAGTAGTGGGGAATTCTGTAAGCCTCTGCCTGCATTCTTCCTGTAACTCCTTCACCGCTTTCCTTTCAGCACTTGGGATCGGAGGCACAGCCCCGTCCAACCAAGTGGGCAATGTCCTCGCCGCTGCTAGCACTGCTCCGTCAATGAAGCCCTCAGCATCACTCCCTAACTGACCTGTTTTAAGTTATAAGCAGATTGACATTTATGAACAGAAAATTCACATTTATGAACAGAAAATTCACATGACCATACTGTTATGGTAATATTCCCCAGGAAGACCAGATATATTGAAGACTGACAAGAAGGAATCCAGATGAATCTTTGCGTTGCCAGAGAACTGGATCACCTCCCAGGGGTTCTACATTTTACAAAATCAAGATTACAGCAGTGTTAATTACAAGAAATATGACTGGTAATAAGCATAAGACGAGTCTCTAAAATTCCAATAGATAAGTTCTTTGGCTGCTTCTTTCTTTCCATTAATTCAACAAAAGACAACTAAAGGCAACACACCAAAAGATATTACACATATCTATTATTGTGGCTGAATTGAGGAAATTAATTGATCTAAACTAGACACTGATTAAACAATAATTTTTAATAGCGCAACAAATTCCCACCCATTACAGTTTCTAACCTAGAAAGTTAACATGATAGCAACGTAAGATGCTTGTTTACTATGAGACTCCGTTTAAGAATTCCACTATTCCAGATAAGTCTTAAGAGATATGATCAATCTCATCTGATCTCATAATCCTTTGCTAAAAAGATCCCTGATAGAACCCAATCAGTAACCAGTAACCACTACCTACACAAGTGGGGCTAAGTGATGCAGGTTCACAGGTCGTATATGGTTGCTTATTATCTGGAAAAATGGAAAAGACTATCTCATCAAATGATACAAGTTCACCAGTAAAACCAGTTATTGAAGGGAGGATTACCATGTAACCTAGTCTTGTCTCCTCATCTTTAAAAAACTAGGTAAAAGCCATTTCTCTCTCCAAATGAATGTCATATGTATGCCTTTGTGGTTCATCCATATTTGTGAATTTGTTCACAACCCGACATCAACATAACTAATTAACTTCTGTTTCTGACAACCATATATTCAAAATAAGAAGCTACACGAAAGCATTGCTCTATGTTAGTTATTTCATAAAACAATATAAAATTGAATATCGTTCTTTCTAGCAAAGACGCAAGCTGAGAGGAAATTACCACCGGCGATGAAAATCCATATCTTTGCATGAACATGTCATTCTTCTGTGAACTCATGTAATTGACTGTTAGCTGCATTAATACTCCGAAACTGTTAGTATATTATCTCCATGTGGTAAACAACACTAATGAAGGTCAGCCATATATTATCATTACATACACAATCACAATGAACTCTCATTTGTGCAGTACAAACATATGCAAACTGTTAGTTTGCAATTTGCATGCTCAGTAGAAAAATTTAGACATACTCCAAACAAGAAAAGAATGCCAGTAAAAACACATTGCACCAAGTTGGTATATTATGTTATGATATTAGTAAAAACCGTATACTATTACATCAAAAAATGGACAGAGATTCCATCCTAATAGTATCAGGTCTGAAGGAGAATGTACATCCTATATCTTCCAAGACTTTGAACGAGAAAATAACAAGTGTTACAGAAAGTGCAACTTCTGATCAAGCTGAGAAGTAAAAGATAACAATTTACATCCATTAAGGACTAAATTTTTCATCGGAATATCAATCAAATGTTCTTAGCATCAAAATGAGCTAGAAGTAGAAGCAAATTGAGAGGTAGCAGCATAAATACAGATGGATTTAAGAGAGAGAAATCAAACTTTCCAATATGCGTAGCATCGCTTGTGAACAGCTCATTATAAATCAGCAATTGTCAAATCTATTGAGACAGGAAATTCGCTACTGAAAATTATGACAATACCAAAGCAGCATAAACAAGGACTTATCAAAGGAAAGAAAGGAGGATAACTTCCTGATTTTATTGACCTGAGAAATTTTTTGGCCACTTTACTCAGAGAGAGAATATTTAATATCATCATAAACACAGCTTTATTTTAAGGATCAAAAATCACAAACTTCAATACCATTACAATATCCATGTTAACTTTTTCTGGTTAGTCCAACTATAACTTGTCACTAGTATTTTATATGAATAGCCTCGGATGGTATTGGCCTTCCGTTATTGTGAAGAACTATGTATAGGAAATTTTTCCTATATTGTAGCAAGGCTTAATTCATCTAATTCAGGAAGGTAACTCTAACATGACGAAATGGATTTACAAGCAGAATATATTTTTACCACACAGTCCACCCATTACACAATAGATACATAAAATGATTACAAAAAGGTGCACCTCTTCTCCTTTTCCAACCCGTTGTCCGGCATTTATCATCACCTCAAGCATGCGGTCCTTAAAACGCCAATGGAAAAAACAATTTGGCTGAAATGAATGGTTTAGCATGTCTGCGAAATAGGATTAAGTCTATTCAATAAACTGTGAATGGAATGTAATCTCTGTATCGTACCGGCATACCACAATCATATCAGTGTTCTAAAAGGCGGGATTAATAGCCGGTTAATGGGCGATTAATAGGAAATTTGGGCTGACCGATGAGATTAATGGTTAAAAGGTTGAATTAGGCGGCTAGAAGATTAATTGGACTTTAGCGGCGATTAATTGCCGCTTAATTGGTTGGCGACTAGGCGGCGATAGGCGATTAATCGGTTCATGGGCGATTAATCGGCTAATGGGCGATTAGGCGGGGTAAATTTAAATTTTTAGAAAACGAAGGGGGTAACTGTCATCGCCAACTGCTGACGCCAGTGCATAGACGATCGCCTCTCATCACCGACACCAGTCATCGCCGACGCCTTTCATCACCATTCACCACCACTGCGCCTCACTGCTGACTGCTGTAACTCTCGATCCCTCTCTCTTGATATCCCCCCTCCCCCCCGTAATTTCTCGATCCCCCTCTCTCTGTAGTGAGTAGTATTTTTTTTTTGGATAAAATTTAACACTTGGGTTTGAGTAGTAGAGTAGTGTAATATTGTAAATTTATGGTTTGGACCGTTTGGTGTAGCCGTGTAGACTGGTAGATGTGTAGTAACTAGTAAGTATTGATGGTAAAGAAGATATATCACATCAACTAGAAAAATTGTGATTATTGATGGTAGGGAGGTTGTAGAATATTTATAAATAAAAAAAACCGACTAATTGCTAAAAGGCGATTAATGGCCGATTAATAGGTCTCGAAGCTTGAAGGTGGTCGGCCGCCCGCTTACCGCCGAGCGCTTTTTAGAACATTGAATCATATCATAGTGTATCTTTCCATTTATGGCAAAGATTAGGCGTAATCATATCGTATTATTTAGGGCGCAGATTAGGTTTGATTAGGTTTACCTTTTCTTTTCTTTTTTTTTTATCATTCCTAGGGTTATTTATACCCAGCTTTGTAATCAGCTAAGTATCAATAACACATACCAGTTTCTCCTCTCTGTTTGTCTGGTTTCATAAACAGCATTAACAAAACATCCAATGGACTTAAATCCTACTAAACTGGAGCGAATTGGGATAAATAGGAATATGCAAGAAATATAGTCAGCCTTGTTTAAGAATCAGAGGAATTTGTGACAATCTCTTTATTGTTTAGATTAATTTTGGACTTCTTCTTTCTACCACCAAGTTTCGTTACCAAGGGGACCAGTTCCCTTCATTTGTGGACATGTCTTTCACAACTTTTTCAGCCCATACCACATGAAAGTGTTTGTCATCGAAGTCCATTTTACTCGATCAATATATTATAGCTGAATCATCTCAATGCAATTAAACTTAGGGGGAAACTCAAATTCAATTGCAGTAGTAAGATCTTACAAAATAAGAAATAGATTTAATATTGATCATTTATCCAGGCCTAACTATGGTAAAATTATCTTGTAGAAACAATACTCGACATCAAACGACGTAAATTTAGTTGAAGAAGCTCACCGGCATAAGGGATTAACATGTTTCTATCTTTAATTAGTGCACCAATCCTCGGTTTGAAGTTAATGCATCGAGATTGCGCCATACCCACTGCCCAAAGGAATCTCTCTGGTTCACGAGCAAGGCGCATTATTTTAAGAGGTACGGCAGAGTGCTGACATACAGACGATATGCCAAACTAGTGAGTCACAGATTGCAAAAGTAAAATTAGTAACAATGTATGAAAGAGGTTAAACAGGTTGCTCATACCCAATTCTTTTGCCAAAATTCCAAGGCTCGTCGCTGCTGTTCCCTCATAGTTGAAGCAAGTTTATGGTCCTGCAGCTCCAAAAGGTCCTCCTAAAAGGTATAAACAAAAATTGAGAATGGGAGTTCTTAGGCAGTACTAGGCAAGCACTTCAAAGGTATTCATCAGGACTCAACGGGATGAGCCATTTATGTCATTTGATAATAAGAAAGTTAAATATGGGCTACAATCCTAGATTCGAATAATATATGTCTCAAGTCCGGAATCTAAATAATTGGGAAAAAAAAAAACGGTGAAAAATAGTGGTACAATAACCAATGCATGGCATTCCTTGCCATGGATAATTACCATATTGATGAACAGGGACGGCTTCAGGATTTCGGTTTAGCGGTGACAAAATTGTACGGGAAATTTTTGTGATGGAAAACTCTATCTTAAATAAAGTTTTTTATTTGATTAATAATAAAGTTTTCTATCTTGTTTTGTTGTTATATACTATCTATTTACTTACAAATTTAAGTAGATTTTCAGTTACATTGGCTATGCACGAATGACTCAGTGACAATAACAAAGAAAAATCAAATTATATTGAAAATTTTACAAAATTTTAGTACATTTTTTAAACCCAAGGGATTCGCTTGAACCCCCTCAAGCACTAGTAAAGCCACCCATGATGAAATAAACTAGAACTCAAATTCTGAATGACAGAACTATAGAATGACTAGTATACAAAAGTTACATGCACCTCTGTAGCCAGGAGCAAGCTAGTGCATTCGTCAGCGCTTGGCAAAAAGTCACCATATAACTGCCAAAAGTTACCTTGTAGGCCGAGTGCAAATAAAAGAAGACATGCTAACCTAAGGTCCCAATCTGTCTGCCACAGGAAAGTTCAAATTGTAAGAGACGAAATGGGAAAAAAAAGAACAGAAAGAGAGTAATGTAGCTCTAATAATATGTTTGAAAAACTCATGAAAATAAGTTTGCAATGAGTTGATATACGGTACCTCTGGATTAGTTGAGTTAATGATATCAAATATGGGATGACCAATAGGTATTATATCAGGGAAAAACATCCACGGGAACTCCTTACTTATTGTTAACATCAATTCTAATGGAACTTCCATGATCACCTGTCAGGTAAGCAGAAAAGACGATATTATAATGCAAGCAAAGAGGTCAATTGCAATTCTATTGAAATTTCTACAAATCACTGTAATTTGGAATAAAACAAAATCACAATGTAGACAAAAATAAAACTAATGACATAAACCATGATAGTTAAAATTCAATGAACTTCAATAAACGAGCAACTGACCCTAGCGCGACGAGTTGCCTCAATATCCTTTGACGCGTAGACTCCAAAGCCATCGGGTCCTTCCTTGAATTCGATTCCATAAGCTCTAACACTTTGAACATATCCTATCCTATAGAAATCGGGGTCGGCTGGCTCCAACTGTTGAACAAAAATCCCAACAATTTTTTTTCTTTTTAAGTTCAATTGCAATTCAAAGGGTATTCCTCAAGACTCATAAATAGGCAAATGTTAACAATGGCTCACTGCAGCTATCCATATCAGTTAAATCCAGAATAGCTTAGAAAATAGTTCCACATTAGATAACAAAGATATTGTAATTCAGTTGTAACAAATCCAAGTGGAATTCCTCTCTATTTCTTAACTGGTACATGAATATAAGGAACACGTGTTTATTTATGAACAAGGATTGAGTGAACGCAATTAATAAGTACTAAAGCTTCTTTGAAAAGAGAAACGTGGAAGCTGGGGGATGATAGGGGAAATGGGTTTTAAGGTAATTTTACCTCAGAATCATCGGGCTCCGGGGGAGGCTGAGAGAGACGGGTTGAAGCAACAGGAGGAGAAGGAAGGTTTGTAACAGCCGAGGAAGCTCGGATGGGTCGAATTCTCTTGCTTTCGCCGGTTCCATTAGTGATAATGTTCCCTCCTGATAATCCCCATCCATGCCCGGAAGCACTAAAAGCCCCTTTGGATAACTAGGAGATAAATGAAAAGAAAAGATACATTTCTCAAGTAGGTGAGAACAGAAAAGAAACAAAATGGGCTCTTAAACACCCCCTTTGGATTGGGTGATTTCAAGAGAGAATATAAGAAACTGAGGGAAAGTGTACTCTCACCTATTCTTACTTTCTCTCCACCATTTCTCATCCCTTTGGTCATCTAAACATGTTAATTTTTCTCTCCATTTCTTTGATTTTCTCTAGAAATCCCTCAACCCAAAGAATCGCAGCAAAGTTCAGAATTGCAAGTTTGCACAATTCACCCAGAACCCAAAAACAAGCATCTATATCTCTATGTATGTATGTATGTATGTATGTATGTAGAGAGCGAGAGAGAGAGAGAGAGAGAGAGAGAGAGGTACCTGGAGATCGGAGAAGAAAAGATGGGCGGGTAGCTGGAGAAGAACGGCGGAAGCCATTACATGTAAATGTATGCGAGCGTATTGTAATTCAAAGGTGTAAGGAGTGATGTTTCAAATGGTTCTATTGGGTGTTATCTCGCTGGGATTGCTTGCGAAAAGGGTGAGGTCGGAAGGAAGAGGCAAAAGCGAAGCAGGAGCTGTGAGTTGCAGTCGGGGGGGGGGGGGGGGGGGGAAACGCTATCCTCTTTCACGGAAGAACATTGAAAATTGTGATATTCGTAATTTAGTGAACTACGGAGTATTTATCTCCTGCTACTCCTGGCCCCGTTTCCACCTTAAAAAAAAACGCTAAAAACTTATATGACCGGGGACACCGAAGTCATTCTCACTATATTTTACTATCCCGTTTCTATTAACAAAAAAATACTAATGTCGTGTTTGTATGAATTTTTGAAAAATTTTATAAGATTATTAGGGAAAAGAGAAATGAGAGTAATGGTTGAAAATAAAAATAATAATTTGAGAGAAATAGAAAAAGAAATGAGAATAATAATTTGAGATATGAGTGAGTAATAATTGAAGTTAGAGGTAATGAGTGTTTTTTAAATTGATAATTTTTTTCAAAAAGCAATTCAAACAAAACATAAAAATTTAACGCATTTTATCAACTATTTCCACTTTCAGTCACATAATTCTTGCTCTCGTTGACTTTGATAGTTTTATAATATTTTAAAAACCACTTTTATGCTCTCACTCCTCCTCTATAAATGTTACTGCGGAAACAACCTTCCAATGGGAAGAGAAAGGTAGGAAAAAATTCTAGAAAGCATAGCTTTTCATTGATTGAATTATTCAATGGATGGAAAATATTGAGAAATGATGACAAATAGGGAAATACTAGAAAGCAAGGCTTTTTTTGTTCGTATTAGTAAATTTTATCATCATTCACAAGAAACAAAATTCTTTCTTTTGTCTCATTTCTTACAATCCGGCTTTATTAGTTGGGAAAATGACGGTCCATGACGTGTTTTGATTATTAATACCCGCCAAGGACATGCTGAGAATATTTGTTAATGCTGAAAATATCTTTGACGGGTATTAATTATCAAAACATGTCAATAACGGTCATTTCCCTTATTAGTCTAAAAATGGTTTTCATTGAATTTCATGAGTATACATGGAGTCGCCTGTGCTCCCTGATGAATCCTATCTATCTATTTGAAGAAGAAAATTCCTTGGTACTTTTCTGTAAGAACGTATTCACGTCATGAATTTGTGGATCTAGGAAACACAACTTCATAATCCAGAAAAAGAATAATAATAATAAAACAAGGTGTGAATAAATTTAGCTGTTTCCCTGGTTCACATGTCTGCTATTTTTTCCTCCCTCAAGTAGTACACATCTAGTTTCCCTTTCAATTCATCCTGCTGTAGTTAAAACAAGTGAATGCAACTTACCATCTGTTTCGGAATAGTTGAAATGGTGTGAATTGATTTGAACTATATATCGTACCCTGATTTGACTGCCCTAATCATATGCTGCAAAAGTATGGAAAATGATAGTAACACAAATATTCCGAGATCGATGTGTTCAGACATTTGATGTGTATGAGTCCTACATGCTTCATGTGGAGTTCATGTACATCGAGTTGTTCGGCTAGATGTTCAGATATTTGTGTCCATATCACAGCTCCCTAAGTACAAGTAGATGAAGGTGGTGAGTCTGGTGACATTCAACGATGCCAACTTTGACTCGAACGTAATGGGCTTTTTCTTTATCTCCACAATCGGACAATACTTCAAGAATTTTGTGATCAACGCGTTATCTTTCCCGTATTGATGCATCTTGTGTGTTTATCGGAGAAAGCCCAATCATGCGAAACTCCTTCCATACCACCAGCTCAACAGAAAGGCCACCAGACGAAAAGGAACTAAAAGAAGGAAGTCCCAATCAAAGAAACAATCAAGCCTAACCTCCAATTACGGAAGATGCTCATGCTATGCCCAATATATAAAACTTTAAAGTTTTCAGAAAATCTGAGTTTGCCAGTGCTTCATGTGCTTTTCCCAGATCCATATATCTATAAGCTGACAATCAAATATAACAACTTATTCTGTCACAAGAAAGAGTAGAAGGGATGTAATAGCATTAGAGAACATCATACACTGCTGTTTTGACACCATAAACCTAAAGCAGTAAAAGCCCACATGGCAACTCTGAGATTTGAAAAGCCTAAGATATAGGCCAACGGACATATAACTGACATGACAACAGAAAAACTAACAGAACTAGACCAAGAATGGGACTCATAACTGCCAGGAACTCGTAACAAAATGTTGCTGTCACCAAGCTAACAACTATAGGACAGAGGATAAGTCAATGCCACCAATTGCTTTACGCCGTTAAACGTTGTGCTTCTTCCTGATCTTGCCCTTACCACGATAGTTCCTTTTAGCCATCTTGATTTTCTTTCTCATCCTCTTTCCTATTTTAGCAACAGGTTTTAAGGACTGCATGCTCTGACTGTCCTCCGCAATCTCCATATCTGTTTAAAAAGAGGTGTAAGGAACTATAGTTCATCTTTATAGTAACGAATGTTTGAAAGCACATGGCAAAAATGAGAAGTCTAAGCAGATTCCCATAAATTATGTTAAGTTGCTAAGTCAAACAGAAACACATGATTAGTAAATACTACAACAGAAACAAAGATTAAAATGTTAAAAATAAACATAACAGAGGCATGCAAGACCGGAAGAAATAGCTTCCAGATCTCCGTAGTGACTTAGTTTGATTACCTTACGATGTCTCAGACTACTAGTGTTTCTTCTTAGAGTTAACACATGGATGCTTGCATGTGCGGGTTAGTGTTTATCTACTGAAGTGTAAAACAGAAACCAATCCAATTTCTTTTCTCATAACACCCATCCATAGTAAAGTTTAGAAGATAATCTGAATCAAATATTGTATAAATAAACACAACGAGAAGCAAAAAAAAAAGCTTGAAACTCCTGTACATAAAGAGTATAACATTTCCCATACTTCTTGATAACCTATTATACAAACTTCTACTCGAAAGAGAGACACTTCCTTCCCAGCAAAAGTCTTGCAATTGTGCTCCATTATGATGCTCCACCTTATAGACTAGCTGAAACCCAAACTTTTTCCTACTCAGTGTTCTAAAAGGCGCTAGTCGGGTGGTGACCCACCGCCTAGTGCTTAGGCACCCACCTTGGAATTAAGTTTTTTTTTTTGGAGGGTCCATACCCTAGGTGCTCGCCTAGCCCCACCTAACCCCGCCTAGGCAGCCGCCGAACCTCCCCGAGCGCCTAAACAAACCGCCTAGGGGAAAATCGTGGCGGCAACCCGCTGCCTAGCGCCTAGGTGGCCATCTAGGCTGCCTTTTAGAACACTGTTCCTACTCCTCTCAAATGCCAATAAAGGAAAAGACCCTTAACCCATCCAAGGTCTATTTGAACATATAGGTATCCTACTTCCACCTTACAAAAAATGATGTTGTCATCTGGGTAGACTGGGTTGATACCCGGGTTAGAGACATATGACAGCTACAAATTTCTATCACGCCAGGAGAAATTGCAATCTCATCGAGTAAACCTGAAATTCAAATGAGAATCTAATCACTTCCCAAAATATGTTGAGAGCAGCAATGGCATCGAGTTCTCACTTCTCAAAGATCAAAACTCCCCACCAATCCCTTTTTCCTAACCATTTTACTCAACCCAATGGCACATCCATCTCCCAAACCATAATTCCAAAAAAAAAAGAAAAAAAAGAAGAAGAACTAAACCAAAACAATACCGCCTCAATTGCCCAAACCCCGAAACCACCTTTCTCTTATCAGCAAATCCCCATATAACATGCTCACACGACCCCTTGGTGTAACACTTGTTGAGAAATCGGTCAAACCAACAAATACACAATGCGCGGATAAAAATTAAGCAAGACCTAAAGAACGCATGACTTTGAGCGCACACCAGTTTTCACTGTGTATTCAATGGAGAGAGTATACAGTTCTATCAGCTTAATTCTATTGGCAGCTACGTATAGCAAGCATTTATAACCAAGGGATTCCATCATCAATTACCGTAATACCTCTGACTATTCCAACCCCGAATAGTCTTCGAAGTGCTTCACAAACCCAACAACATTGTCAGGGTATGGACATACTGAATAAAGAATTTACTGCTGATACAAAGAATTTTCTGTCATGAATCGAGTAATAAAAGAAATCAAGGCAAAGGACCCACCAATGTTATTAGAGCTAGTGGTGGTGGCGGTGGCGGTGGCGGCAGCCTCGGGTACGATCAAGTCCATGGAATTCGCAGATTTGTGGAGGCGTACGGGAAGCTTGGGGGCAGCAAGGGCAGCCTCTTGAGCGGCGAGCTTAGCTTCGTCGTTCTTGTCGTATAAGGGTTTCACAATCTCTCTCCTTATAGCCTTCAGCCTCTTCTCTCTCTTCGATCTCAACGACTTCGCCATCTCTCTCTGTGTCTGCCTCTGAGAAGCAACCGCGGGCTATTTAGCTCCTTGTCGCAGGGGGCGCTCCTAGGGTTTTGTTGGTTAGAGAATTGAAGGGTTTTTGGTTAGGAAGGCGATAAAAAAGAAGAAAGACTGTGTTTGGTTACGAGAATTTTACATTTCTAGGTTTGGATTATGAATCGGGGGTGTTTGGCAACCAGATTTTTGGATTCCCATTTTCGGATTTTAGGTGTTTGGCAACAGATTTTCAAAATGGATTTTGGGAGAATAGATTTTCGGATTATAGGTTTAGGAGCCAAAAACCAAAATCTGGGTTGGAGAAGCTTTTGGGATTCTCATTTTCAGATTCTGAGTTTTTATTACGAAAATATCCCTAATACTCCTGTCATTTTACCAAATTTGTCCCTCCTTCCTGATCCACTTTCCTTCTCATCTGCTCACCACACATCCACTTTGTGTGTGTATTCTTTTTTGGCTTCGGATTGTACTTTTATATTTATTTTATATTTATGTTATGTGTTTGTTGTTAAATTAAAGTGTTACTTGTAACATTGGTCTTATTATTTTAAATCTAAAATATCAAATGTCTTCCTTAAATTAAAAAAAGGGAAAAAATTACATATCAAAAATAATTATGTTAACACAATAATATAACAGCCAAAAGCAAACAGCGGATCTGAAAAACACAAAAAAAAAAAAAAGAAGACAAAAACAAAACATTAGTTTAGAATAATAATAGACTTCAATAAACAACCCATAAAAACTATTCAACAATAAAGTTTAAAAAAAAATTAAACAAAAAAACGCAAGTAACTGTTATAAGAAGACAAAGGGCAATATGGTAAAAATGCAACCCATAATTCATTCTCAACAATCATCTACTAAACACTACTACAGTTTCAAAATACATTCTGCACAAATCTCCCAAACACTCCTATCATACCCAAAATACATTATGCCCATAATCCAAAATGCCAAAAAGCTGAAAATCAAAAGCCAAAAAATAGGTTGTCAAACACCCCGATATCTGAAGTGTTACGATGATATAAAGATAACCCGAATAAAAACGAAGAGGCCCAATTGGAGTACTTTTAAATGGGCGTTTTAGAGGCCGGTCTCTTCTTTTTTTTTAGTTTTGGTTTTATCTCAATTTTGAATATATTATTTATTATATATTTAATCTTTTTAAAATGGAAAAATAACGATCAATGACATGCTTTGATAATTAATACCCGTCAAGAGTATTTTTAGCATTAACAAATGTTCTCAACTTATCCTTGACGGGTATTAATTATCAAAACACATTCCGGACCGTCATTTTCCCTTTTAAAATAATCCTAACTCATATTGATTCAGACAAAAATACTATTGTCTATAAAAACTATCTATGAGAATTGGGCTACGTGAATTGCAAAATACACAATTCAGACAACCTCACAACACGCTAAAATACACAGTGCACATAACTCCAACACATACTTCACATAACAAAAAATACATAGTTCATATAGCCCCAATACACATAGTTCACATAAACCATTAGGGGTGGGCATCGTATCGTGTCGTCTCATCTCGTATTCATGTCAGAATTCTCTCAACCCTAACCCGACCTGTTTAGCTTTTCGTGTTATCGTGTTGTGTCATATTTGTGTTTTGTGTCAGAAATAACTGACCCTAACCTGCTAACTTTGTGTCCGTATCGTGCTATCGTGTCCTTCTATAAATTCTCGTGTCGTGTCATCTCGTATTCGTGTCAGAATTCTCTCAATCATAATCCGACTTATTTAACTTTTCATGTTATCGTGTTGTGTCATATTTGTGTTTCGTATAAGAAAAATTGCTGACCCTAATCCACTAACTTCGCGTCGTGTCAGAAATTCTCACCCATATAACCCATCACACAATTTACATAACCCAAATACAAACTAAAATACACAATTCACATAACCCCAACAAACAGTTCATATAAAAACACCACACAATTCACAGCTCACGGCCAAGTATGCACACACGCTATGTGACTTAGGTGAGAATCAATTTCAATGATTTTTCATCACTCAAAAGAAAATAAAACATAGCTTTCAGCTTCCGTTATTTCATCAGGTGGTGTTTCGATTTACCCTTAAAAAAAATAAGTACTTATTTATAATTTTTAAATTTAAAAATAATAAACTTAGTGAAATAAAAAAAATGTAATATGAATTTTATTTGATAGATTTATCTAATCCTGCAAAAAAAAATTAAAAAATTATTTTCATAAACCCAATTTTTTTAAACTTGAAAATAGATTCTTATTTTTTTAAATATTTATTAAAAAAATGCATCTTCGTTTACTCACCAAGGCCAGCCAGTTGAGTCGTGGAACAAATCTGGCAACGAAATCAGCGCACGAACGGGAAAAATCGACTCCCCATCGCCACCGACATTAGAAGCACTAACCAGTGCCTCTGCAATTTCCGAGCCATCAACATCACCAATTCACCATTTGTTGAAGAGCTTTACATCAGTAAGAGGCTGATTGCTGGCTTTTTCATTCTGATTGTTAACCACGACATTCTGTTGGAACATTTTTAATAAAATAAATGTTAAATATTAATTCCTCTATTATCATCCTCATTATTCTTCCATTACACAATTATGTTTATATTAAACCAAAATCAGTTACAAGATTTAAGGGAATTTATGATTGTTATTATGTCTATTAATACGTATTACATCTATATATATGGGTACTCCATACAAGTGTGATAGTTATGAAAAATATAGGAAGCATATGGAGAGTATACACAAAAAATAAAAGAGAGTTTCAAAGTTTTCATAAACTATTTTCTATAGAGTTGGGCAACTCGGTTCGTGACTCGTTCAAATCTCTCGGTGGTCGTGAACATCGGATGATGAATGCTTGTGAGCTCTTGGGTTTAATCTTGGGGCTAGTACACTCCGGTGGAACCGAGGAATATTAGCCTTAAGACAATGACTATACGACTCTTATTCTCACAGACAATATCTTTGCTACTTTCATTACCTGTATATTCTCTTGTATCTACTTGTTGAGTTTTTATGTTTATATGTACCTATATAATTCTTGTGATAAAAAAATCTTTTGTGAATATGAATCCTAACACATTCTGGGGGTCTAAGACTTCTGCCATCGATTATGATCTCGATGATCTTCACTAGTGATGTTCGCTGGTAATGTGGCGGAAGAGGACCGTCGTGGTGGCGGCGAGACATCGATGTTGTCGGAGAGGAAATGGCGATTGCGGCGGTGGTCAGCACTGCTCCATCATGGAGGGAGAGAGACAAAGAGAGGTGTTGGGGGTGTGTCGAAGTGGTGTTGCTCGATTTGGTTGAGAGAGAGAGAGAGAGAGAGAGAGAGAGAGAGAGAGAGAGAGAGGGGAGCTGGATCTTGATGGGCTAAAAAGATATTAAGCAACATAACCGAGCCTATCTAATTTTGACAAGAATATTCAAGGTTGGAATCAAACCAAATCTAAAAAGAAGGATCAGTCTCTAATTTTCTCTTAATATAATTGAAATAATCTTTTCACTCGAAAAATGTTACATAAAGAAACACCATAAAGCATACTAGAGGCCAGGGCACACGCGATGCGTGTGCAAGTCGGATTTTTATAATATTTTTGTCAAAATTCTTCTCATTTATTGTTTGATCAAATTTTCACAAATGCTATAAAAATTCGACTTGCATACGCATCACGTGTGTCCGACCTCTAGTTACAATATAAAGAAGGCAAGATTATTTCATGAAAACTTTAGGGTTTGATCAGTTAGTACCCATCATCGTAATGCAAAGAATGACAATTTGAGAGTGGGCATATTGGTACCGTATAAGAATTGGTAGTTTATAGAAAAGTTACTAAAATTTGGTGTAAAAAGAGGTTAAGGAAAATAAAGTTTCAAAAATCAAAACAAAAAGGAAAAGATGAAGAAAGGGGGCAGTTCAAACTTCAAACACCTCACAGTTGTCAGAGCTCTTCACATTTGCAGCGTTAATGAGTGTGAAGTCCAAACAAATTACTCCCCAAAAGCAAAAACGTGTGTCACTCTTTCTATCTCTCTCCCAAACTTTGTTTTCTGAACTAATGGTTTTGACGAAGAAATGGGAAGAAACGGGCGCAGTTCCTGGAAAAAGGGCAATTTCAAAAAACGTGGGTGTGGCAGTTAATGTTGTGGTTTTACTGATTTTAGGTGGTTTTTTGTGTTAAAATGTCTAATGTAGCCTCACAATTAACTGTTTTGTATTGTGTATTTTTCTCTTTGGAGGGTATTTACTATTTATGAAAAAAAAAAAAACATGACAGGGAAGATACTAAACTGATGCTCCCCCTTATAGATTAGAGAATAAATGTAGCAGTTCCTTACCCTCAAGTAAACTACACCAAATCCATGAAGGAGATGAACTTCTACGGGCTTCCAAAGGAGAGCTATTAGGAACGTAAAGCCGAATTAAAACTTTTGCCCATAATGCATTTGAGGACAAAACTCCATGAGTTATGGCATGATTTTCATGCATATGATTTTCTCCTATTAAAGAACAGATTTTGACAAAATTTATGAAAATTCGATCAAACCATAAATGGGACATTGTGTATATTTTGTCAAAATCCGACTTACACACGCATCGAGTTACGCGAGTCAAACTCGTGTCATGTTCGCTTGTGCACAATTTTTGTACACGCAATGCATGTGCAAAACTCGTTGTAGCTAAGAATGAAATGTAAGTGGAAAAGTACGGCACGCATATAAACAGACCTGATCAACTACGTGAATACTCCAATATTTGTTCTTATTCCCACTGATTTTGTGTCTTCAATAAAATTGTCAACGGTACAAATACATTAGGATTTAACTTGAGATAATTCAATGGATTCGAGATATAGCAATAAAACTTTCAATAAGTGAAGCCGAGGTCTGAATTTATAAGGGAGGTAAAAAGAAAAAGACTTACTTGAGTTCCACCCTTCACCATATCTAATTGACCGAGTGCCCCACCCTAAGATTTCCCAATTGGGTTCAACGTGTGGCAAACAACCATGGGGCGGCCAAGTGACTTTCAGTGCCTTTCGAGAGAGAAGTTGTTTACTCCGCCCGCAAATATGAAAACCTGTCCCGGAAACTACAGCAGTTGATAGTGGGTACTGGGTGTGGGTTACCTATTGATCGTGGGAGGTTACTTTTTGTTAAATGGAAAGAAATGAGAGCAGTTCAAGAAAAGAGACGTGGGCATGGCAGAGCAGTTCAAGAAAAGAGACGTGGACATAGCAGTTGGGAGGCAGTTTTATTTGGGGTCTTACTGTTTTACCCCTACAATTTTTACCCACATATATTACAGGTTTAAGGGTATTTTTGGAAAGAAAAATACATGACATAGACACCAAATTGGTGCTCTCCCTTTATATATTAGAATAGATAGTGTTACTTACAAAATTTCGTGAACAATTTTCTTCTAATGCAATAATAAGCCACACAATATCGAATAAATAAATTTAATTATTACCTGTTGTACATTTGTTGCTTCATCAGTCATAGCACTCTCATGTTGATAATTTTTCCAAAGTTGAAATACTATTTTTCTATGAGACATTCCTACATAATAGCAAAAAAAGATGAGTAGCATAGAACTAGAGGCCGGGGCACACGCGATGCGTGTGCAAGTCGGATTTTCACACCGTTTTTGTAAAAATGCTTCTCACTTTTTATGTGATCAAATTTTCACAAATGTTGTGAAAATCCGACTTGCACACGCATCGCGTGTGCCCCGGCCTCTAGTATTAACCAATTGTGATCGATAAACAACAATTAAATTCTCAAAAAATAAAAAAAATCATTCGAATTGTTATGTACTGTAGTAACAATTAACATGTATATACATATCTATACATTACCATGCTAATAGCCATTGTTTTGCTAACGTCGTTGCCGCCATCGATTTTGCCACGATCTAATACCTAAGTACTCTTCTATAAGATTTCGTAAATCAATTGTGTTAGCTCTAACGGAGAACATCCATTTTGAACAATAGATGCCTATCTTTACTATCTGTTGTGAAGTCAAAACCTGTCATTCAATAAAGAATATAGTGTTACTTACAAAATTTCGTGAACAATTTTCTTCTAATGCAATAATAAGCCACACAATATCAAATAAATAAATTTAATTATTACCTGTTGTACATTTGTTGCTTCATCAGTCATAGCACTCTCATGTTGATAATTTTTCCAAAGTTGAAATACTATTTTTCTATGAGACATTCCTACATAATAGCAAAAAAAGATGAGTAGCATAGAATGATTATTTTTTGTATAAAAAACTATCCATTCACCAAAAAGTAATTAAAGTATGGACGACGTCAACAACTTTAATAAAGTTTGGCCTCGGAGATTGGTAATATCAAATACAAAATATGTTCTTAACATTTAATTTACTACATATTACAACTACAAATATTTTTAATCCGACGGCAATAAGACATCCTTATACACAACATTTTTGGCATATACGCCTTCTTGCCTTCGAATATTGCCATTCTTCACTAAAATTTTTGTGGTATTCTGTGATGTGCCTCTTGACAACGCCACATACAATTGACCGTGGCTAAAGACGTCTTCCGGGAGATATATTCCCACGTGGGGGATCGTTTGCCCTTGTGCTTTGTTGATTGTTAATGCAAAACTCAAACGAATAGGAAACTGTCTTCGAGTCATCTCAAACGGAAGTTTCATATTCTCAGGGGTTTTCAGCGGAATCCGATGAAGGAAAGTTCTGGTACCTTTAAAAGCACCCGTTAATATCTCTGCATCAATGAAATTACTTTTCAAAGCATGACAAAGTAGTCTTGTACCATTGCATAGGCCATTTCTTGGATCGAGATTTCTTAAAAGCATAATAGGTGCACCTTCCTTCAATCTTAATTCATGCGGGGGTAATCCTCCGGGTGAAATAGAATTCAAAAACTCTTGCTGGTATAAATTGCGGGGATCATTTTCCACTTTATCAAATGAGTAGTAAACTCTTTCTCATCCGGAGAATTTTTGATTCACCCTCTTATTGAGATTCTCAGCATCTTCATTTTTCGGAGTAATCAGACCTCTATCAACCATGTACTCGGAATCAGCGGCACAACTCTCAATGTCAGGAAATACTTCTTCTATTAGTTTATCAATTGACCTGTCATTCTCCCACGGTATAACCATTGATGCAGGAACCTTCATCATTTCATCGTCAATGGTAGGTTCATTTCCATCACCGACACGAAGAAGAAAATCTGAGAATTCGCGATCATTTACAGACCTCATATTTTGCTTTAAGCGAATGACTTGTACGTTTCTCCACAACGGCGACTTAGCAATGCTTGCATTAATGGTTTCTGCTTTTGTGCCTTTTGGTACAACTGGGAGCACTTGACGAAAATCACCGCCCAAAACCATAACCTTTCCTCCAAATGGCATTTCCACACTCATAATGTCCCTCAAAGTTCTATCTAATGCTTCTATGGCCAAACGATTTGTCATTGTAGCTTCATCCCACAATATTACTGACGCACGACGTATTAGTTCAGCCAAATGAGATTGTTTGCTGATGGAACACACAGAAGAACGATCTGGATTTAAGGGGATCTTGAATCTTGAATGTGCAGTTCTTCCACCAGGCATCAAAGTAGCTGCTATACCTGATGATGCTGTTGCGAGAGCAATATGACCTTGGCTCCTCAATGATGCTAATATAGCACGATACAAAAATGTCTTCCCTGTACCTCCTGGACCGTCAACGAAGTAGGTGGCATTTTCTTTACGTTCGACAGTCCCAATAATTGAATGAAAAGCAAAGGCTTGATCCCTATTTAGTGCAGAAATAGAATTCAAATCTTGTTGAGAAACGGAGACAGAAAGCTCATCTTGTATTATCTTTGGAACTATTGAGCTATCTTCATAACCCGGATTGAAACTCGGAAGGTCATAATCAGAAATTGTTCTATTATGTTGGGACAACAAGTCATTTAACTCTCTCAACAATCTGTTAATAAGATAAGAGCTATTGGTAGAAGTCGAAGAAGGGTAGTCTTCACTCATAAATACATGAAAATCATTCCATAAGCTACGAACACCTGTTGGCTCACAGTAAACCAATATAGACACAAACATTCTTCGTAGAGCAGATGGCATGCGAGTGCTAGATGCCTCAGCTAGACATTGTCGTATGCTATTATCATACTCCAATAAACCTCGTTGTTCAGCTGCGAGTTGGAATGTCGAGCACTCAACTCCATCAATTACTAAGATATCCTCCCATGATTGTGGCGCCCTTACATGATTAAGTAGAATGCGCAGGTAGAACAAATCTCCTTGAAGAGGTGAAACTGTATAAATTCTCCCAATAACTTTGTTATAGCCCACCCTTTTCGTCCAATTTTTCGGTCCACGATTCCATCTGTAATGTTGCGGAAACTCACTGTATAAGTAGCGATTTTCCCCATTATTCTCAGCATTTGTCCTAAAAAACTCAGTAAGCATTGTCCTAGCGCACCTTTCATTAGACAAAATGTCTGGAATACTTTGGTAACAATAGAACGTGACTTGCTGCTTATTCGGTAGATGTATCTGTAAGCGCTCCACGGATGGATACATCCGAGTCATGGGAAACTTGAATATCTTCCACACTGCTTCAGGAGCACAAACCCATCTTGCATCTACAAACTGTTGTATCTCATCATAGTTTGGGGTTGGACGCACTTCAAGAGATACTCGATCAAGACCCTTGTACACATACTTGTACAGATACTTCACACTGATAATGCTGCTACAAATTTCAACATTGATGTGACAATTGTACTTTAGAATGAGCCATGGATTGTAAGGTACGACCCAACTATTGTCAATTGCAGTTCTCTCACCATTGTCTGAGGGTCTTGGCGGTCGTCTTCGATAAACTGGATAGGAATCATCGCCCATAGTGGTGACATTTGCAAATTTTTTGGGGAATTTCTTTTTGCACACTCCATTTTTCATGCAAGGACAATTAGCATTGTACAAACCACATGGACCATGTATCATATGATTCACCACAGCATTATAAAGTTCGGGTTCTGTTTCTTTATCTGGGATCTCAGCTCTGACAACACTATCGTAATCATTAGGAGTTTTCAGCTTGTCATTCTCATCTAGGATCAGAAGAATATGCGCATGGGGTAATCCTCTCTTTTGGTTCTCAATAACGTAAACATACGCTGTTACTTTACCCAAAACATGTTTGTTGAGAATGTCATCCTTAAACTCTTCAAATTTAGACCTGAACACTCTAGCAACTAAATCAGGACGATCACTTGGGGCTTGTCCGGGCAATAACTCATTACGGATTTCAGGCCAATTACCATTGCATGTCATGGTGAGAAAAAGATCTGGTTTACCATACTTTTGAACCAAAGCCATGGCATCCTGATATCGTTGATACATGTCACGGGGACAGCCAACGAATGATGATGCTAATATGGTCCTTTGTTGTCCGACATCACCTAAGTTTATTTTTCCAATAATGTGTCAGTGTTTAAACGTATTGAAGATATGTAAGTACAAATAATTGCAATAATATTTTTCATTTTGTACCTGCATGCCTTATACCCATGTATACAGAATCTTGTAGCCCATCATACAATTCTGCTCGGATTTCCTTTTGATGAGTACGCATCCACCTAAGTTTGTGGGATTCGATTTTTACGTAATTATCCACAACGTATTGTTGTAGGAGACGCCCACCACGAAGAAAGAGCGATTGATCATTCGGACGAATCTAATATATTTAAGAAGATGCGAACGTAACGTAAAAATAGTATTCACTGTGCTGGATGAGTTGTTTGAAACTTGAGTTGAAAAAATAAGAAATTTTAAATTACCTGCAATATGTATGCATAGAAATCCCGACATGTACAATTTGTTCCATCTTCGTTGTGGCTATTGACATCCCATCCATATGTCCCGTACGGTAAAAGTAAGGGATATTGCAATGGATCATAGAATCCAACAATATCTTGAATATTGAGGAGGCGACCACCAATACATTGAACAACTATATCTCTTCCACTTATTAGTCCAGCTTCATCTCCACCGACCACAATTGCTGCCACTTGGGATGCCGTTGGAAGATTGTACTGACAACGATCAGGTGGCTGCTCTCTGATGATTAAATTGCAATCTCGAATGTCTGGACGTTGCGCCATTTGACGAAACGTATGCACAAACGGATTTTGAGCATCTAAGATATTCTTTATCTTTTCAATAATGTGTTGCCGTAATCCGTTTGACTCTTCCAATCGATTTTCAACTTCGTGATCAGTGTCATATATGTATAGCTGTAAAAATCGTGGCCTTTGATCTGAATATGGTAGCAAACTTCCAATCCTATGGTATACTGTGCCTTGAGCACGAAAAGTATACACGCCCCTTGATCCTCCAGCTAATTGTTCGTCGATATGGACACCCATCGAAGTGAAAGAGAAAACATGATTGTATGCTCGAATGTTTTTTCTAAAATGTCTACCATCTGAGGTTTGCTTCGAAAATAATTCGATAAGCTCAACTGGAGCCGTTATGGATGGTAGTTTTGTTTTTCCAGATTTACAACACAATTCAGTTGTCTCACGATGGAATAGGCGTGCACCACAATGACGACACATAGTAGGTTGTGGTAGTTGTGAACGGGGTACACCTTGAGATTCGTGAAAACCTCTTGCACAATTATACGTTGTTCTGCGAGTACCATATGACCGTGTAGCCCTTTCCACGTGGGTGATTCCATTGTCATCCTCTAATTGAATATATTTAAAAACAACAGTTAGTGTTATGATTGTAGTATAATTATTACTTTTAGAGATGTGAACAATACTATTTCGTGTATTAAAAGAGAAAACATATGGTCAAAGAAACAATGCATCATCTTTTTAATAGCAAATTTTTTTACAAATAAAAATGTGCTCATACCTTGTACAAAATTTGGGAAGCTTTGTTCATCTCTACGATCAGTTCTGCTACCACTTGAACTGCCTTGCTCGTACGTTGCATGATTAGGTGTGAAATGGGACAAAGGTGTCAAATGTGTTCGATGCCGTACTCGTGCTATAATAGTGTTATCATGCATGTTAGACAGGAATAAAAGTTAGTCCGGAATTTAATTTAGAGTATTTGATTGACAATATTTTCTTCTTTTTTTTAATACCTTCATTTGGTATAGGCGTAGTCTCATGAAATACGTTTGAGGTTCCCTCTTCTGGTATTACAGGCAAATGTGTATTTCGAGGATGTTGGGAAGCATGTGTCTGTCGACGACGACTTGTCATTCCCGTTGTATGGAGACCTTTGGATATGTAACACATTTGAAGTTTTTTTTATGCCAAATATATAATATGGTTAAGACATGAAACATGAAAATACCCTAGCATACCTGATGGAGGGCGATGCCTTGATGATCGAACTCGTCTTGGGACGTTATTGAGAAAGTTCAACGTGCATCCTCCTGTTTGAAGTATGTAAGTTATCAATAAGATTAGAAGTTTTTTGGGCATTTAAAATTGACAAAAATAACTGTAATTTTTTATTTACGAACCTAGGTGGTGTCGTTGGTTGTAGTTTGATCGCCGTCGTGCCAATTGTTGTTGACGTTGCTCATTGCTTAAAGCAGCTCGTCTTTCTCTAGCTCTGTTACGCCATCTCAATATGTGTTGATCATGAGTAGGCGGAGTTGGTTGTTCTATACGATTAGTTGATCTCATTTGTGGTACTTGATCAGCAGTAAAATTTTGACGTTGTCGACGGCGTCGTTGGCTGTCACGATTTTGTTCTCTTACACTTTGCAGCCATTCAATAGATATTTGCTCTGATCTATCTCGTGTTTCGTCCTCCATAGTGGTGTCCCTTGTAAGCATTAAAAGTGTTACAACAACAATCATCACCAAAACTACCATTCCCATGCAACCCAACTCGCTCAAAATGAAACCCATCACAACCTTTCTTAAAACCAAAAACCCCCCGTTTGAGAAACCCAGGGGCTGTTTATATTATTATATACCGACTTATGCGTCAACGTACTTGCATGCTTGACAAAGCAACGGAAACTATAAAAACAGGAGTTGGGAAAATTAACTTTTTCGTACCGATTTTTTTTAAAAAAAGAAAGAACTCTTTCATCTACTAATGGGGGAAAATGAAAGTCTACTCTAGCATACAAATAAGGAAGAGAAGATTGAGAGTGGACAAACCTGAGATGGTGGAAAGGTGGGTGGAAATTTGCCGGAAGAAGTAGCGAGGGAGAGAAAGAAGAAGCAGGGAGGGATAAAACTTTTTGGCAGGAAATAGAACTGTGTGTGTGAAGAACAGGGGTGGAAGAGAAGAAGAGGGGAGTTCTGGCTGAGCTCACATCGTGGGGAGCAGTTGAAGAGCAGACGTGCCCTTTTGCCCATAGTTAACTGCCGTGAATTGGATTCGGGGGAAATTCAGTAGGGTGATTTTTAAAACATTTGATAGGTATTTTTGGAAAGGAAAATACATGACAAAGGGAGGAGACACCAAAGGGTGCTCTCCCTTTATATATTAGAATAGATGAATCTACCAGTGCTATGCATCATGTGGTAAGGGTATTACTTCCTTTTATGGCTAATACATCAATTAATAATTTCATTTTCTTACATCTTTTATGATTTTCACTAAAACAATAGTGAAGTTAAACGAAATTATGTAACGCCCCGAATTTTGGGTACGTTAAAGAAACATTTTATTGATAAAATTAACTGGAGACTGGCTCATTATTACAACAAAAACTCTCACAGTAGTTCAATATTACAAAAGAGCGAGAAAACTAGGGTTCCTATCTACAGCTCCGCCTGTTCTTCCATCCTAGCCAGCTCCTCGGCTCCGTACGCCTCCAAGCTGAAAATCTCGCCCTGCTCATCTATGAAGTCTGACACATTATACCGGCGTCGCCACCAATATAATATGCCAGGGTCACCAAAAAGGTAACACCGTGAGCTACAACGCTCAATAGGAAATCCTTACCCGCTAACCCATAGCTTACCAACAAACGATCATAGAAATCACATAAATGACGATAATACGTCCACATTCACTATCTAACGTTGGTGTCCAAGATTTCCCGATTTCTCCTACGCGACTCGTCGTAGACCGTGTCAACGTTTTCCACTTACAAAACCATTTTCAAAATCCTTTGCATTGGCTCCGTACCGCGGATAACCAAGCCTTTCAAAATCATTTGACATTGGCTCCGTACCGCGGATAACCAAGCCACACACCCAACCTCGGTTCCGCCGCGCCGGGTTCCCGAGTATCCTCACAATGGTTCCGCCGCGCCGGGTTCCCATTGGCACGCAACACTAGCATTGGCTCCTCTCCATGGATAACCAAGCTATATTACCAATAAGGCTACCACGTCCGGCCCTATTGGCAATCTTCACAAAGGGCTACCAAGTCCGGCCACATTGTGGTTTTCACAACCCACGTAATGGGCTACCAAGTCCGGCCACATTACGGTTTTCAAAACACATCTCATGTAATGCCACCAAACTAGTCATTACGTAGTTTCAAAAATATTTCCTTCCTCGGAAAAACTTATCCTTTTATAAACCACACCCTAGGTGCCATGTTTCTACTTTCTTGGTTCTTGTGTCTCATTTACATGCAAGACTTCGCGGTAGGACTTTTACAAAGTAAACACAAACCACTCATTTTAATCTTGAAACAAACAAACAAGATCATCCAACTCTATGTTGCTAAACATATGCAAATCAACGCTTAAAGCATAACGCCCCATGTTCGGACGCCCTTGGAGTGATAAATCACTTATGCTTTATCGTGTCACAAGTAATACAACAATTCATACATTCAAGTTCATAACTTTCCGAAAGATCAAAATACGAGTACTTGAAATGAAAAGTAAATAAAGATCACTTTCTTTGAAACGGAAGATAACGAGATCTTACATATACATAGGGATAGGGTAAGAGTATCCTACCTTGATCCGAAACTAGTCGGGGCCGAATAAGCAAGGTTGAAAAGTTCTATGGGCGGTGAAACTCGTGAATCTGGCCCTAACTTCGGACGGCAGTAACTCGGTCAATCCTTGGCCGAATACAGTCGTTCTTGGGTCCAAATCAAAGATCAAGAAACCCTCTACAACTTCCGTGAAGGAAGTCGATCCTAGAAACTAATCTAAGTAGAAGAAAAATGGTGATGAAGGAGAAGACAGTAAGCTGTCAGGAAATTGGAAATCCGAGATTTTACTGAACTTCGGATGCCAATATCTTGGTCCTTTCTTGGCCGATTGGGGTGGTTCTTGAGCCTAAATTGAAGCTCTCGAAGTGTTCTACAATTTTCCCGAAGGAAGTTGGTCCTAAAAACTACTCTAAGCAGGAGAAAACGGGGGATTTTCGAAGGGGCAGTAAGCTGCCTGGAAAATCAGAAATGGTTTCTAGAGAGAAGGAAGAGCAAATGCTTGAGGTGTGAGTTCAAAGCATGAGAATGGCTCTCTATTTATAGGCAAAGGGTCACTCTCTCTCCCTCTTGGCCGGCCCCCTCTCTCTCTCCTTTCCCCAATTTTTTAATCAAATCAAATCCAACTTTGATGGATGATCAATGGAGAATCCTAGGGTTGCATGGCTAGGATTTGATTCTTGCAAGACTTGGTGGGCAAGGAGGTGTGAACAAGATTAATCTATTAGTAGTTGTACAAGAGAGGACAATGGAGGTTAAGTCTTAGCTAGGAAGGAAGGTTCCCCATGGATTTGAAGTACATTGAAAGATCAACCAAGTACAACCCAATCTTCCTCCTTCTTTCCTTCCTTTCTCTCTCTCTCTCTCTCTCCCCTCCCTTCAATGGCCGGCCCCCCCTCTCATCTCTCTCCCTCTCCTCCTTTCAAGTACAATATATATGTATATATGCAAGCATACAAATAGAATATATGTACTTTTGTACAAAAGATCAAAAGACTAGCTAGAAAGACTAAGATTTTCTCAATAAACAATTAATTGGGCACATGGTACTTAAGGCAATTAACTAATCAACCATGTACTAGAATGAGATATACTTGGATACACATGTACTTAGGAAGATCAAAACCCTAATAGAAAAATAAATAAGGGTACTACAAGAATCTTGGTACCATGTACCTTTCTAATTAAAATAAGGTGTGCTTTCACATGTGGTTTAAAAGAAAGCATTAAACTAATTAAATCCCATGGTACTTTGGAAGACCAACTCTTTTATCCAATGGTTAAAAATTCCCCTAACATCTATTATCCAATGGATAATAGTTATTAGGTCAATTATATACTAAAGAAATCCCCAAAAGTACTTTCAAGTAATTAAAAAGTATTTCCTTAATATACTTAGTACTTTGGCCAAGTAAACATTTAATATAAACAAATGGGGTTTCTATTATCCAATGGATAATAGTTGCCCTAGCAATCTTTGTCCAATGGACAAAGAATAAAACCAAAAATATTTAAAAGAAAATGAATCAACAATTCTTGTTCTAGGGTTCAAAAGGTTCAAAGTGTCCAAGGGGGGGCAAAACGGTCCAATTGCGGTGACTAGATGGCTTCCTAAGTTAGTTTCTCCAACCGGATGGTTAGATGCTAACTAAGCCTGCTAAAGAGGACTAAAGTGCAAGAAATCAAATTTGAAGGGCAAAAACGTAATTATGACAAACCACAAGGAAATTTAAAAAAAATTCAAATATTTAACGAAATTTAAAATAACAACGAGATTTTTATTCGTTAAAAATCGGGGTTGTTACAAATTAGGACCCATTTTATAACCCTCCAGGGGGTTGGAATTGGATGGATGGAGTGAGGGTATTATAAGTACCTTGTTTGTTTTCCAAAATTGATCCGGACTACCAATCCGTTTGGACGGCTAAAACCCCAACTAGGGGGTATTGCTAATACCATCCTGGAGATGGTATTCGTAATCCAACCCTCTCCCTTAATGATACAATGACCAAATTTTCCCTTTATTTGGAATCCCTGTAGAGCATACATTTAATTATAAGAGTTCTAGAAATAAAAATTAATTATGATCCTTTAAAATAAAATGATCAAAAAAATAAAATCTTCTACCAGTTTAAACTAATTAAAAATTGGAACACTTCATTTTTTTAAACTGTGTTATAAATTAAAAAATATGATTAAAAAATTAAGTGTTCCGATTTTGAATCCGTTTGACCTGCTGCGATGATGTTGTTTTGCTGATCATATTATTCTAAAGAATCATAATTAAATTTTGTCTGTAGGACTCTCATAATTAAGTTTCTATTCATAAGGTCCCAATTAAAGAGCAAAAAACTAATTATGAAAGTCCTAGAGATAAAATTTAATTATAACCCTTTAAAATAATATGATCAGCAAAACAACATCTTTGCATCGGTTTAAATGAATTGAAAATTAGAACACTTCATTTTTAACTATATTTTTTTTAATATATAAAGGCTTTTTGTTATTTATTATATTCTCGGTTTGTTTTTGATGCATAGTGCATGGTGTTGTTATCCTTTAGATTTGCATAGGGGCAAAAATAGAAATGTATATTATTAGTCCAGTCCAATCTAATTCTATCCTACATGAAACAAATATGATATTAATAATCTTATCATCTAATCTCATCTTAAATAAGGGTGTTCAAGAAAATCGTCCGAACCGCAAAATCGGTCCGATCTGGACCGAACCGTCCTATTTGGTCCGATCTGCGGTTCTACGGTCAGGTTATGGTTTCAAAAAAATAAGAACTGTTAATTTTGGTTCGATTATTGGTTCTCAATTAATGAACCGTAGTTAGAACCGAGCCGGACCGTTTAAAACTAAGATAAATATAGAAATACATATGTGTTTATAATTAAATATGTATTTGAATTTGGTAGGTTAACCATTTCCTTGCTAAACTTAATTTATTTAAAGATAAAATCTCATTTGTTAGCAAAGCTTTTATTTTCTTCATTCATTTCCTATTTTAGCAGCTTATATTCCTATTTCTTTAATTTTATGAGTTCATATTTTATAAATAAATATTTGGATGCTTGTTGGATGAAACCGGAACCGAACCAAAATCAGACCGGTCTTGCGGTTTGGTTCTGGTTAGGTTTCATGCATATATTGGTTAGGTTCTGGTTCTCAATTTCTTAGAACCGTTTGAAATGGTCCGGTTATTGATTTTCTAGAGAAGCGGACCAATCCGGACCGTGTACACCCTTAATCTTAAACAAACCAGCAAGTCAATTCCATCTCATTACCAATCACAATCTCATCTCCTTATCAATCCCACCCATCTATCACCGTTATCAAACGAGTCCTTAAAAAACGTCAAGATAGAGTTAATCTAGAAGTTCTCTACTCAAGAGCTAGATCACAAGCATCTGTAGAAAAACTCAATGTAGTCATTACACAATAAATATTCGCGCAGATGCGGTGTAAGAAACTCACTACAAATAAAGTGAATCCTGTCATTTTGGTGTGACAGCTAAAAATATGAGATGGATCGATTGATGGTTCCATAATTGATTGGGTCATGACTTCACGTTGAAATCAGTCATGCAGTAAATTGAAGTCATTGAACACACCATTATATTTTTGGTTTCTTTTACTTTCGGATCGTGCTTTCCCAACCACTTTTATATATTTTCAGGATATTTGATCATGCATCTAAAAGGCGTAGGAAGCTATAGCTGAAGTAACAAATAAAAATACCAAGAAAAAATTATAAGAGATAAATTAATTGGTATCTTATTTCCGTTGTACTTTCATGTGATCATATGTACTTCAACGTGATATTCTCGCAAAGATAACACAGCTTTACAATGTTTTCTAGTTGAACAGAAGTAGAAGACAGAGCAATCAAGGTTTTTTTTTTTTTTTCCTTTCTTCTTTTGATTATGGCATTAGAAAGGCCAAATATACTGCAATCATTCCTTGCTAATGAACTCCACATCGAAGAGCAGAACTGAATCTGGAGGAATAATGCATGAACCTACACATATTTACTATGCCAAGTTATCCCTCATGAGAAATATAACATCAAAGAAATGTTTAAAACTGGTTTCATTTTGCAGGATTGCTCACCTCCTCTACACCCAGCTCCTCTAATTCCATAACCGAGTTCTGGAGGAAGCTTTAACGAACGTTTTCCTCCTACGATTAGTTGAAGTGGAAGAGCAAATCATTGTTGCTTCAAATGGATTGTATTAAGTTATAAACAGGAAGATAAGAATGCTTAAATATCGACATTCATACCTACAAGCATGGGAGGAACTCCATCTCCACCTAGAATACCCTGATCCCAACCTTTTATAACCTGTGAGAGTATGGATCATACAACAAGTATCAAAATTGGTTGTTTTTGAAGCTTTTGCCTTAAGCCAACAAAATTCATTTGATGCTCATCATTGGAAGTGATAAAACATGATTTCAGAGTTTTTATTTAGATTACCAACTTGGTACCTTCTTTTTTTTTCCCAATCACTAGCAGTAAGTTCATGAAAATTACATCAATTTGGACATTTGAAATAATCTGAAAATCCAAGAATATATTTCATAAGCACTATAATAAGTCCAACTATTACAAATACAACTCTAAATAAAGATACAAAGTCTTCACGCATAAGGTTCTTTGTGATAATAAGGGGAAGCACACATGACTTATCTAAACCAGGTATAAAATATACAAACTATAGAAAAACATAAGTCGTATGAATACTCCATTTTCACTATATTTTGAGCTAGTAGATCTATTTGTTTATTGACAGGCACTCTTTGTATTACTTAGCTTCTACCGGTGTTTATGTGGTCTTGGGAATCTTTAGTTTTGCCAATGGTGCAACTTTACAGAGTATAGGTCCATGGCATAAAAGTTGCAAAAGCATTATTCTTACCCCCTGGAAAATAAGATTTGTAAATGCAAGTGTGAAGATGTACATACCTCCCCAACTCCAACGCGAAAAGTTAGAGGCTTCCCTCGATTGTAGCTGCTGTCAAACACCTTCCCATTCTCCAATTTCCCCACATAATGCGCCTCCAGTGAAGGTTCATTATTCAATCATGCTATTAGTAATAAACATAGCTCAAAGACATGTGAAGTTTATGTGAATCATGTCAAGCTGTAGCTTAAAGTCAACAATAAAAGACCCTCCTTTTGTCAGTCAAAGAACTAAGACTTTTGAGCTAAACTTGGATCCCTAGGCAACTAAGTCAATGTCTATAATGCTGGTGTGTATCTTTTTTCCTTCTATTTGCCCTTCATATCCTCCTAAATTGCTTAAAGCATGTTGGCACCCATGGCAGATTGAAACAACTGCTCTAGCATGCATCCTCTTTGTTAGTTAGGGCCATCTTTTGGCACACTTAGTCTCACTATTCTGAGTACTAGTTCAAAGGCTGAAATCCGACCTAAAATTTGAGGTCATGGGTATATATATAACTTGACAGCTCAAATCATTTGCACCTAAATTTATCAATACACGTGTTCCAACTCATTTTTGGCTATTGGATCACCACACAATCTCAAAATTCTCATGTGGTCCAACAACGAAATATGCACAGGAACACAGGTGCAGGCAAAATTGGCTACATAGATTTTAGGGGTTAATTTGAGGGCATGTGCTTTATATAAATAATAATCAAGTTTCTACCCAATGTACTATTCAAAGACACTCATTAATGATATGTGATCGATGGTTTATTCGGCGAGTGGATGAGGTATAAGGAAGAATGGTGGATAAGAAGTGGATAGATTAAAAGGGGGAGTAGTTAATAAAGAATGAAGATTAACGGGTTTGTTTGGTAGTGGATATAATGTGTTACTTAATTGCACTAAGAATGCACAAAGGTTTGGAGAGATTTAAGGGGAATGCACCCAGATAATTTGGCCCACCCGGATAAGCTACAAAGGGGAACCAAACACCGGATAAGAATGGGTCTGGGTTATTTTATCCTCCCTTCTCTGCCCACCAAGGGTCCCTAAGCTTGCTAGGCACCCTTTGGGCTTCATTTTATATTGAGTATTAATCACCTTCGTCATTGCATTCTTTAGAATTTCTCCTTATATTCTTGGCCCAATCCAAACAGACCCATGCATATATAAAGGGAAAATTGATTCAAAGTTAGTTACCTTAATCAACTGTCCTTTGACAGCCTCTGGTCCATACCCAACAACTTTATCACAATAGGCAAGCCCAGAAGGAGCTTGAGTAAGTTCACATGGAGATGGAGTAGTAGTAGTACTACTGCTGGCTTCAGCTGCTGAAACCTTTGATTGTTGTAAAATAAAACCAAGAATCCCAAAACATAACCCAACACTAATTGCCTCTCTTCTTTTGACAAGTACAATTGGGTTTTTTTGATTCAGTTTCAGGAGGACGAGAGAACAAGAGGTTGTTTCATTGTGCATAATATGGCTGGAGAATTTGATAGAAGAAGTTGGAGATTCTTCTGATGTCTGAAGATTTCTCATTACTATGAGCTTTCTGGGATTACAAGACCCAAGGGAAAATGGTAGTGTGCTCATCTCTCTCTCTCTCTCTCTCTCTCTCTCTCTCTCTCTCCACCGAAATAGTAGTAGTAATGGATAGAAAGAAGATATAGGGTCGATTCTGAAACTTACATTGGTCGACGAAGCTGTTAGTTTCAAGGTTGTTAATACCGTTTCGTACCGGTCGGTACGTACCATTTTAGACAATCCGGTACCTTGAACTTCAGATTTCGCTTCGGTCCCAATATCGGCGCTTACCAGAGAATACCGGCGATTTCGGGAAATCTCGGCCGAGAAGCAAGTACCATTGATTCCGTCCGGTATGTTGCACCGACTGGATTTGTTGTCTCTAACTTCAGTAATCACCGCCGACGGTGTTTTCCACGTCTCCGGCAACACTCTACCAAGTACCAACTGAGAAACTATTGGTGGGAGAATAAGATTGATCGGAGAGGAGAGAGGGTGAGGAATCGATCAGATCGAAATCACAGAGAGAAACTCAAATCTATTCTCCATTGTTGATGAGAGAGAGAAAGAGAGAGAGAGAGAGAGATGGAGATGTTGGCGGAAAAAAAAAAAACAAAGAAAGAATGGAACTGGGATGAGGTAGAGAAGAATAATGAGAGTCCTAAACTTCACAATGGCAAAATTACCCTTTACTTAATCTCACGTTCAAAAGTGCACGTGGTTGACTGTGTGTTGGAAGCTTTTTTATTTTGAAAAGATCACATACTGTGTGTGTTTTCTTTTTTTTAACCAACCAGAAAATGCAGATCTGTGTGTTGGAAGTTGGAACTCAATGTAATTAAGTTATGAACACTATTAAGTTATATTGGTATTTTCTAATAGACTATAAATAATATTATGAAAGTGTAATTATTATTTTTTGTTTCACACCCGTAAGATAAATTGGATCGTATTAGAAAATTATATATTTATAACTATATATTAAGGTAATAGCGCTAAATTCGAAACGTGTATTTAACCGATACCCGTACGTACCGTACTAAAAGAAAAATCGGTACCTTGTCCGAAACAGTATTCGGAACCTTGGTTAGTTTACAAATTGGGAAAATGACGGCCCAGTGCGTGTTTTGATGATTAATATCTGTCAAACTAAGAATATTTGTTAATACTGAAAATGTCATTGATAGATATCAATTATCAAAAACACGTCATTAGCTGTCATTTTCCCGTACAAATTTTCCCCAATCCAAAATAAATTAGGAATGTGGATGGGCTAGTCAAACCCAACTGAGCCCAATTAATCCCAGACGATTTGGGCCGAATATAGCCCATGTTTAAAGTGGTAGCTTTTTTGATGGGTCATCAACCGGCCACTGCACTTTCTTTATTTGGCCCAACCTTCCAATTTTTTTTTTTGATCTGCAACCTTCCAATTCAACTCATGTTAATTTCAGTTGCAAATCTCAGAAGAAAAGTACACCAACCTCTCCTTCTTGGCAGGGATGAAGCCAGGGAAGGGCCAGTAGAGGCGGTCGCCCCTGCAAGAAGAAAAAGAAACACTACTATTATATGTAAAAAAAAAATTCCTGTGAAAGTATATAGGCTCGCCCCTGCGTGATGAAATTTCTGACTCCGTCCTTACTTGTTGGTTGTTAAGCAAGCAAGTACCTATATGGACGGTAAAATTAAGGATATCTATATAATATAAGGAAAAATTACCCTGCCAAATCATCATTTTTAGTACTGGAGGATCCAAATTGCATGCACCTACCCGATCGAGCAATTTCACAACCCTACACCGTTTGTAAATGTTCAAAAATAACTTAATTGGGTGAATCTCATGTAAGTACTGAATGGCTGCAAATACATTTGTCTCCAGTTTTGTGCATATATATATAGTCATTCTCAAATGAGAAGTTCTTTATTTTAGTTAAAATAAGAACCTCTTCATTTCTTTCATTTCCTGTTCGAATTTCGATGATCCGAGCCGCTCAATGTGTTCAGAACGTGATTTTAAGAGTACCCGCGAGGAATCAACAAAAAAATGATCGGAAAGGGCTTCACCAAGCAGTTTTTATTAGAACTGTTCGATAAAAAACAAATAAAATCTGCTCGGATGAAGCTTTTTTGGTCTTTTTTTTTTTGCTGATTTCTCGTGAGCACCCTTAAAATCATGTTCTGAACACATTGAGCGGCTTAGATCATCGAAATTCTATCGGAAAATAGATGTCCTCATTTTATTAAGTTAAGGTGTTACTCAGGAGAAGAGGACTATATATATGTATATAAGATCATTGGCATGGAGTTTACATCTAGAGTTGATGTTTTGCGAGCAATCTTAAAAATACATTTTAAACAAATTGAATTGTTTTGGTCATTTGCGTGAAACTCCAAAATAGGTCTTACACTTGTGTCAATTTTTGGGTGAAGAGAATCGGCCCCTACATATATATGGAGAGAGAGAGAGAGAGAGAGAGAGAGAGAGAGGTTTTATTTTATTTTATTTTTTGATCCGAGAGAGAGGTTTTATTACCGTGATCAAATTTCAATATTCACTTGCACACTTCACCTCCTAAAATAGTAGTATCCCTTACGTTGTTGGATTCAGACAATATCTTTTAGTTTTCTACATTAAACAATATTGGAGTTGATCTTGTAAAACTTGTAAGCCCACAGCCTACAGTTGTCTTTGCTCAAAACATAGATATTTCTTATATTAATTATATGTGACTGTCTGTTTCTAGTAAAAACCAAGCTTAAATTTTCCATATATATTAATTTTTCATTTTTAGTTAGTTTTGTAACTTAATTAGCTAGTATAGCTCTCAAGGGCCGTCCGCCATGCAATTCATGCATTGGCATTAACCTACATATTGGGGCCATGAGCTGTAATTTATTTTGCTTGAAATGCAAATTTAATCATTCTCACAAGACATGATCATCTCTCTCTAATTAAAAGCTTTGATTGCCGGCCCAAGTTTTGATCTACCACAAGAAATCTACACTTGTCAAAACTTGATTGGCTTAATTTGGATGAAACCTATGGTAAAGTGATCCACGGGTGCTATAGTATACCCCGTGTAGTGCGGCACATAGCCGTCGATCTCATCAATCAATTATGACCATGATTCGTATCGGTGGTAAAGTGATCCACGGGTGCTATAGTATACCCCGTGTAGTGCGGCACATAGCCGTCGATCTCATCAATCAATTATGACCATGATTCGTATCGGTTATAATATCTCAACTATTCATTGTCAAGATTAATGGTCTGTGTTCTCCCACGGGGTGCTGTAGCGCACCCTGGATTCTTCCCAATCCATGGTAAAGTGCCATTCCCTTTGTCTAATCCCAGGACTATACCTATATGTGTAATAATCGTTGGATTTACATGGTAAATTGCTTTCCGACCGGTTTCAACAATATTTGTTCAAATGATTTTCGCACTTATCATTTTCTTTTATAAATTTACACTCTTTTCTTGTCTTTATTCACGTAACATAACAGAATTAGTTTTCGCGTACAGTTGAAAAGAGAATTAAAAAGTAAGAATAATCGGTATTTTTAATATAAAAAAAAACACAAAAATAATAATAGTACAAGCCAGCCGACAAAAGAAGAGAGTGAAAACTATTTTCTTTTAATGTGAAGATAAGGACAACACGAATAAACAGAAAAAAAGAAAAGGTAGTGACACACTTGCACACCCTTTAATTTGCCTTACTTGTGTGTGCAGATTAAGCGCGGCAATATATACCAGCGACGGTAATGTTGACAAAATTTATTCTCCTCATATATATATTATACTACACGTACAGAATTGCGCGCAAGATCGAGCAGGGTAGCATGCACGTGATCCGTACAATTGCATGCGGAGGGAGGGAGGGAGGGAGAAGAAAGAAAAACAGGCACACTTGTTGATCACAACAGGACAAATTAAATACTCCTACAATGGCAGAAAATGACCCGATCGACTCCATTTAATTATATTCTGGTTTTGTTATATATACATATATATAAATATCATATCATATCATATCATATCATATCATTGTCAGGTGGAGTACTACCATTTAATTAGTTAGGAGTAATTCAGTTAGACAAGTAAGAACAAAGTGTTAAAAAAAACCAATGCCATATTCAATACGCTACATGAAAGATACTCCATATAAAACCTTCTAACTCAAGTAATCCCTGGCCTCCTTCGCTAATTTAATGAACGTCATTATATATATATATATATATATATATATATATATATATTACATTGCTCATAAAGAGAAAAAGAACATTGTACGTACAATACAGATTAATATATATTGTATATTTACTGCATGCATGCCATAGGAAAAAAATTAGTAGGTAATTAATTTCGGAGCCTGTACAATTTAAAAACCACAACTTAATTATTTGAATGGGGCCATTTCTTTTTTCACAATGATATAACAAAAGTGTGTCATCATGTCTCACTCGTTAAATATGTCTTACGTACCATGTGCACAAAATCTATCTACAACTCAGGTTGTTCGACGATCTTACGTGCTATTTCTCTTTCTGGTCCGGCTAAAGACAAATTATCCTCGCCCGGACTAGAGAATCAATTTAAGAAAATTCGAAAGGAGTAAAAGTTATGGTAAACTTAATTTCAACTGTTTTTTGGGGACACGTGGAATATTTCACAGCTAGGAGAAAGCCATGTCTGAGGCAGCAGGAATTAATTACTTAATTCCTGCGACGCTGCAATCCAAATTGTAAGGAAACTTCCTGGCTCGTCCATATATTTTTTCTCAAATTAAAGGCAAGATCGTTTGGTTGTTTTCGATCGGGGTAAAAAAATGTGGCAGATTGTTGGGGTTATGAGCTGTAAGTTTTCTATTGAGGTTCTAAACGATGCTAATTTTCACAAGACAAGATCACTTAGTGTGGTGGGCATGGCTCGGCAATGTAGCCCAGGGGATGGAATCGTCACGTTGACCAGTTGAACCCGTGGTCATAAAGGTTCGATGGAACGACAGTGCATAGTGCTCGTTGTACCTTCGTCGGACCTATCCCGCCGGGCCAAGTACCCCTGGCAGAGTTAGGAACCAGAGACCAAGGCATGGGTTAGCCTGTCAGATAAATTCGTTTGTTCGGCGACGTTCCGCCGAACCAATCACTAACATGAGAGAAGCCTGAACACAACCAGGCTATATCGATCGGCAAAATCGTCAACTATCGAGCCACCCCTGCTCCTTGACTTGGAGAGGAAGTCAGGATAGAGTTGGGTAGATGTAGCAGGTGGCGTGACACCATTTGCCCTATTGAACAAACGGATCGTGGAGATCGTGACAAGCCTTAGATTGCAGAGGCCTGATTTAGTGCCACAATTGACGAACCAATCACCGAGCGCATGGTGCATACGCGTGGGTTGGTCTCCAAGTTACCTTTGCCTATAAAAGGAGTAATCCATCTTCAAAAGAAAGTAATTCTAACTCTCTCTCTCCGAAACCCTAGATACAACCTAATAAGTTTCTCTTCCCTCCTTCTAACTTGATCGTCAGAGTGCCTATCCCAAACCCCCTACGATCCGGGTTTGGGCACTAACGCGGGTGCTAAGTGTGCAGGTCTCAACCACGCTCAAGATACACCAACCTAGCCGCCATTCAAGAGGGTTCAACCGGAGAAAGCACAACACCACAATTGGTGCCTGAAAGTGCGAGAGTAGAACGACAGTGAGTGGTGGAGCGACGGGGAACTCTAGAGAGCAGTGGAGGCGAGAGCACAAGTTGTAGAGCGCGAGAGTGAGAGAGCGAAGAGTGTTCTCTCTCTGGCCCCCTTTCCTTATATAATGGATAAGGGGGGAGGAGGGAAACCTAGGGGTCGCGCACCGGAACCGAAGCGACGCGACCCCGTCCACTCTCAGTGTGCCACGTGGAGAGCCTGAATCGATCCGTACTCGCGGTACCCCCTTTTCCGCCACATGGTACTCCACACCACTTTGGGTTCACCCCTGACCGTTCGATCTCTGCACCAAGTAGTCCCATCCGCTTCCTCTGCAGCGAATATTCATCATTACTCTAGATTCAAAATGCCTCTTCATTCTTCGTGAAGGCTCAACAGCCTATCGCCCAACATACTTACCATGGGGTGTACCCTCAGGAAAACATTGGTTCGGCTATGGTGAATTACTGTGATGGCCCGGAAGGACCATTAATCAACCCCTCCCATCTCTATAAAAGGATGGAAGAAGTTGATGGGCTATTGTGGTGGGCATGGCTCGGCGAAGTAGCCCAGGGGATGGACTTGTCACGTTGACCAGTTGAACTCGTGGTCATAAGGGTTGGACAGACCGACGGTGCATAGTGCTCGTTGTACCTTTGCCGGACCTATCCTGCCGGGCTAAGTACCCCTGACAAAGATAGGAACCAGAGACCAAGGTGTGGGTTAGCCTCTCGGATAAATTCGTCTATTCGACGATGTTCCACCGGACCAATCGATAACATGAGAGAAGCCCGAACGTAGCCAGGCTATATCGATCGGCAGAACCATCAACCACCTAACCACCTTTGCTCCTTGACTTAGAGACGAAGTCAAGGTAGAGTCGAGTAAGTATGGCAGGTGGCATGACGTCGTTTGCCCTATTGAACGAACGGATCATGGAGATCATGACAAGCCTTAGATTGCAGGCCTGATTTAGCGCCACAATTGACGAACCAATCACCGAGCGCTTGGTGCATATGCGTGGGTTGGTCTTCAAGTTACCTTTGCCTATAAAAGGAGTAATCCATCTTCAGAAGAAGGTAATTCTGACTCTCTCTCCAAAACTTTAGATACGACCTAAAAAGCTTCTCTTTTCTCCTTCTAACTTGATCGTCAAAGTGCCTATCTCGGACCCCCCATGATCCGGGTTTGGGTCCTAACGCTGGTGCTAAGTGTGCAGGTCTCAACCACGCTCAAGATACACCAATCTAGCCACCATTCAAGAGGGTTCAACCGGAGAAAGCACAACACCACACTTAGATTACCAACTCACTCAATTTATGCATGTCAAAATCAGAATGAGTGGGATGGATCGAAGAATTAGCTATGTGCAGGGAATTCAGTCATTTCCATGTCCAATTGAAGGCCACTCATGTACATGCTTTTCATATACACACATATATTGCTCTCCATCTTTCTAGGGCATCATCCCATAAAAATACAAAGGAACGTGAAGGAGTAATCCACCTTCAAAAGAAGGCATCTTTCTCTCTCTCTCTCTCTCTCTCTATATATATATATATATATATATATATAGTTCTTTTCAGGTCAATTGCCCGGATTTTCTTATGGTCCGGATTTGTGTCTTAGCCATTGGATTGCGATGATTCGAGCAGCTCAATGTGTTCGGAACGTGATTTTAAAGGAACCCGCGAGAAATCAGCAAAAAAAAATGATCGAAAAGGGCTTGATCCAAGCAATTTTTTACTGAACTGTTCAATAAAAACTATTCGGATCAAGCCCTTCCCGATCATTTTTTTTGCTTAGTTCTCGCGGGTATCTTTAAAATCATATTCTGATCATATTGAGTGGCTCGGATCATCGGAATTCGATCGAAAAATGGGAGGTCCGGACCGTAAGGCGTCTGGACCTGAAAACAACTCTTTGTATATATATATATAGATAGATATAGATATAGTATATCCCAGCTTTCGACCAAGTTATATATATAACACTTGGTCGAAGGCTTGGACATATAGGTTTGTTTTCTCCTAATGTCTTAGGTTCAAAACCTCCCAAATGCTCTTAATTAAAATTTGTGGGGTCAGTGTATCCATGACTTTCTTCAGGCCTTAATCGAACTCTTCACTAGCTTCTAGAAGGTGGGGTTGGGTTCGAGCCGATTTTGAGCTAAAACTTGTATTGTGGCCGCTTAAGCCCTATGTTTTTTTTTTTCTTCTAAATTCTAGAGGGCTTTGTTATTTTTTTTACCCCTTATAATTGTCCAAAAAAATGCCTCATTTTTAATTTGTGCTTTAAGCTCCTAAAAAGTCAAAGACAGTTCTTTGTTGGGTCTTTAATTAGGTTTTATTCAAGGTAAGTCATGTAAGTTGGCTCGAAGATCCTGTGTTCTAAAACGACATATGTTCAGCATTTTTTAAAATTTGGAAAAAACTAAAGTGAGAGGAAGTAAATTACATGCATTGTGATGTGCCACGTGTAGGACTTTTAATTATATATATACTATAAATTGGTAATTATGACAAGATAAAAGAGCTTGAGGAGAAGTACTCCTCCTATATGGTGGTAATATAGTTACATAAATGCATTAATTTAGAGGTATATATAATACGCAATTGGAGACAAGTACGAGCAAAAATCAAGTGAATATTGAATGTATTCCGGAAAAAAGCCTATGCACTCAAGTTATCTCATGACATGAACATTATGCACATGAGAGAGAGAGAGAGAGAGAGAGAGAGAGAGAGAGATTGATCATAAGTGGGGATAATCAAGCTTGTAGCTTTTTGAATGAAGAATTAAAAAGATGGTAAAAGAGATAATCATGGAAACGTCGGCAGCATTAATATATAGGGGGAACCGTATTTGATCATGATTATATTACGAGACTTTCTTCTTTAACACAATGCTATATAACTACCCCAGTATCTCACCCCCGGGTTAAGCCTCAATAAGGACTTCAACTTCCACCCTTCTAGATGAATTAACTTAATTCGATTTCACAGCTAGCTAGCGATATGTATAAGTCCATTTCAAGCAAGGGCGTCCTCATTTTAAATAAAATGCGGACATTTCATTTTCTTCCCTTTTCTGATCAAATTTCGATGATCCGAGCCGCTCAATGTGTTCAAAACGTGATTTTAAGGGTACCTACTTGAAATCAGCAAAAAAAACCAGGAAGGACTTGATTTGAGTACTTTTTATTTGAATCATTCGATAAAATACAAACAAAAACTGCTCGGATCAAACCCTATTCGGTCTTCTTTTTTTGCTGATTTCTTGAGGATACTCTTAAAATCACGTTCTGAACATATTGAGCGACTCGGATCATCGTAAATTGGTCGGGAAAGGGACGTCCTTAACTTAATACGGTAAGAGTGTCTTTACTTGAAGTTTTGTGTGTGTATATATATTTCACTCCTATTGGGGAGGGTACTACTCAATTGTTTGTCTTTTGCTTGAAAATTATCACTAAGGAATTGAATATTAGTCAACACAAAATAATAATACTATTCGATCTGCCATGTAAACTATATGTAGATAGGGTAATAAAATTTTAAGGGAATTGACTTCTACACTCTTCTTTTTACCATATACACTCCCTTTTTTGTCCTTATTCATGTGAACTTACCTTTTTACCCTTTCATAAGTTCACTTTTTTATACATTAAGGGGCAACAGAGTAAATTTACACCAAATAAAGACAAAAAAAAAGGAGTGTATATGATAAAAAGGGAGCTAGTGTAGAAATCAATTTCCATTTTTAAAAAGTCGATATCATTAATCCTCGACATAATTACATGATGAGAACAATCATAGTGAAAGAAACTACATACATTCACTACTCCTGAGCATCTGTCAAGCATCTGTCAAGCCGGTGAGTCAGTGACATAGATGTGAGCAGGTTATGGTGTAAAAACCCATCCACACAAAAAGAAGGCCTTGTGAATTACGTACATAAGATGCTATTAGTAACTTCAACTTAATTTTTTGGGTATTTTTGCTAGGTTATGACAAGTTATTTGGTGGTATCAGAGTAACTATGTACGTACATGATCGAGTGGGGTTTGGGACTTTGTATGACCACCAGGAAAAAGGCTCGATCGTTAAATACCATGCATGGTGACTCAAATTAATGCTCAATCTCACGAGGACGTGAGACTATAAAGATGGGGGAGATTTTAACACCTCAAACACATCGAAAGTCTACATGGGTACATAAGATCAAAGGCGGAACTACCCAAAGGCTCCCTTGGGCTACAGCCCTGGTCAATTCCAGAAAACCAAAAAAAAAAAAAATTATATGTAAAATTTCATTTTAAATAATTTTAACTCAACCGACCATCTCATTCAGCCCTACTCACCATCCAAAATTCAGTCATGCCCAACCCACCATCCAAATGATATCAGTTGGCAATAGGTCGAATCGCATGGCTTCTGATCCGTAAGTATTCTCTTATTATGCAGAATAATGGCTGGTGTACTTAGATTTGTACTTATATTGTTAAATGCATAGCACTGGTTGATGACCTAAGATTTGCTCTTATTTTGTTAAATACAGAGTATCGTGCTTAGATTTTTACTGATTTAATTGATGCAAAGCACTATCTAGTGTGCTTAAATTTGTTTAAAATGTTGGTTCGTACAAATCTTATTCTTTTAGGTTTAAATTATAATGGAATAGCCAAAAAAAAAAAAATTCCTGGAGTGTTTTTTAAGATTGACTGATGTCCAAAAGTTTTTACGATAGTGGTTTTTTTTTTTTTTTTCCATATTGTGAATGTTAAAACACCAGGGCATTAAGCCATTAACTCTTACAATAGATATCTAATGTCATCACTCGTTATAATTTGGACATTCGCAATATACGATGTCAAGGGTATGATGGTGCTAATCATATGCGCGGTTCGTAGAATGGATTAAAAGCCTTATTTCTTAGAAATTGTCCATATGTATATTATATACACTGTTTTGTCCACCAAAAAATTTTTTAAATTAGCCCAAGGCATAATTAATTCCTGGTTCCGCCCTTGCATAAGATGCTATTAGTAAGATGACGAAATGGCCAATATTCAGGCTTAGCATGATGATTGATCCTTAGTCATCTTGGGAGCGGTAGGTGTTTCTTTTGGGAGTATTTGCCTTGGTTGGGTTTTGGTAGTGGTGGTTTTATGTCTTTGTCGACTCCCTGCCAACCTTGGGTTTGTTGTTTTTTTTTTTTTTTCCTTCCCTTTTTTGGGTCGTGGGTGGCATATGATTGTTCACCGGAGTGAGGGGATGCCTTCTTTGTCGGCAGGCTCTTGCTCCATCATGATGACGGAGCTTAGAGTCTTTTTAATCTTTGTAATTTATTTTGAAAAATTACTAAAATCCTTTTTTGCTCTAAATTTTTTTTTTGACTTAAACACTTTGAATCATGTTATCAGGTTTCTAATAAGTTATGGGCCAGTGATCTACGTACGTGTGGCGTTTCACAGGGAATGCATGCTTCAATTTAAGCCACAAATGTTGAAGGATACCTATCCTTATTTGGTAACCAAACTCATTCCCTAGGAAAAAAATAGTCAAACAGAAAGATGCAAATGGATGGACACAATCTGTCAATCAAAGTGATTTTTGACAAACTTTGATAAATCATGCAAGTCTCTTGTGCATATTATTACCACTATGGCCGGCCTGTAAAACAGCAGTGACATGGCCCAGACTATAAAGATAATTAAGGAATAATAATGGAGAGAGAACACCGAGCCAAAAAAGAAATAATAATGGAGATCAGAGAAAAAAACAGAGAATTTTTGCAAAAGTTTGAGGTAATAAAAGGATAGTGCATCTATTTTTATCCTATGCCCCTTGATCCGACTATTAGTCAACTGGAGTTATAGAGTGAGGGAGGATTATCAATACAAGTGAGTTTCTCTTTAGGCTAGATTTAACTTAATGGTCAAATTAAATGCACCATACGTTCCAAATTGTTAGCTCACTACGAAAAGTCTGGACAATTTATTTAATCCATTAATTAATTGAAACTAATGAGAAAAAAATTTAAAATTAAGAACGGAACTATTTTATTTTTATTATCCGAAAGTTACACAACTTCTTATAGTGGATTAACAATTATGAACGGAAGGAATAGTCATAAAATATGTAATTCATTCATAATGAGAGGATTACTAATGTCACATTCTCAGGTTATTGGACTTATCATAGTATCTTGCGGGATTAGTTTTTTCAATAGAAGAATAGGAGTATTTTTTTTTTTTTTTTTTGTCTATTGAAGAATCACACCATTCTGATGGTGGCTCCTTAATTAGATTTACAGTCCAATTCTCCTTAAATTTAATTTATAGTCCAATTAATCCTCCTGTGTCAATTCAACGGGCCTTCATAGCAGTGTACGTATATTCTATCGTAGCATGCGGATATTGTAATTGTTAACAATATTAATTACTGTAACAATGTAATTCATCCACCGCCCAATGATAGCATTAAATATTCAACCTTCGAAATTAGATCCATATATAAGTTTTAACATGTCTAAGCCAATCAATCAAAACCCTTAAAATATGGAGTATATAATAAGGATATATAATAAGACAGTGGTGAGGTGAAGCTAAATTCATGTTGATACTATCGATCTATACACTCGAGCGGATACATAGAAATTCGGACATGAAAGTAAAGAGCATGCAATATTGCTATTGACACATATGAATGTACACAAATTTAGACACACATATGAATCGTCCGATTGATACACGTGGGTCCTAGACAATATATTGATGTGTAGTCCACACACATTTGAGCGTTCTGAACATGTCTGTGTCCGAATGTATATGCATCCATCTGTAGCTGTAGCATGTTGGAAAAGTGATAAAAGTAATGCTACTGGTAAGATTGGTAAATGGACAAATTTACTTGAGTTATGAGCTCATGTTCACTCCTTGAAAATTTGATGAAGATATATCGGGTCATTCCAAGAAAAATCAAAATCGCAAAATATTCTGAAGTACATTAAGTTTTCAAACTAAACTCGAACAAACTGCAGGCTACTACTTGATGCATCTAGGGGGTATCTAACAAAATTAAGCTACGAAAAAAAAATTAGCTCAATTAAAACTCATTTGAGATCAAATTATCTCATGCAATCCATTCTCAAACATAGTATTTTAAAAATCATAAAGCTTGCAAACAATATTTGAATAATTCAGAGGTCAAGGCTATCACCAAGCCATCTATTAGATTTTTTGGAGAATCCCAACATATAATTAATTGGCAATAAATAGAGTAGCCTTAGATTTTATTAATCAAATTTGAGTGGCTTAGAGATGAGAAATGTGAGATAAAATAACATTACCAATTAGAAAATCAACAGTCATGTGTATAAGAGAATAAAAATTACTACTAATAATTAATATCCATCCATCCCAGCGCGTGATAATCGGCGAGGGAAAATCAAATTGACATTTGGCAATGATTTGGTTATGGACTGATTTGTTTGATTCATTATGTTTGTGGATTTTGCTTTTCCACGAGATTTCCTCCAAAGAAACAAAAAGGAGGAGCAAAGAGGACCTGATAGAAAATTCTGTAAAAAAGTAGTAGTGTTGGTGCTGTAAGAGAAAAGAAAAAACTTGGTAATGGGACAGTGAAAATGATGAAAGGAGACACACCCAATCATCACGAACTTCGTTGACACCAAGAAATTGACTCTCCCAAGCAACCGTTGAGTGAAGTAAAGTAAACATCATATAATACGTAGGAGTATATGCCACCCTTCTCGATCAATATGTATATATTTATGGTCTCTCCAAATTTGGGGCCTAATAATGTTTCTGTAAGTTTTGATGGGGTTTCATTCTGTGGTTCTTGGAATCCGTTTGTTGCTTGATTCTCGTGCTCATCGTGGTCGTAAAGGTTTGCCGGCCATCCTCAATGACGGCTTGTTTTTGTACGTCTAGGAGGTGTTGCTGGTGTGAGGTTCTGAAGTTATATGCTTATAATCTTGACCTCCTGTCACTGTCTCTGTTTGAGATAATCTTTGATTGTATGTGTTTTTATATAAATGAAATCTTCAACCATTTTAGAAAAAAAAAAAATGTATATTTTTCATGTGATCTGTCTCAATAAATAGGTATACATGCATGCATGTGTGTGTATATATATTATATGAATGACTATTTGAAGAGAGAGAGAGAGAGAGAGGTGTAGGAGAATGAATTACTCTACATTATTAAGGATTTGCATACAGAAAAATACTGATCTATATAGCTAGAACATGCGTCAGAACACATTTTAGAAATAAAAACAACAAATTCCTACGATAATAATAATTCATCGATCTTGTTTGGGTGTAAGTAATTAAACAAAGGAAAATTTTAAAATCAATCCAATGAACTGACAATAGTAAGTATGTAAATGTACGTATATTAAAAAGTGTAAAAAGAACACAGACATATGTATTTTTCTTGTCTTCTAATGTGCTTATCATCAGCTTAGTAGACTGATAATAGCAAAACCGAACAACCAATGATGTGGGTTCTTATGCAAAATCATTAGGTCTTCCCTAACCTTCCTTTTGTTAGCATCCATTTTCCACCCTAAATAATATCATTTCCCCCATATGATCAGATATCATTATTAGCCACACCGTCAACTCCTACTCGCCAGATTTGTAGACTTCAGGAAAAGGGACAAGTCGGGGATACCACACGGCGGGCAGACGACCCGCTACAAGAGGAAGACCACGCTGGTCTAAAACCCAACCCGCAGACACGAACTATATAGAGAGCGAGGGGAAAGGAAGGGGGGGGGGGGGGGGGGGGGGGGGGGGGGGGTTGGTGGAGGCGAGAAGGATGAGGAGGGAGAGGAAAACAAATGAGAGATGGGGGAGGGGAGGCAGAGAAGGAGCCCTGCTGGACCATGAGATTGGTCTCTTAGAATTAGTTGATAATTGATAATTAAGTTGGTTTAGATACTTGGATTATAAAAAAGTAGAATTTAATTTATGTATATGAATATATATGCAGTGTATCGAAGACTCCTTAATTGGATTTGGACCGGAGTATAAAATATACTAGGTGGTGTCCTCGTTACTCTTTTACAGCAAGTACAGTCTCATGACTCTGATGTGAAGTGTTATAGAAGACCATTTCCTACTTGGAATGGGTCCACATGTGTGGAAAATCATGTTTTCAATTAGTTGGATTCTTTGATTTGTCTGTCTTAAACTAATCTTTTCCTCCCAAATGATACAAGAATGTTACTTGTTGAAGGGTCGTATACAAATATATATATATATATATATATATATATATATATATATATATATATATTTTGTGTCCAAAATCTGTGATGTGGATTTCTTTTCTTTGATTAAAGAAGAGTGTCAATGAAGTTGAGCTAGCTAGAGCAATGGTTGAGGACAATGTTGGAAGCTGCCAAAACACTCAATGAGACCCCTGTGGTCCTCTCTCATGAGTAGTAAACCCCAAGTTAAATTTCCAGCACACCTCTCTCTCTCTCTCTCTCTCTCTCTCTCTCAATAAAATGAAGTACACTTCATCTATGTCACAAGTATAGAAAAAGCAGAAAACTTAGAAAGACTTGTGTACGTAGAAGAGGAATACTGGAGTAGTACTTTTCTATGTTTAGTTGGAGAAAGGCTAGGGAAAAAGAAAAAGAAAAGAAAGCCAGTATTAGGATCCAGGACACAATTATATATATAGAGAATGAGTTGGGGGAGTTGAGTAGTGATGAGATGGGACATCATTGCTGCAGCAAACAGAAAGTGAAGAGAGGGTTGTGGTCTCCTGAAGAAGATGAGAGGCTCGTCAAACACATCACCACCCATGGCCATGGCTGTTGGAGTTCTGTTCCTAAACTAGCAGGTTAGTTGCAATTAATCAATCTCTCTCCTCCTATTCATTCTTTCTAATTTGTTGTTGTGGGAATTAATACTATATGTTTCCTAAATGCTCCATTCATCAATTGAAAGTAGTTAATTGAAGCAGGAAAATGATTTTTCCACACATTATGGGACATACATATATATATATATATATATATATATATATATATATATATATATATATGATCAGCGCCTTACCAACATCACCACAGCTTTTATATATATATATATATATATATATATATATATATATATATATATATATATATATATATATATATGCTTCGCCACCCTTCCACCGTCAGTACCCACCCACCAGTACCACCACCACCACCACCACCACCACCAATTCCACAACTACTTATAGTTTGAAATGCGCAAAACCGTTACTGATATATGATCCAAGGGATACAAATGCAACCCAAAACAAAAAACACAATAAGAAATCAGAAAAACAAACACTCGAAAACCCGGCCTATATCAAACGTAGTGGTCACCTATGGTGAGTTCCGATTTCTTAAAAAAAAAAAAAAACTTTTAGAAAATAAGGTAATTTCAAACTCAAAAATTATGTGTTTACACAAATAATTTTTCTACTGATATAGATCTTGTTTAATAGATCTCATTGAGATCTTTTAAATAGTACAAAAAAAATTAAAAAATTATTATTCATTTTCATTATATTTGAACTTGAAATTACCTTGATTTTCAAAAAGAAAGTTTAAAAAAAAAAAGCGAAACGGCACCTTAGACTATCTCCGCAGAGTAGTTGCTTTTAGAGCACCTCCAACCCATCTCTATATCTTCGTTCTGGAGAACCAAAACTACATGTTGGGGAATTTTCTGACTCCAAACCAACTCCATTTGGATCAATTTTGGAGATTCAATTCTCATTCTCCATATATGGAGGCTTTTCCACTAAATGGAGACCCATCTCCATTTCTTGCTTCTTCTTCTTTTTTTCCCCAAAATCACCATTTTACCCCTTTTATCTTTTGATATCCAATTGTGATGCCAGCAATATCCTTCTTACGTTTTGTTAAATATTTGTAAAACACGTATAACTTAACATTCTAGATCCGATTCTTAAAACCATTGAGAAGATATCTACAATACCTTTAAAATGAGTCTAATATGAATTAAGTTGATTAAAATTTAAAACTTAAAGAATTGGAAGAAAATTTGGGAAAGAAGATTTAGAGATTAAAAAGGGAGAATGTGGATTGGAGTTGGTATTGTATACTTGTATTCTCTGAGCTTATATTATTTTGAGTCTCTAAAATGAAAATTATGTGAGATATGGTTGGAGATGCTCTTACTATTCATGACGATAAAAAATACGAAATGTATGAGAGTTGCCCTGTTGCTACATTAATACTCTTGGATCTTCACCAAGCATGGTTTGATCATTGATGTACAGTGCTCATCAAACTCCAGTCTCCAAAGCACTAATACCATCATTTTCAGGATCTTAACAGAAAATGAAAATATATCCTAGAGGACAACGCGCGTGTTAAGTCGAACAAAAAAAATAACATGAGCATTACTTTGTACTCAATGCTTTCAAGTAAAATGTATTTATTTATTTACTTATTTTTTGTTGAGATATTGCAGGTCTCCAAAGATGTGGAAAGAGTTGCCGATTGAGGTGGATAAATTACTTGAGGCCAGATTTGAAGAGGGGATCTTTTACCGAACAAGAAGAAAGAGTCATCATCGATGTTCATAGAATTCTAGGCAATAGATGGGCTCAGATAGCCAAACACTTGCCTGGTAGAACTGACAATGAGGTGAAGAACTTTTGGAACTCATGCATCAAGAAAAAGCTCATTGCACAAGGCTTAGACCCCAACACTCACAATCTCCTCTCTTCCCACAAAATCAATGGCCACAGCAACAGTACTTCTGCGACCAAAATCTCCCATCAAAATACCTCATCAGTTTTCTCCATAAGTACTTCACATAGCAATAATGATGCTTTTGTGGACATGAAAACACCTTTTGTAACCTTACCTAATTGTCTCTCGCCTTCTCATCGTACTAATTCTACCAATCACATTCCTATCTCATTGTATGAAAACTCAACTATTACAACTACTACTGTTGCTGTTGCTGGTACCACCACCGCCTTAGAGTATCCAAACCCTAACTTTGCTTCAAGTTTCAGAAATCAAAATACGCATTCTCTGATGGAGTTTGGGAGCCGATGTTCAATGGAAATGGCAACGCTTCCATCCTATTCCTTAAACCCGTCCGGGTTCGGTATTCTTGATGAGAATTGCATATGGAGTTGTAATAATAGTACTACTGGATTGGAAGGCTTTGAACCGACGCGGCGAGATATGATAATGCAGGTACAACAGGATCAACAACAAGAGCCACAACAAGAAAAGGCTAAATCTGAAGGGCAGCAAAACACTAACATGGAGAATTTATTGATTGGGAACATGAGCTCTAACTTTGATTTTGATTTTGTTGAGTCTGCACTTATGCCTTGTGGATTGTATGGAAATGTGAGTCCTATGGATGATCAACTTGCATGGGATTAATTAATTGTTGATCAATATTTCACATTCATGTATTCTTTTGCCCTTTTATAATTTGTTCATATTCTTACATTTTACTTTTGAGTCTTCATAATTAATCTTCAAAAAATTAGTGTGGTGTTAATAGCTAGTGATCTTTATCTTAATTATAAATGGCCAATATCTATTCCTCGATCTCGATCTCCCTCTTTCATGGTTGTTTTGTTGTTTAGAAATATATTCTCGTACGCAATTTATTTATTTATTGATAGGCAACATATTCTCGTACGTAATTAAGGAGACAGTAATTGATTTTTGATTTCGGATAATGTTTGAGAAAAATAGCGATGAAATTTTAAGTTGGATACGTACGTCATAGAGACAAGCTAGCAAAGCAAGATGAACCAAGGAGCGAGTTAATTGACTTGTTTCTCTCTGGCCTCCACCTTCTTTCCTTCCTTGTACTTTTCCTTTTTCAGTTTTGGCGGCTGTTATTTTTTTCCAATTTAATTAATTAAGGTGGGTGATCATAATTGGTGGAGAGAAGTAGAGGAAAAGGGGGTTTTTTTTTTGGTATGGAGCTAAATACAGGAATCCAAGTGCATGCAAACATTTATATAGGCTTCAAATTAATTAATTGTACACTTATGTTCATGACCATACTCAACCTCTGCCTTTTGGAACATGCAGCATGTAACCTTTTTATTAGTTTTTGATTTAAGACTACTATAATAAAATCTCCTATATATTATGACGCTTTTAAAACGTATGAACGGCAACCCGCCTCATTCTAGATGGGTTTATAACTAAAGAATACAACTAACTTATATTTCAAAACATTTTCATGTACATCTCCTATTAATTTTTGCAGCCAATAAAAAAGTAGTTAAAACGTGCTACATGGGAGCTATACCAAATAAATAGAAATATTTCACACTTTCCTCTTAATGAAATACTCTCTCCGTCTCAATTTGTTTGACTAATATTGAGAATTCAACTTATTTAAGGAGCATAACGATTACACCTAAACGTTGTTAACTTCCCAATATTTACCCTTCGCCTTTTTTGAAAAGTTACTTTATTTAAAAAAAGTAACTGCAAAAAGGAAATTTTATTCATTTAAAAGTCAAATGGACAAACAAATTGGGATAAGGCAAAGTCAAAAAGTGAATAAACAAATCGGGACGAAGGGAGTATTCTACAATTGTCTTGGAGTTTATAAACTTATAAGCAACATAACTCTCAAATCACAATAAAAGACAAGTTCCATAGTGCATTTATTAAAGAAGTGTGGAAATTATTAACTTCAATTGAATAAAGAAATGAATAGGTAGTATCTTTAAGCAGCCCAATCTAATGGATCAACATAGTAAAAAAAAAATTATGGGTAAATCAACATAATGGGTTTTCAAGAAAAATTCTAGGAGCAAATTTTGAGATTTTAACTTTTAAAAAGCTATTGTGAGTTTTTTTAAAAAAAATTTTATCATCAGATTATGAGAATCTACAGATTCCTAAAAGCTGAATATATAAGGAATAAAAATGTAGATCTGGAGAAGCTGGGTTTGCCTAGTTTTTGTAATGGGCCTAGGATCACTACGTTTTGTAAGTGGAAGCCTCATAAGGAGGGATGTAAGCGGTTCGGTAAGGTTGATTTTTATGAAAAAAATAAATCGAACCAATTTAATCAATTCTTAATTATTATGTACCACAATAGACCGATACCACACACAAACGGCACTGAACCACATTATATTTAGTCAGTTTGGTTTGGTATGATTTATCGGTTTTTGGACTTTATATAATTGGCCAATTTCTTATCATAAACAAAACCAAGGCGTGTATACAATAATCAATCAAACTCTCTAGATAAAAAAACATCGGGAAATTTCTAGCTGGCCCTGCTTTTAGAGTTTTGTCCCATAGAAATCCTTTATTGTAATTGCCTTCCGCATAGGTCCTGGCTCGTGGACTATTGCTAATGTTAGGATAGAAAAATTATTCCATGCAGATGAAACTTTATCTTTTGCATTACAAACTTGAAAATGCAATATCTTTTAATATATATGTATATCGGTGCGGTTCTGGCGACCCTTAAAAAAACCCTCCAAATCTTAATCTCATAATTTTCGATCAAATTTTGATGATCTGAGCTGCTTAATGTGTTTAGAACGTGATTTTAAGGGTGCTCGCGTATAATTAGCTAAAAAAATAATCGGGAAGGTCTTGATTTGAGCAGTTTTTTATTGAACCGTTCAACAAATTTAAAAAAAAAAACTGTTCGGATGAAGCCATTTCCAGTCATTTTTTTTGCTGATTTCTCACAAGTACTCTTAAAAACACGTTCTGATTAAATTGAGCGGCTCGGATCATCAAAATTCGATCGGGAACTTGGGGGGATTTTTTTAGAGGTTTTTTAAGGGTCCACGGAACCGCCCCGTATGTGTGTGTGTGTGTGTGTGTATATATATATATATATCTTTTTTTTTTGTAAAATTTACATTTTTAATTATAATATACTCAATAAGATCTATCAAATAAGATCCATATTGACTATGAAATTATGTGTAGAAAAAAATATTTTTTTGTGATGTGAATTATACATTTTTGAGGTGTGAATTGTTTGTCATAAGGGAGTGTAAATTGTGTGTTACGGATTGTGTGAATTGTAAATTTTCTATCATAGGGGATGTGAATTGTACGTTATAGTGGATGTGAATTGTGTACAACACAAGTTTAAAAGGTGTGAATTGTTTGTTATAGAATGTATGAATTATTGTCGATTTTTTTGGTGTGAATTATCTGTTATATTTGTCTGTGTACAAGAGAAATTTAAGGGGTGCTAATTGTCTGTTATATGGGACGTGAATGGTTGGTAATGGTGAATTGTGTATGACAAGGGGGTGTGAGTTGTTGAATAGATGTGTGAATTTTGTACAAAATAAGTTTAAGGGGTGTGTAAATTGTCTGTTATAATGGGTGTGAAATGTGTATGATAGAGGGTGTGAATTGCCTATTATAGGGGGGTGTGAATTTTCATTTTTGGGGTGTGAATTGTTGCTTTGCCTCCGAATCTCTCCTTCAAATAAGGTTGAGAAAACCCCAAGCGTAGGGCTAAATCGTCAGTAGCATAATAAACCGGTAAGACCGGGATCGTACCACAGGGAATTCGCAAGGTAGCTTAATCGGATTGTAGGTTAATATGGTAGAGTACGTACGGCGTTCAAGACAGCCAACTTGGTTTTGCTTTGAAATGGTGGGAAATGCTAAGGCAAAAGACTAGCAAAGAGCTTAATAAACTTAAAAGAGGCAAGTCTAGGGATCATCTAACCCTTAACAAAGGCTGTTACTGGTTCTCAATATAACTCAGGGGAGAGTCAAGACCTCATACTCACGCTCAGGAAATTTAGCATTAACGACTGCGTTTAATGAAAGATGTGATTAAACGGAGGCGAACCAACTTGTTTGACAAATTTATCTAACACATAGGAGGCCACGAGCCCTCGGTGAGCCGCTTGCCAAGACCGTTTGACTAACGCCTTACCAAGAAGTTTAACACCCCTTGTTTAGACCAAAAATGCAAGTTAAGCCCTATTCCGAGAATCATGCTTTTAAGCCCGAAGATTCGAGAACCAAATAACAAGCTTAGTCCTCAGGAAAGATTATCCCGAGACTTGACCAAATGACTACTCACACATACTTAAAGTATAAACCAAAGCATAAAAATGAGACATAAGTTTTAACCAATAAAAACATAAATAAACTTGATTTTATAAAGGATCTAGTCTACGGCTACAACATTAATAAACGAGAAAACAATAAACGACAAACACTCACTACTACAATAAACGAAAACAATCACAGTTATTAGCTGTGATTGTATGTCTTTAATCACAGTTCCATTACCGTGATCTTTCCAGGTGTGATCGTAAGTCCGCTGCTTTAGATCACGGCAATAAACCGTGATCGAAAGTTATAAAAGATCACGCCCTAAAAGCGTGATGGAAAATGGCGAAACCTGAGATAGAAAACTAATACGCGTGATCTTTTCTCATATTAGATCACGGTTTTCCTTTAAAACCGTGATTAAATGTGTACATACAATCACAGTTCCTGCCTGTGATTAAAAATATGAGAAGACGTGATGCAACAATCTCGCTTTTTTGCAAAACCGTGGTCTTTTTTGAACTCATTTTCACACAAAAACGTAATGAATTGCTATTTCAACCAAAAAATAATGCAAACAAAATCACAAAAGAGTACCAAGAACATTTACTTGCTCGCAAAATCAATCTATTTATTACTTTTCCACGGTATGATACATGTGTTAAACGACAATTCTGTTGTACAACCACTTGGTATTCAGTCAAATTAATACATAATTCACTCGAGCCTTGGACAGAGAACTACTAAACTACCAAAAAAAAACTGATCTCCCAATTCACTGATCCTTTCCTCTGATCAAGCTGCTTGTACTACAAGATTATCATCTTAACTGCAGTAAAAAAAAAAATCAATACTCATTAGGATGTAATACATGAAAAATAAGACCAAAAGCTATACCAACATCTTCAGAATCATACCCGCGCATGAGTCAAACACAACCTTTAATTATGGGCCCAAAAGTAACTCATATTATGCAAATTCCATGAGTCAGAAACTCTCGTCGCTGTTTATGTCCGTAATACGCGCTCTATACACAAAAAAGACAGTTAGACATGAAAAGAAATGGAAGGACCATTGAGTAATAATCAAGAACGTGCGACTAAAACTTCCAGAACCCAAATCAGATTAACCAAAAAAATATTATATGATACATATTGCATAAACACACGTATACCTGGTAAAGATCCCTCCTACAATGAAACATACACAACATTCAAATGCTACAATAGGATATCATTCTCTACATTGATCAAACCTGATACAACTGTCATGTGAAAACATAATCAACACTACTTAATATAATTTACCGTCGAACTTCTAAGAGCAACCAAAAGTAAAATGTAGATGGGCAAAAAAGAATTACCTAACCAGCAGGTTCATCAAGGTTCGCAAGCTCAATAGACGATTCAATCAAAAAAAACTCCTTAACCTACGGATTAATATCACTCATAAAATTTAATACAATAAGCATAGATTGCACACGCACTTTAGAGGTTGCACAGATAAATAGTCAAAGACTATGTAGCTTCTTGAATATTTTCATATGAACAATAAAGAGGCCTATCCCACTTGAGTTCATTCAAAAGTAACACAACAGGGTGACAAGGTTATAATAAAAGCCTCTGAAATTATCCCATTTAACTTCATTTCCCTAATCTTTTGCAAATTAGAGTAGCTACCAGAAAACTGAACATTAGAAAAGCAAATACTTAGCAAGCCAACACATTTCCCATAAATCAAATACATACAGCTTTCGAGGTATGCCTCCTACTGTTTCCACAAACTTAGAAGCAAACACAAGCCTACTCTCATGACCATAAAACAGGCACACCCAACCCACCATTAAACCTGATATCCATAAAAGCCCAACCCAACCCTCATCAACTGAAACATACGGAGGCCTCCTATGATCTTGTTTCTGCAGGTAAATTGGAACTACAACTCTTTGAGGCCACATAATACATGCAACAGCAAACTACAAACCTAAGTTGCATTAGCTTGAGCAATTAGCCTGTCTTCTAACCAGGATAGTCCTTAATTGAAATGGATACATGATGTTCTAAAACTTTCATCACCACTTCACACACACGCACGTACACACCTACACACACAAATACACAAGACAGACACACACACACACAAAATGCACATAGAAAGCATCACCTAACACAGTCTCGAACACTATCACTAATAACAAATCAAGTCCGTCACTATCACAAGGGGAAAAAGTTATTTCAGAATGTGAATGGGTGTTTCCAAAATTTTCAGAAACCTGAGTGTAATTTTCCGTACAAAAGTCAGCAGAAGATATCAGAGCCAACGCAATAAACACCCTATTCATTTTACAGCACACATACTTGGAAGTTTGATCAGCTTACACCATTTAAAAAGTCATCTTTCACATGAGAATACTTTCAAAAGCATGTTCAGCTTAATCATTTTGTAGGCCTCATTTTATTTCAAACACATTGTTCATGCCCAATGAAGTAAGAACCTTCGGTAATCAGATAAGCAAAAAGATTAAATTGTAGCTCAAATGTCAATTCACCTGAACATTGTCATAGTGTTCAAACAGGGGAACAACCAGCAGCTTCAAATTTTTGGGTACTGCAAAGTATTCTCTTTTAGACAAGTGAATGAGGAAAAGCTTCTTACTCTCCTGCATTGCAATATTCCTTTTCTGGTAAGCTGGTTTCACAAAACTCAACCAGAAAACGAAAATATGAAAGCGGAAAGTGCAAACAAAAAAGATTATGTACCTTGGGCTTTGTGATATGTGGAGGGCAGTAGGCGTACATTATAGTTTCAAAGTTTGGCCTCCACCAGATAGCCGCACACTCATCAATTTGCAACAAGATTTGACAAAAATAAGCACATTCCACATTTATATGTCCCTTCATGTTTGTCAGCAAGGGAGGAAAGCAAAATCCCTTCTTACTGAGGGGAAAGGACAAAATTGATAATTTTGTCAAAGGTAAAAGCAAAATCCCTTCTAAGAGTAGGATTAGACGAAAAAACTGAAATGACATGAAACACAATTGTGATTACATCAACAATACAGTCATGGAAGTTCAAGTGCAGGAGAGACGCTGCCTTCCTAGTGTCATTGGCAATAGCGGACCACACGCTGAATCTGACAATCTTTGTCAAGTTCGGACACGTGGAATCATAGAACTTATAGTCAAGTTGACTCGACACAAAATGACCGAGGAACAAGAGGCCAAACAAGGGAACGAATGAAAGTCTGAAGGCGCTCCGACTCATTTCTTTGAGTGTACAGAACAAGAACACATCCAAAGGTACCACGAGATAGTGGGAAGCAGTAGGAGGCGAAAACAACTTTTATGCTTAAAACAGAATTGAAGAGAATGTGGGCTGCTTAATACATTATATTTTCCGCGCAGTGGCAGATCCACTGAAGTTGTCCCTTTCAATTAAGCTGTTTGGCACAAATCCACAAATTTAACAACTAAAATGACAATGTGAAAGAAAACTTAACAAACCAAAGTTTGTGTTCCATACAGAAGAGCACAAGGGTAAAACTACCAACACAAGTTAGAGTTCCATACCACTCCATTTGCCACATTTACCATGTTTTCCTAGTAACAAGCAGAGAGTTACTGAATGGTAATTGATTGAGTAATATAAACAAACACTTGGAGGGCCAAATTTTTTCCCTGACCATTCAAGGTTAGAATCGGACTCGTACAAAATGTTGAATGCATTACTCGGCCCCCTTCTGAAACTACACTTACAGTATACCTCGGGTGAGTGCAGATCCCATTTCAAAAACAGCACAGTAGATTGCAAATGCTGCATAGGGTATGAAAAAAATTAGGGTTTACAACTTTAAATCTAGGGATAACAGATTAGGGCATACAAAGTTACGCACATATATATGTACATCTATACATACACGCAAAGAGAGAGCAAGGAGTATGGGGGACGAAACATACCTGATGGCTCAGAAGATGGTTGGGAGTCGTCGATAGTGATAGCTACCCGACGGTACCCGTCATGCCGTGGTACTACAAGAGAGAGATGTTTTAAGCCATGGCTACCCGATGGTGCTAGGGTTGTGCTGCACAACGAGAGAGACGGAGGAATTCAAGGAGGGTTTCTACCGTGTAGAGAGAGAGCAAGAGAAGGGGATCGAGGGACGATCGTGTAGTCTTGTGGACCTCGTGGTTCCTTAAAAAAGCCTGCCTCTATTTTCAATCACAGTTACAAAGCGTGATCAAAGACCGAGACCATTACGTTTTTTCATAATGTATTTACCATTTCAGTTTATTAGTAAAAGTGAGATTAAAAGTTTACCCCCACTTTATTTATCACGGTTTTGCCAAAAGCGTGATCTTTTCCAAGTTCCTTAGTGTGGTATTTATGCATTATTGTTGTAGTGACTTACTTGAGTTCTTTAAAGATTTAACTTGAAAAACTTGAAGAGCTTTAATGGAGTTCTAGGAAAATAAAAGACTAAAGGGATATATGACAAGAGACCTAAAGATGAGAGAGGGAGACCCTATTTATACAAGGTGGTCTTACTCCTCACAAAATATCCCAAAAATATCCTAAAAGTAGCCAAAAGTGGAAAATATCCCAAAAGTGGAAAGTTGAAAAAGCAGCAAAATCGTGGCTGTATTCTGCAGGATGAACCGGTACTGGCCAACTCCCAGTACCGGTACAGGTCTTCACAAAAACTGTTGCCAACTCTGGACAGCACGTATCGGTACTAGGCAACCCCCAGTACCGGTTCAAGGGTGGCAGAACTTTGAATTAGGCTTCGCTTTGGTTCGAACAGCCCGACGACGACCCGACACCCTCTCACCAGTACTAAATTAATCACCCGACGGGACTTGGTGAGAAGTTGCCTCGCTACCTTGAACACTTGGATACTTCCAAACACGATCCTTGGCGTGAAGAACTGCCTTAGCACCACGTACTACCTGAAACAAACAAAACCTTACGTGCAAAATGAGATAAAATTGATATCTTAGATATACAAACGCTACAATTTAGGAAACTAGAGCACCAAGATTATACAATCTTGGGTGTTTATCAATTGTATCAAAGAGGTTTGAAGCGTATGAATTTTTTCATTTTGGAGGATGTGAATTTGTTTAGAAGAGGTGTGAATTCTTAATTAAGGGGTACAAAATAATATTTTTATGTGTACATAATTTCATATTCAAAATGGATCTTATTTGAAAAATCTCATCGAGTAAGTTTCAAAAATATATATTTTTTAAAATTGAATATGCACAACAAAAGTTATAATCGGTTAAAATTTTAATTATATATGAGCTATATATATTTATAGAGTCCCATTCTCCTAAAAATCACTTTAACTTAATAAAATGAGAACCTCCCTTTTTCAATAGAATTTCGATGATCCAAGCCACTCAATATGTTCAGAACGTGATTTTAAGGGTACCCCCGAGAAATCAACAAAAAAAATGACCGGAAAGGCTTCATCCGAGCAGTTTTTGTTTATTTTTTATCGAACGGTTCAAATAAAAATTGCTTAGGTGAAACTCTTCCCGGTCATTTTTTTTGCTGATTCCTTGTGGGTACTCTTAAAATCACGTTCTGAATATACTGAGCGGCTCGTATCATCGAAATTCAAACGGGAAATGGGAGAAATGGAGAGGTCCTTATTTTAAAATAAGGACCTACTCATTTGAAAATGACTGTATATTTATGTACTCCCTCCGTCCCATATTGTTTGGACTTTTTCGATATTCGCACCATTTTTTAAACTCTTATATCTCTAAATTTATGATAATTTTTTATAATTTTGAAAACTTTGTATTATAGATATAATCGAGAACTATCAAACAAGATCCATATTGCACATTGTTGGAGATTCATGTTGGAAGATATAAGCGATTGAAAACTGACACAAATATCGAAAAAGTCCAAATAATATGGGACGGAGGGAGTATGTATATATATGGAGAAGTATTTGTATGTGAAAACATGTGACAATTCTGGAGAGAGAGAAAAAATTATGATTAGAAATATTATTTGGTAGTTTTCAAACAATACTCCATCACTCATTAGATGCCAAATGTCAATTTGTTTATTAAATAACTAACAAAAAGTAATGGATCCCGCAATATTAACCAATGATACATGAGTTGGGACATTACAATATAATGTTCCATCTGCATGGGATAATTTTCATATCCTAAAATTAAAAGGCTCGTGGGTGTAACAAAAAAAAGACCTTGTGCGGGATAGGCTTGATGCGCAAGGTCTAAATAGCTAATGGGTGATAAAAAAAAAAAAAAAAAAAGGTCAGCTTGGAAGAACCCCACCCCAAAAAACAACTATTAAACAATAAAAAAAAACATCAAATTCAAGCCGTATTTACATATGCCAAATTAAAATGTTAAACATTAATAGTCCGCAAAGCCTTTAGAATAATATAGATCTCCCTTAAATTCGGTCGGTTTCGGTATCGGTTTCATACGATTTTTAACTACATGAACCGCTATCGAACCGATTTGGTTCGGCTTTTCCAAAAGAGAGAGGGTCTGGTTTTACAAAAATATTTGATACTAGAAATCGATAATGGAAAAGCGAGAAACATAAGGATTGTTGCATGTCCATATCTAGAATTTTTGGTGGGGGACCTCCATGGGTAGGTGATTGCGCCCATTCGGTAGTCGTTGAAATTTACCAAACGGCCGTCAAATTCAATTATTTATTTACCGGACTATAACTAAAGATTTGCATAGTATAGTGAGTAAGTCCGAGTCGATCCATGTCGATCCATAGGGAGCTCGAATATAGCTTGATCGGATGGTAGGTTTTACGTAAGGTTTTCGGCATTTAAGACGGCCAACTGTCGGTTTTGCTTTAAAAATGGAAAACTATTATAAAAAGACTAGATATGAGTTTGGATTCAGAATTAAAGGCGGCAAGGCACAAAAGTTCATAACACCCGTAACTTAAGCCAATCAACTTTTCTCAACAAAAACATGGTTGAATCACACGGTATAGGTTATCAACCGGAAGGTTTAGCAGTGAAAATGGTTAGACTTGATATAGAGTTTGAATAACAAGCTAAACACAATGCGTGACATCGCTCACGAAACCATGTGAGCAAGCCCATGATCACCGGAGATTAACGACGCCAACACTTGAATTCAAACTAAATATCAAGGTCATGAACTAGAAGCATAGTTTGGAAAGCGAGCAAGTTCTTTGGTTCTTTTGGCAAACACAAACCGAGACATAGCTCTCGAAACCATGTGAGCAAGCACATGATCACCGGAGATTAATATCGGTAAGTTTTGTTACATAAAAGGGTGAACTACGCACGCTTACAAACCAAACCTTAAATCTTAAGTTGAGAAAGGAAAGAATAACCCAAGTCACGAGGCGTTAATCACCCCAATGCCAAGCCTAAATGACTATTCACACATAGCTAAAAGACTAGACATGGTAAGAAAAATGGAGCACAAGATTTAACTGAAGAAAACGAAAATAAACTTGATTTATGCAAAGATCCAAAGCGTAGCTATAACATTAATGAACGAGAAATTAACATAAGACAAATACTTACCTGAGTTCTTAAGGAAATTAACTAAGAAAACTTGAGAGCAACAATGGAGTTCTCTAGGAAAGCAAGAAAGATTTAAGGCCTAAAAAAGACTAGAAATGGCCATCCTTTCTATAAAAGGCATACAAGCCTATTTATAGCGATCTAAAGTTAAATTACAAAGGACCAAAAAGTCTCCCAAAAAATTCCAAATAATTCCACAAGTGGAAACTTTTTATAAATGGAAGGTTGAAAAAGTTACAAAAAATCTGCAGATTTTTCCAGGCAGTACCGGTACTGGAAATCCCTCAGTTCCGGTACCAGGCTTCAACGGGCTGGAAAAACTGATCTCTGGACACCCAGTACCAGTACTGGGAGTTAGCCAATACCGGTACCCGCTTGACAGATTTTTGGGCAAACTTCGTAAGCTCGCTCCGAACACTCCCGAACTCGGATTTAGGCGTTCTTTGCACCGTTGGAAAGCTCGTCGAGTCTACTTTCTAACCCAAGTGGTTTGGATCAAAAGTACTTTGTACATTAAACGTTATGATGATTCTACCCTCAGCTAGTTGGAAGGTGAATTGCTTTGGTGAAATCCTCACTTCTCCTTCAATTCCCTTAACCCTTGGGCAACCCGTGTCACGCCCTCGATTTTCAACATAAATTAACAACACTATTTGTAATACAAAATCCTCACAACCGTACGAACAATACCCCAAAATACAATACAATTTTCAATTCCACCAACTGGTCTACAAATACAATTTTTCCAAAATAGAAAATTTTGTTAGCAAAGCAGTTTGTTTTACAAAAATAATAAAGTACTCTCCAAAATAGCTTTACTTGATAACGTCAGCATGAACTCCAAGCATTCCATGATCCTGACCTGTAGTGACCTGAAACGATAGGTTGAGCAAACACGCGCCCAGTAGAGAATTCTATGCACAAGTTATAAGAAAAATACAATGAGTATGCTATTAGAGTGAATGAGTGAATATTGACTGATACGCCCAATGCACTAGTGACTACCAACAAATTGCAAGATATAGTCTAAGGGTCCTAGACTACATATAGATGTCACCAACCATTTGCTTCTTTTATTAAATACACTAACAAATTCACGTCGTTCCACATTTGTCTATAATCAATTCATAAACATCTTATTATTATACGTACGGTACTACAATCTTTCTCGTGTCCACATTGATATTAGTCAAATCCTTTTATTGCAAAATCTTTCCTTTTAATCAGATATTTCCCTTCAATAATCACTAGGGTCATCTCGGGTCTAGTTCCCTCGAGCGCAGGGTCACCCCAAGTCTATTCCCTCAATAACAATAATCAGTGGGGTCACCTCGGGTCTAATTCCCTCGAGCATAGGGTCACCCCGAGTCTTTTCCCTCAAAAATGATAATCAGTTGGGTCACCTCGGGTCTCGAGCGCAGGGTCACCCCGAGTCTTTTTCCTCAATAATGAGCACTTGGGTCACTTCTCATGTCTTTCATAATCAATTTTATCATCAATCTATCAGTCGTACCACAAAACTTCAATTTACCATATCAGATTCCAACCGAACAATGATACCTGAGTGCCATACATATATGTTATGTCCACAATATCAGTAAATCGATCATATTCATTCCACGTCATAATAACCACTCATGTTCTCACTATCTCCTTCTAATAAGACAACCATTGATAAATCCATTTTCATAATCAACAATCAACTACAGGATACATTAATCATCACATAAGTCCAAATCATCCCCTAAGCATAACGCTACGTCCTACCCAACATTCTAACCCATGAATATCTCTATGACATTCTACCCGTAACTCCCACCATGTTACTCATACGCGCCCTTAAACGATCTCCTGGTATTTCTTCCGACACAACATTTCTTGGATTACAATTCTATAGGGTGTCAAGGAGTGGGAACGTCCAACGAATTAGTGAAACACAGTCATGATTGAAAATATCTCTGGAGTATCCTGAATGTATTCGAAAGGATCGGAAGTCGAGGTGACAAAAACACGAATCAATAGCGACCCAAACTGATTGTATGACAAGGTGCACGGTACGGCTTTACACAACACGTCGTACAGCGGAACGAAAGGCCGTGCAGCACATTGAAAGGCCGTGCGATTAAATATTTTGCCCTACGATTAAACAATAGGTCGCATGATTAATTAATATGATGAAAATGTTGTAAGGTAGTATGAAAAGTTGGTTTGTTGCATGATAATATAATATGCCGTACGACGGAACGGAAAATGCCATTCGGCTCTTTGACAATCCTGATGAGCAGAACAATTTAACTAATGCCTCCTCTTCTTTTTTTTTAAAAACCAAGAAGCTCTACCGGTAGGACTCCTTTTCTACCGGTACAAAATAAATCCAGGGAAGCCACCAAATTTCATCGCCAGAAAACACCGAAGTTCTACCGGTAGGAAAGTGGCTCTACCGGTAGGAAATGAGGTCAGAAGAGATATGACTAGAGCACGAAGATTTTCTACTGGTAGGGAGGGAGTTATACCGGTAGGAGGCCATTTCTACCGGTAGGGAAGAGGTTCTATCGGTAGGAACCTGGAAATTTCGGACAACTTCTCTCAGTTCTACAGATTTCCAGAAAATACAAAACAGCGACCTTAACAACAATTTTGAACACCATTATGAAACAAAGGACAGCCGAGACTTGCTAGAATCAGGTACCAACAACAACAACTATAATACGCACGATCTATCAACATAGACATCATATTTACGCATAACATGTCCAAGAAATCCCTACCTCGAGTTTGGAGAGCAAAGTCCCCAAGATTAATCAAGCTTTGACTCCAAGATCTTCAATCTCAACCTTGAACAGCCCCCTCCAAGCAAGACCCACGAAGTTTTAAGCTTGAATCGCGTTTAGAATACAAATTGGAGGTTGGATTGTAAAGGTTCCAAGTGATTTTGGTGGGTTTTTGGTTGAGAGGTGGAGAGAGTGAGAGAGAGCCGAAGAGGGGGAGTGGGAAGAGTTGAGAGAGAGCCGGCTGAGATGAGAAAAAAGAAGGGAAAATGACCGACAGGTGGTGTTGACTGGGGTTATTTACCACTTTGATGGTCTCCACTATTGAAACTACCCACGGCATGGTGAGTTCAAAAATTATGACGAAAACATGGTAACCATGATTCAAAAAGACTCTTTTGCCCTTCAATAAAAACCATCTTTGTTGTTGAGATGCGTCTCCCTCCTCTCTTCTTACACAGAACGCAAAAAGTGGTCCCTCCTCCATCTCTCTCAAACCCTCGCCCACCACCACCGGGGCACCCCAAACCCGCTCCCCCCACCATCGACGCACGGTGCCCCCTCCCACACTACCTACCAATCCTCCCAAACCACCGATTGAGCACCCCACAGACGCAAGCCCCACCGGAGCCCCCACCGACGCGCCCCACCACCACCGGAGCAAACCACTTGTGAGTCTAAGTCTTGGGTTTGTCTCTCTCTCAAGCTATGATTTCTCTCTCACAGCCATCAATCTACATTTTATTTTTATCAATCAGCTTTTTTTTTGTTTGCAGATTTCATAAAATTAGGGCCTTTTAAGCCGCTCCAAAATTGCATCTGTTTATTGTATCTCTCTCTCTCTCTCTCTCTCTCTCTCTCATGCATTTCTGTTGCGGATGATTGGTTGGTGGTATATCCATTTTAGAGTTCCTTCGATCCTTTGCTTTACCCTTTTTCCTAAATGTGCAAATTTGAGCAATTTATTCTTTTTGGTGTGTGGAACTTTAAATGGTTCTTATGGCAGATTCAATGAGACCAAAGATTTATTTACATCATATATCTATGCAAAGAGGGATGTAACTGCATACATCCTTTTGTTTGATGATGTCGTTGTTAGTTCTGTTCTTATCTCTACAAGAGAAAAATCCCTTCACATGTGTATTTGCACCACTCTATCACCACAATTAATAGGGATGCAGATGTATAGAACCTCTTGAACATATTTTGGCACGGTCACCATTAGATGCTAACTTTGTTTCCAGATTAGATCATTATTCTGTATGCATATTGTGTTGTCAAGTAGTTTATTCGAATCCTCTCAAGTAGTTTTTTTTTGGAAAGCCTCTCAAGTAGTTTATTCTGTTTGTTTTTTGAGAATTTGTGATGCCTAAGTTCCGGGGTGCCTCATCTTTTTTTCTGTGGGGGTTCTAAATGTGGTGGTCGGGTTAGGGCTTCCCCGAGATTGACGATGCCGTCATTGTGATTCTGGGTGCCTCATCTCTTTTGCTTTGTTTGGATCCTTTTTTCTACATCATTGTATAGTGGTGTTCATCCAGTGCTTGCTGAATGTATGTCCAAATTTTGCAAATCTTAAAATGAGTTCAAACATACAATTGCCTTTAGATTATCGAATTGTGGTTGTGCAGTTAATTAACACTAGAGAAATCCAGGTTTGGCTCAATTGCTCAATTGTGGTTATGCATCTACTGGTGCTGGATGCGGATTAGAATTGGTAGCTTTTCCACTTCTTGTTATCAATCTTGCATTCACATATTATCTAATGCGATATAAACATTATCGATCTGGCTCATACATCTTTTGACCAAACACTAGATATGTGGTCCGGCCCTTTGGATATGTAGTCCAATCTGTCCTCATGTCCGGTCAAACAAACAGGCCCTAAATGTAGTTGTTAGATCGAGTAATGATTATTGAGAGCTGAGAATAAAACACTAAATAGGAAATGATCGGCTACTTGTAGTGAACATGTCATTGAATTTCCAAACCCATGTCTCATTTAGCCATTTGGACTCGCGTCCTGCCCGTTCTCTTTTGAGGTTGGCAGGGATTTCCCCTCAAGCTAACAACTTCTCTGCAGCAAATCTTTTCTCGTCACTTACCATTTCTTCTTTTATTTATCATCAGTTTGCTTCTACTTTGGCAATAGTTACTATTTTATATACCATGAGAATTTCTCCTTCACATTTAGAGGAATGTCTTTAATACTAAATGATATTCTTGTCTCTCTAGGCTATATTTTGCTATTGGTGACCTCTAACCTCTTCTCCATAGTTGTCAGAATCGTACGATTCGATACGATTCGGTGGGTAATCAATACGAATCGGATGCAGAATCGGAAATAGCTGAGAATCGTAAGTGAATCGGTGATTTACGATTCGTATCGTACGATTCGATACGATTTGGTGGGTAATCGATACGAATAGGCTACCGAATCGGAAATAACTAAGAATTGTAAGTGAATCACTTAACATTTCCGAAATTCATTTTACTCTTGTTTTGCTTCTTTTGTTGTTTGAAAACGGTTCAAATACTTTTTAAAGGTCTAGTATTGTTATATGTCATCTTTTGTCTATGTTATATGGATAGATAATAAGAAAAAGAGATTTATTACGAGAGTAAATCGAAAATGAGGAAGATAAATGGAATATAACAACCCTGTAGACCTTTTAAGGGTTTGTTTTGTACTTATAACTCTTTCGTACAAAAAGAACCATAAGTAGGCTTTACGAATCATCATCTCGTGGTAGTTGCAATAGAAGCAACTTACCTAATATTCCACGTTATTATCAAATCATTATTTAGAAGAAAGTATTTATTGATTTAGGCCTAAATCTTTCATTTCTAGTATATATTGTTGTTACCCTAATCAATAAGCATAGGTTTCTATGCATTATAGAAGTCATGACCGAATCAGAGCGATTCACGATTCGAAAAATGACCATTTCGATTCTCGATTCGATTCACGATTTGACAACTATGCTCTTCTCGGTTACATACGGATTAGTGAGTCTTTCTAGTTCATATTCATTATGGATGTTCAATATAGTGTTCTAAAAGATGGCCTAGGCGGTCGATTAATCGGTGCCTATGCGGTACCCTACCACAACGACTAGGTCCCTAGGCTGTTGTCTAGGTGTCAGGCTGATTAATTGGTCGCTAGACAGCTTAGGCAGGCTAGGGGCTTGGTGGATTAGACGGGGCTAGGAAGCTAGGGGGACAATTAGGTGGCTCGACAATGTAATTTTTTAAAATTAGGGATTGGACGCTAGGCAATTAATCGGCTAGACGGAGCTAGGTGGGGCAAGGCGGACAATTAGGCTGCTCAGCGGTATAATTTTTTATTGGAGTGCCATATTGAATGTTTTATTTTACTTATGTTGTTGTATTTGCTCTAAAACTTGGGGAAGGGATAGGAGAATATTTTAAAATTATAAAAACTAGAAAATCCGCCTATTGTCTAGGCGCTGATTAATAGGCCTAGGCGCTAGGCGGTGCCCGACTGCTTCACTACTGTCTAGAACAGGTGATTATGTGTTCAGATATAAATGTTGAACCGTTTGGGTTACTAAATGTTTTGTCCAATAGTGTGTATCAGAATAAATGTATTTTTTAATTGGTGATCCAATAGTCAATGAAAACTGCTGCCAAACTTGAGCAAGTAAAAATTGAGGATTGAGAGAGCAAATGAGGTTGTGGAAGGAGATAATGACAACTCATCTTAATTCGATTTCTACGGAAGAAGGAAAAGTTTGGATCATTGCAATTAGTTTCTATGACCTATCATTGATGAGGTTTTAGAGCATATTATGTGACAGTTTGACTTTCAACTATTTCAGCTCGTTTGAGATTTGGTTGCATTATGTTATCTCCTTTTATGTTTGATCCGTATTTGTATATATCAGTTGCACTCTGCAGATTTGCCATTGTTTTATCAGTTGTAGCTACACAATCAATGTTACCTTCTCTTGATTGTAACTAAAGGTAGTTGCTTGAGTTAATCTGGCATCAATTACTCACGTTATTGATCGAAATTCGAAAGCTTCATTAGCATTGACTATTAAAAAAAAGCTTCATCAGCATTTAGGTACTACCTCTTTATCGTAGTATACTCAAACCTTAATGTTGTTTGTTTCCTGTGTTTCATTTTGCAAATTAAAATAAATGTAGTAACTTGTCTTTCTTGTTTATGAAAACAAAAATCGTGCTAATGAATAAAGTTATTAAGCAACAAAAGCAGAGGAAAATTGCCATTGGAGAAGACAAAAGATAGAAGGCTTGCTAATTTTGTTTGGTTACTGTCTATCTAAATTTTTTATGTGGCTAATTCTAATGCCATTAAGGCTAATTCTAATGCAATTGAAATTCCTGTATAGATTGGGGCTGTAAAATGCGCTATTTGGTGGTCTTGAGGATGAGATATCACACTCAATGAGAAGAGAAAAAGAGCTTTTGGGAGGAAATCAGAACGATGTCATTTTTATTTAAGGGCAAAGTTGTCCTGTCAAGACATGTTTACCATGTATTGGTCATTAAAATAGCAGTTACCATGTATGGGTAATTTGTAAACTCAGGACCATGGATGGGTGATTAACTCCAATCCACGCCTCCTGTGGGTAATTTTCCCTAGGCTGTGTTACTCCTTTTTACACTGCACTGCGTTAACGGGGATACAGAATACACCTGCACTCGGTGAGGTGTCAATTTACTATTGGAGGACTGGGCAATGTTTTTTAGATAACCGACCCTCTGACTTTGGCATTGTGTGGTGGGGAGAATTACTGGCAGGAGGCGTGGACCAGGCTTATTTACCAACTGATGGACTCCACTCTCCAAATCACCACTCTCATGACACAAGGGAAAATATTCACCAAGACATGGTGTGTCAAAATGAATTGACAATTATACCCTTTCTTATGTATCAGTAAAAAACCCTAATCCCATTTCTGTCCCAACGTTTTCCTCTGCTCCTCTCTCTGCCTCTCCCCGCCTACCATTTCTACGATTTCTCTCTCTCTCTCTCTCTCTCTCTCTCTCTCTGCGTGGGTGGGTGGGAGTGTCGATATAATTTTTCTGAGCAGAGAAGTAGCTGCCATGGAAAAGGAAGTTGTTACGAATTGCGATGGGTGTTGGCAATGAGCAAGATCGAAGGTTCGACGCCTCAGTGGTCCCTTTGAGGCTGTAATGGTGTTCAGTTTCATTCATCAAGGTAAATTCTATATTTTCCTTTCTATATTCCAATTTTTTAGGATATTGAACGTTTGACACTCTTAAAACTTAGACATCAGCAGTTGATGGATTTGACTCCTAGAAAGTACTTGATATGTTCAAATGTGATTCAGCAAAAATTCTGCAAGGGTAGAAAGCTGAAAATGGTCATAGGATGGGAATAATTCCGGAATCTTTTGCTGAGGATTTTTCTGAGTTTTCTTACTACAATCTTCCCCCCGTCTGATTTCATACATTAAGTATTTTAGTGATTTGCATTTTGGTACAGTACTGACTATAACAAAATCTGTGGAGTGAGGAGTACAGCATTTTACAAAAGTGTACCAAAATACTTAAAGATTGCTCTATTGGATTTAGTGATTTACCATTGAAATTTCTACAAGACTTGCCTCGATCCAAGAGATTTAAGAAGTTTTGACTATCCAAAATACTTAAAAATTGCTCTAGAACGAAGTTAAAACCCATAAGGAGATTCACTTGATTGGATTTACTGCACCAGATTAGTTGTGTGACCACCACTTTCACGTGGATCATTAGTACCGAGAGATCTAAGCATCTGACTCCATGACACCAACGGGGGATGTGCCTCATATCTTGGTCTTCAAGGAGAATCAATGGGATGTGACGATTGTGGTAGTAGACTAAGTGTTGATTTCGTTGTTAGTTGGATTTGGTTGCCTATTTGGTTTGTGGAGCCTGATTAGTACCAAGGTCAATTGCATCTTGGGCAAAATTCCCTCTAAGAACTATAGGTGTTAATCGATTTTGTACTCTAATCCTAGTCGTAGCATATGTAATGCTAAGCTACCCAAGCAGCCGAAGCGCTCCTCTTCTTCTTTTGGTAATATAGTGAAAACTAATACGAGCTCAATGTAGGCAATCTTGCTAATCACCTATGATATATCTGTGTCACGATTTCTTAGTGTTGATTGCAGAATACTATTAATGCACTTCAAAACATTAAATGGAATAATTGTGCTTTCAACAATAGCTTTGGCACGAAACAATGTGACAAATTGATGTTTGGTCTGTATTTCCCTGGACTGATGTCTGTACTAGCATTGATGTGATTGCAGAAATACTATTAATGCCAAATGAGAATTGACTTGTTAAGTGTTTTCTCAAGTGTTTCAGGTTAACCGGCTAAATACGCCGCTTTTTTGTCACCAACATCGACCCATGAGTGTGCCCAAGCGCCAGAGGCCACGCGAAATGCGGCCGGCAAGGCTTTTGAGGCATTCGGAGGACCGTCAGGTTGCCGGGGGATCGTCGGGTGCCGAGAAGAAGGCCAAAAGCTGGGATTCTGGAGGAATCAAGGTGGTATCGATAAAGGCATTTCTGTCGTATCGATACCGGTGCAACACAGAGGGATTGAAGAAAACGTCAAAAGATTGATGTATCGATATAATCATTTTGGTTTTATTATACGGTGACCTTTTTATGGAGATTTTTGCTACTTTTTTAACTTTCCACTTATGGAATACTTTCTACTTTTAATATGTTTTTAGATATTTGTGGGGAGAGAAGTGGATATGTATAAGTACCCTTCTCTCCACTTTATCTCATTACCTAGACCTTTATGCTTTAAGTCTTTCTTCCTCTCTAAATTTTCTTCCATAGCTTTCAAGCTTTTTCAAGTGTAATCTCCTAAAAACATCTTAAGGTAATTGTTATTCTTTAATTTCTCGTTTATTAAAGTTGCTTGTACGGACTAGATCCTTAGTAATATCAAGTTTATTTTCGTTTCCTGTGGTTAAATAACATGTCTCATTACTATGCTTTGCTTTGTTCTTTAGTTATGTGTGAGTAGTTTATTGGCTAAATCTTCGATTAATGTTTTCCAAAGACTTGGGTTGTTGCTTGGTTCTCGAACCCTTGTGCTAAAAAGCATGATTTTTGAAATAAGAGCTAATCTTATATTTTTGGTTTTAACTAGGGGTGTCAACTCCTTGGCATGCCGTTTAGTCAAGCGGTCTTGGCACGCGGTATGTCTAGAGCTCGTGGCCTCCTACGAGTTCAATTAATGAGTTAAACAAGTTAGTTCGCCTCCAATAAATCATGAACCTCAGATCGAGCCGGGGAGGTCGGAGGCAGGGATGGATCAGAAGTAATTGCCATTTCTACATAGTAACAAGAAAGTTATGCAAGCACTAGAACTCTAAGTTTATGTAACACTCATGACAGTTATGTGACCACTAGAACTCTCTGTTTATAAATGCATGTTAAATAGGAGATAGTTCACCTAACTTTTCACACTTACCACTTGTTAAAAAAATATGACGTGGTCTTTTTACAATAAAGATATGGTCCACAAAGATATACAGTGTAGTCTTTTAGCAATATGGACTTGGTCTTGAAACAACCTCCACCTAACTTTGAATGCTTACCACTTGCCAAAAAATATAACGTGCTCTTTATACAATAAACATGTGGTCCATACAGATATAGGGTGTAGTCTTTTAGCAATATAGACTTGATCTTGGTTTTGAAAGAACCATCAACTTTCCACGCTTACCATTTGTCCAAAAAATATGACTTGCTCTTTATACAATACACATGTGGTTCATACAAATATAGGGTGTAGTCTTTTAGCAATATAGACTTGGTCTCAGGTAAATTAAAATTTGGTCATTAAAGATAAAAAGTGTAGTCTTTAGGAACCATAGACTGTCTTTCATGATGGTGTAATAGAAAGTCTTTTGTATCTTTTTAGTTGCCCTTTTTGGAACAGTGATCGTAGTTATGATCCTCCCGAGAATGCCAATGTATTCTGTATTCAGATACTAGATCTCCTTCTCATGTAGTAGTAGTTTTTTTTGTTTCTGAAATTCTGTATAATGTAAAATAGAGTGAAATTTTTTAGAATTGTAGAGTATCATTAGTTGATCTGTTGCAACTTTAAAGATAGGAATGGCATAATCTTCTTTCTTTTTCTTTTTGGGTGTTCTTTGTCCTGTCCTTGTTCTGCTTGCATTCTAGGGCTTCTGGCAATTCTTTGTGTTTGCTGCTAAATTACTTCACAACACTTGTGCTTGTTATTTGCTGTTGTTGCTGCTACAATTTGGGCTGCTGAATAATCCTATTTGGAGCTTTGGTTATGCTGCAATTTCTTATGCTGAAATTTATTGTTGTAATTCTTGGAATCTACTATTTGGAGACTACTTGAAGATTGTTACTTCCATGGCAGTTTTGGAGATAAGCTGGAATCGAGGTTCATGAATATTTGATCATTTTGAAGACCGTTTGAAGGGCTTGGATCTGGAGATGTTTGCTTTTTGCTAGATGATAATTGGAATGGGACTAAAGGTGAAGCAGCATGCTTCTTCACTGGGAATGTGATATCTTTGGAAGCTTGATATTCCGTTTGTATGCTGGATGCTTTCTTTTTTAGTCTCAATTTGTGTTGATTTCTTGTTAATCCCTGGGCTTGAATGACTTATGATTGTCATGGTGAAGGGTGTCAATCTGGTTGGAATGTTCTCTTAACCTTTTGTAATTCAGCTTCATCATTAATAATAATTCTTTTTTTGCCATTCAAAAAAATAATCTTCTTAGTTTTCCTTTTTTGTGTGCGTGTAGAATATTTACTTCTCAGGTATTAGATCATAGTTTCTCTTGTGTCAATGTATCAGTTTAGAGCATGGTATCATCATTAAATAAGAATGATTTCTGCCTGCTTCTTTGATCATAACCAACTCGACAAAGTTCTAGATATGCTGAAACAGAGGTACTAGTTGCAAAATGGAAGGCAATTTATGTTGCTAGACAGAAAAACGAGAAGAATGCATGCACCCAGACACACAATCAGGGTGAAATCAACATCCTCATAAGACAAAACAAAAAAAATAACTTCACAATTGATATGTCACACTCTATTGCTTTCAATTTGGACCGCATAAGATCTTTTGATGGAGTTGTTTTATAGATCACATGTTTATTGTATAAATAACACGTCATATTTTTTGGCAAGTGATAAGCGTTCAAAGTTAGGTGGAGGTTATTTCAAGACCAAGTCCATATTGGTAAAAGACTACACCTTATGTCTCTATGGACCACATGTTTATTGTATAAAGAGTAAGTCAAATTTTTTGGCAAGTGATAAGTGTGAAAAGTGAGGAGGTGGCTCTTTCAAGACCAAGACCAAGTCCATATTGCCAAAAGACTACACTCTATTTCTGTGTGGACCACATGTTTATTGTATAAAGAGTAAGTCATATTTTTTGGTAAATGATAAGTGAAAAGTTAGGTGGTAGTTCTTTCAAGACCAGGACCAAGTCCATATTGCCCAAAGACTACGCTCTATGTATGTGTGGACCACATGTTTATTATATAAAGAGCACGTCATATTTTTTGGAAAGTGATAAGTGTGAAAAGTTAAGTGTGAAAAGACTACGCTCTATGTATGCCTGTCCTTTTTGTTGACCATGCTCGTGTCCGTTGACTTAGCTTCAACTTGTCCCTTCTCTTCCAAGTAATCTGTAATTAGGTTGGCTAACGGTGTTGATCAAAAATTGAGGAAGATATAGCCAGATTTTCAGCATGGCTACATCAGGTTGATCAAGATATATCTAGATGTATCTGAATACCCATTTTCAACATGGTGTTGATCAAAACTTACCAAGTATATGAATTTGAATACCCATTTTCAGTATCACACATTCAATTGTGAAATTTAGGATCAAGTTTGTGGGATCCGAAAGATTTGACTCTCAAGTTATACAGGCAAATTTGAAAGCAACACAAGAATTCCAACATCACAGATGCTGCAACCATTTTCATAACAAATCTTCATTCCATTCATTTATAAACCAATACAAAAATATGTCTATTAACCACGAACAATATTGCAGCAAAACTAAAAGGCGTGCGAGAGACGAATACGAAGCTCTTCCTATGGGGTTAATTCAGTGCCTTCGTGCTTCACTACTACTGAGTATTGTTCATACTTTATATTCTACAAAGTAACACTTCAGGTTGTGGAAGGGAATGGTAGCAAACTGCTTCCTCTCCTTAAACTAGGATCCCCCTTCCTTATCGCTAACTTCCGCAAGATGCGTTTGCTTTTGAAGAAAATGTATTGTTTCAGCTGCGCAATTGTCGAAGGCATGTGCTATGCTATGCCATGCCATTCATCCTCTAGTGGCTTCCAAGCAAACTCGGGATCTTTGTTTTCCAAAAACTTCTCATACTCAAGTGCTCCTCTTCCTAACACATATTTGAGTGACTATGGATCACAGCTTTCATTGGCAATGACAATCAAATGCTGTAACATAAACATCACAGTAATAACTAATAAGTAAATTATAGTCCAAAACCGACACTTTAATCCAGACAAACAAACGAAAACCAATCTATTGACCATAAACTATAGAAAATACTGACATGGTAATCAACACATTGCACTTCACTTGGAATCCATCATATAGCAAGAGTAGAAATCATAGCAGAGAAGGAAGAAGAAGAACCATTACCTCAAATGACCTTTGCTGGAGATAGAAGCATCTGGCTTTGGAGTACCATTGCGTGCAGCCTCTTGCTGCTCCAAAGCCTTCGACTCAAAGTATTCAAGCCATGCAGCCGCATCCTACAGAAATCATAGATCAATCTGAGGAAAGAATAATCACATATAATGGATGAAACCTATTTTCCAAATGTGAAGCTTTCTGCTACCTGCGTGCGTGGATCATTTGATCCGAGTTTTGCCTACAGAATCTGTAGTGTGGTTTGTTCATGCTGAATGCTCAAGGAGTAGGCCCCCATTAACGATTGAGCAATGGCAATAGCATGATAGCTGGCAGCAGTCTGAATAAACCAGATACAGGGATTAATGATTTAACTCGGCAAAAGGATACATCTTAATACTAACACCTTAGACATCCACAAGACAAATGGTCATCATAGAAACATAGCCACCTGCCAGTAATAGTTTTAGGTGATGTCTTCTCAATTCAAAATTAAAAAGTTTAAATAAAGGTGATGAACATCTCTCGGTCTCGGCAAACAAAGTTAACTTCCAAAATTTAGAAGCCAAATCTTTTTTTTGGCCATTAGAAGCCATATCTGATTTTCATATTGCATGCATAAGAATTGCAAGGCAATTTTACAGAAACTCATAATAGCCCAGCATTTGCTATGCAGAATCTACCGGAGATGTAAGTAATTGCAAAGTTATAAATACAGAACCTCATGGCGCGGGGGGGGGGGGGGGGGGGGGGGGGGGGGGGGGGGTGTGGCGCGGAGGAATCAGTACTTGGATATGTATATGATCAGCTCCAAGTAGCCTTTTGTTACACTTCAGAGCCTCATGGAGGTATCTAAGGGCAACATGAACATTTCCCAAACCTTTTTCCATCATTGCTACATTAATATATATGTGGCAGCAGTATTTGGACGAGAAGGTCCGCATGTAAGATGCAAAAGATGCAATGCACAATTTTGCACGATTTACATACCTAGCACAGCAAACAAAAACATAAGATTTGAATGAGTGTCATCTTAATACCATTGAACACCAGTAATAAGAAATCTTCTTAGTATACTTTCAACTATAGGGTATGGAAGAACCATTGTCAGTTAATTGAAGTTCAGGATTGTATTTGCAAACATACGTGCTAGCAATGGACAATGGAATATGCAGGTGGTGAGTTCTAGATCTCAAGACACTCAACAATTAGAACAACAAACTATTTTGCTTGTTCAATATAATAAGAAATCTACTAATCTAAAACAACCAGAAAGTTCCCAAGACACTGCATGCACCTCCATGAAATAATCTAAACAATTGAAGTCATGACATGGTGCACTGAATGCTATACAACTCATTAGGTAAGCCTATATTGCATCAAACAGAGGAAACGATCGAGACATTTCAATCAGCACTACATCAAGTCCTAAGAATGCCCACTTACACCCTACTAGTGTATCTGGATAGCAGGACACCGCTGAACACGTTGACAAACTAGCATTTGTGTCCAAACGACCATCAAATTCACATCTCAAATTGTCTGGTGAGTTAGGTGAAAATTTTTTTGCACAACAAACAAATTATACTAGCCAGTGTGAGGGAGTGCATGTCTCAACCAAACTGTGGAATTACAAATGTGTATAACTCGATTTCGCATCACAAGTTATCGAATCAACCTTCACTTGCCCTTAATCCTTGGTCAAAAGAAAAATGAAAAAAAAAAAAGACGAGAAAAGAACTAAGAAGAAAAAAGACAAGGAGCCATCAAAAAAAATGTTCGGGCGGAAATAAACTTACTTTCTAGATTCTCAAACAAAATAAAGAACTTTACCAACGAACCACTTGTCTTTCTGAGAATCATCTGTCACCCTAGCTGCTACCTGAAAAATACAGTAGATCTAAGAAACACAATGCAATGGAATCCAGGAAAATAAGTTACACTGAGACAGCCAGGACCCGGCTTGGCGGTTCATAAATGCCGTTGAACGTTAAACCAATATAAAACCATATGTGAGAATGGGGTTACCTAGTGAAACACAGAAGAGAGGACCCGGTTTGGCTGATTCCAACAGACTCTGCACCGATGAACAATGAGAAGATGCTTTATATGCAAAAGAAACGCAAGTTAAAACTCAGGGCATGGAACCAAGGGGTGGTTTACAATTAAAAGACAGAAAGACACCGAAAGTCATCACAAATAGTCAGTGTAAACGGATTCGTGGTTCCAAAAGTTTTTTGCCAATTCGTGCAAGATGTGTGGAATAGCAGCGAATAATAGACACTGGTCAAGCTGGAGAAATTTTGCAGCCAATGATGTATGCTTCTCGCGTGAGTAATGACTAAAACTTTGAGATCATGAACAAATATGTTCAGTTTCTCGTGTAAGCAATCTAACTATTATGTCATCGTGACTTAAACCTGGGCATGGCATAGCTCCTATTACCTCTCAATTCAAGTAACAAACTATTAATTTTTTGGTCTTTAATCGCACTCCGAATTTGTAGATTTTGGATGTCTGTGAAGTCCAGCAAGTACTCCAAAGACAGGTTCAAGTGTAGCCACGAGAACATTAAGTCTACCCTGGTTACTTCTTGTTTCACTTGCTTCACACAGGAAAGTCTAATTAGCCCCATTTTCATGTTGAAAAAGATACAATAACATCTCCAACTCTCCTTAATTCCAACAGATAGAGTGAGAGATGTCTTGATCAAACCTTATTACATACCAGAATAGCAAAAATAAATCATTTGTAAGAGGGGACCAAAAAGGAAACCAAATGATTCTATGAGAAAAGAAACTGGTCAGATACATAAGAGGGGGCACTACGCTGGCAGTATCAATAGCTGTCTTTAATTTCCAGAATATTATATGACAAAAAACTTAGTAATAACGAAAAGCGACAACCTTTAGCTTGCTAGGCTGTCAATAAGAACAAACATACATCAATAATGATGAGAAATCAATCACAATCGCACTTAGCTAGCTTGCTAGGCTCATTAGATGGGTATTTGGGATGGCATAAGGAGATGCATTTATCCAGCCAAAGAAAAAAATAAAAGAAACTAAGGGTGACTAATTTACCATCAAACACAAAGAAAACTAAAATCTTACAGAGCTTAACAATTCAACATGTCAACAAATTCCATGTACTTGTAACAAATTCAATTAGTATCTGGGTCAATGGAATCGATTCTGCAAGTATCTGGAGAAACCATATCTTCTGTACGATTACTATGGCACCAATGAACTGAGACGTGAAAAAAAAAGCCGAACTACAGTTTATAAAAAGGAGAAGAGGGCTAGTTACCAATTTTTTAGCTGAGAAGTCATAACCTCAGAACCCTGGTAAAGGAAAAAAGAAAACTCTTAGGAAACAAGTACATCTTACGGTTAATTCTAGAACTGCCAATCAAACTTCACACAACTTAACAAGCAGATGTGCACTTTTTACATACATAGGCACTTAGTTTCTCAGCCCAAGATTGTACCCAAGCAGCATTGCGCTGCATGCCAGGTTCTTCCAAGAGCACCTTCTCGATCAGTGTGATCTGTATATCATTCATTATGGTGCGCTTTCGTTTTCTTTGTTGCTTCTGTTCACATATAACAGCTTCAACCTTTTCATCCTCTTTAAGTCCTTCAAACCCATGGGGATTGGAATTTCATTCAAGCATATTATCAAACACTGTATGGGCAACATGTTACTTTCAACCATTAGCAATAATATTTTGTGGTTGTGGGAACTGATACGTTCATTCAAAATCAGATGAGTGCTTATCTTTTGCATATTAAACTGTGGGATAAATACAAAGCAAGACGCAGATAACTCCATGCAGAAAGATAGAGAGCACCAGCTCAAAAAAGAGAGATAGAGAGTTAGAGACACACATACAATAAGGGACAAAATGAGAAAAAATAATCCAATGAACGAACACAACTAATTTAAGAGAACAATCCAAGCTTAGCAACAAATGACCACAAATCTAAGTTTCTGATGCGATTGAAGAGAACAAAAGTGCGCTTTTGTTGAAAAGTCAATACCCAAATTATAGCGTTGAACTAAATTGAGAATAAAGGACCAAATCTGGACCAATTTTTGTTATCAATATCAAAAACAGGGGTGGCCAAACCCATTGAGACCAAAATGAATTGTAGCAGTATTAAAACTACAAAGCAACCCTAAAATTTATAAACTACTAAGGATCGTGAGCCCTCCATTCCAAGACAGTCAAATAAACCCTAGACTACATAATCATCAAGGTAAAGATGATTTCTCACCTAAATGCGAAGACGACGGAGGCGGAGTGCGGCGTCCGATAAGAATCGGTGGATGAAACTCAATTTCGAGGAGAAAAGCCACTTGTTTCGATTGATGAAAAGCAAGTATGAGAAGTTTGAGAACTGGTCGGGAAAAGAACAAAAGGCAAGTAAGGAAAATTGATTGGAAAATTTGGGGGCAAATTGAGCTACCATTTTTTCACCAGGGCAAATTGAGAACGATGAAGTAGGGAGATTAGCAATGAAACAAAAGTTAAAGGAGAAATAGAGAACAAAGGAACAAATAACAAACCTGCAATTCACGATTTCATGATTAAAACCCTAGAACACCAGAAGACTAATCCATTAGCTGCAAAACCAATTCACACGAAAACCCTAGAATACCAGATGAATGATCCATTTAGCTGCAAAAACGATGGGAGTTCAAAAAGTTGGGGAGATCTGGCACCAATACTGAAATCGTTTGAAATTTTCAATGAGGAGTGTGTGACTTTGGGCGCGGAGGAGTCAAGGACAGCTCTTAAATTTTGGTAGAAAGCTGTTTTAGGTTTACAAATGCTATTGTAATTTAAGCGCGAGCGTCCCCCCCCTCTTTTTTCCTACTAAACGCTATAGTAGGTGTCCTATAATAGCATTCTAAAAAAAACGCTGTCAATTAAAGCTATTAAAACCCACATTTGTTGTAGTGAAATGGGCCACAACGAACTTTAAAACATATGAAAAAAATTGATTTGCATTGTTGTTATAAAAAAATAAAAGTTCTACCACCTGATCATTTCCCACCAAAAAAGAAAATGAAATAAAAGAAACCACTAAGTACTTAGTAATAGGATCATTAAGTCAAGGAGGCAGTACAACTCAACGATGCCTTGGACATACATAAGAAGGTTCTCCAACTGAGTATTTGAAACCAATTCCTGTGTAAGTTTACGAGCTTTCAGGCTTGCTTTCAACTCCAATTACTTCGATGAAAAGTTAAGAGACGTATTGGCACAAATTGAGAATTCAATATACTTGAAGTCTTTTGGCAAAATAAACTGTATTTGAATGATTTTAACTTGCGCACGCATCGTCTCTCTCTCTCTCTCTCTCTCTCTATGATTTCTCCCTCATAGCCATCGATCTACATTTTTATTTTTAAGCCACTCCAAAATTGCATTTGTTTATTGTATCTTTTGTTCTGATATTGTATCAATACATGAATTTCCAGTTCTGACAATCATAGACTACAATCTCACAAGAAATACCTCATAATTGGAAAAGTAAAAGCAAGATTCATCACATTAAACATTTCAGATGCAAGAATATGAAATTATGCAATCCTTTCTAAAGCCCAAAAATAAGTAACATTCATACCAAAGGAGGATCAAAGGGTGTAGGTGCTGGTCCTTCATTATTCCCTGATTTTTGACGCTAGAAAGTTACAGAACAAATACAATGTGGGACAGGACCAACTACCAAGTCATGCTACATTACAGGTGAGCGTATGGAAATGGACTGTGAAGTATTGTTGATTATGAACAGATATAAATATGGTACCTAAACGAGAAACTCACAAATCAATATTTTAGATACTGTTGATACTTGATTGATTCATAATCGAAATCTCAAAAAAAAAAAAATCTAATTTACTTTTCATATTGGATAGAATGATTCAATGCCGTTGGGAATTAGAACTAAATGGAAAATCTATATTTATATACAGATATCAAGTGGAGTATCAAAAAGGGTAAACAAAATACCCTAAATTGCTAAGAGTTGACTCATCACTAAAGTTTTGAAGATTAAGAAAACTTTACCTGATGACGAATGAGCTATATAAAGTGATATAATGATGGAGCGCGCAGTCTTCTTCGACTCCAATCACCAGAAACAAATTAGGGGAAATTGTCGTAGGCGTATGCGATTTGCTGCGAGGTATGAGGGTGAGGGTACCGATTAGCGGGTGGAGTTCGAGATATGGTACGACGTCGGGGTAGGAGGCAAGTCTCGCAAGGATGGGGAGCTTGGAGGATAAGCAAGGGAGGAGCAAACCCTAGACAGAGGAAACAGAGAACCGTTCGAGAGGAGGAAGAGAAGACCAGAAAAGGGGTTTGGGGTACATGAATCAGAGCTACGTTGTTTTTTTTTTTAATATAAGGGCAAAACCGTCTTGCCCAGATATCTTTACCATGTATTGGTCATTAAGACGGGAGGTACCATGTACCAGTGATTTCTAAACTCAGTACCACGTATTGGTGATTAATACCGGTCAACTCCACTGCCCGGTAATTTTCCCAAAAAAGAAAGAATGAGAGAGTAAAGTCTCTCCTGGAACAATTAGGAGAGTGAGATGGGAGAATAATTCCCTACACTCACACCTAACACACACACATGCACCAGTCACCTAATTACCCTTATATCTTCTCACTAGTTCGCATTTAATCCCAAAATAAACATCTACGACATTCTCTCATGTGCAGCCGGTATTCTAACATTTTATAAGACTCCGGAATAATTAAATAATCAAAAAAAAATATGGGTCTCTACAACCCGAGCAACCTCCAAACCATCTTTTCATGACTCTTCAGGCACCGCAACATGGTGGCACGTGGCCTTGAGTACTTAGTTGCACCCGGAGCATTCTTTGGTGTTCAAACGCGCCTTATTTATACGAATTACCTGAAATACACAAAAACCTATCTTACGTGCAATATCACTATAAAAGCTAAATAAATGTAAGTTAAATCAACATAATACGGGACTAGTTGCATCAAATATTTACAATATTTGGTGCCCATCACACCCCCCAACTTAAACTTTGCTAGTCCGTAGCAAACTAAATCAAAACATATTTGACTAAGCTATTCAATTTTCCCGAGATTCAAGATACGAAAAATTATGCTTAACTACTACAGCTAGGTAAGAGTCCAAAACATCCCTTCAAATCCGAGCATATGCAATCCACACACAAATATGCATAAACTAGGATGAACAAATTATGCCATATTAAAGTAGTCAAGCATGCATGCCTCACAACGAGTTTCGACTCCAAAACTCACAAGAATACACTCTTATTCAACTTTTCACACAGTGAGATACAAGGTACATCCCATGACAAGCGCTAATAAGTAAATGCAATAGCCAGAGACAAAAAGCTATGCATGCTATCAAAAGAGCGCTAAGAACGAAAGGAAAGCTAATTATTCACAACTATGCACGACAAAGGATAAATCATACTCAAAAAGCAGTAAAAATCAATCATGCATCAAACGGAGTTAATTAGCGTACAAAAGATCAACGGAGGACTTTATTAACTTATAATGACCTTGGATATATAGGGAAAGGGACTACAAAAATGTAGTGGTCATATACTTGCACGGTTCATCTACCCTTGGCCATTACCAACCCTAAACTACCCAAGGCATGACCACATATCGGCCAAACACCAAACAAAGTTACGAAAAAGAAATAAAGAAAAACTACTACCACCGACTCAACCACGCATAGTTGCCATTCTCATCTGGCTCCTCATGATATTGAGTATCGAGCTCCCCCTTCTCATCGGACTCTTTTTCATTCGGAATGTATGTTGGCCCGTAGGTCACACCAATCCTCTCATCATAGTTTTCAACCCTCTTTCGAATCCGCTTTTGCTCTTTCATAGCAATTCTTTGACTTTTCCTTGAGTAATAAGGTCATTTGAATTGAGATTTGTAGTGAGAGACCTTTGACCCAAATTTCAAGGGCTTTAGAGAGGGAGATGAAGATTTAAGTCTTTAGCTTTTGTAGCGGAAGAGGAGAGATGAGGAATCACGTACCAATTCTTTACCTTTTTGCATTTCAATCACTACTATCACATTCACACCACCCCCAAACCTCCTTGAATCTTTGGAAACTATTGACACACAACCCTCCAAACATCCGCTTACCTAGATTTGAACAATGGAAGAGATTCGGACTATGGTTCAAAACAAGGACAAGGTGACTCTTATGTGGTTTAATCACACAAAAATGCCTTGAATCATTTCTTAAGTACACTAGCAACTCCAATAAGATACATGAAAGATATATATACTACTTGAGCATGAACAAAAGATGTTATTTACGCAAATGCGAGAAATGAGAACAAAAAGCATGGGATGCTTAAGAAATGAATCTCTACTCTAGCGATGCACACTACTTGACTTGACTTTTAGACTCAACTTGTTCAACAAAGTTCATGTATATGTATGTGACATGGATTCAAACACATAACCAAATTTGAGGGGATATACGACTCTTGCCATATTGACACAATTGAGCATATTTAAAGAATCTAGCAAGCGAAATCACTACTAACAAGGGACGATTGCACAAAAAATTTGAAAATCAAATTTTACCAAAAGTAAAAAAAATGAGACAAGTCCCATGAACATATATATGGCAAATATATATATCCCTCCCCAAATTTAAACGATGCTATGTCCTCATAGCATAAAGAACAACAATATTGAGAGGAAAGAACAAAAGATTGTACCTCCGGGGGAATGTCAACCCCCATATACCTCAACTAAGTTGGAGGCTTTTGCATCACCGACTCTTTTCGTCATCCGAACGGCTTCTAAGGTCGATTCCTTCGGCTCTTCCAACGGAATCACAACTAGTCACATAGGGACATGGTCAAAGCTTTGTTGGACTAACAACCATGACACGTAATCGCACCCATGTTTAGGGCTCCTGAATGTCTCATTCACTCCGACTTTAGACCCAATCCACTAAGGCTGGTGTGGTAGCACGTACACCCTGCAAAAGACTTAAGCTCGAACTACCTACTAAAAGACAAATGACATTAGAACCGTCCGGCTCGTGTTATCCGGGCCCAACAAATGACAAGTAAAATTAAATCCACCAAATCATCACGTGATTACACGGGTACTACTTTTCTCCCCATATCCAACTCATAGTGTCGTAAAGTAAGTCATGCAACAACTTTGAGCTAAAGACGGGTGGTTATACCGGACCATCAAAAAAGAAAAAGAAAAGAGAAGAGAGATTGAGAAAAAGAAAGGGTTTATGTACGTTCAGCCAAACAATGGCTCCGAACATTTATTATGCCAAGAGAGCTAATAAAATGAATATAGCACTCCACTCCACACTTTGCTTCAAAAATTGAATCCGACCATACCACAAAAATAGATACTTCGAGTAAAACAATTGTCGAATTCGTTTGAGAAATTTAATTTCAACCAAGTGTGCATTCCACAATAGATTGATTTTCAAAGAGTTGACAAAATCCACAATATAAGGATGGTAAATCAAATCAAATTCATCAACACCAACAAAATCAATCAATTCAACTTTAAAAACTCTTGCGAAAGTGGAGACTCGGTAGGAGGGGTGACACCATCTAGAGCCGAGACGATTTGATTGTTTAATGCAACTATTGGTAATGACTCCTCAAAAGGCACATAGCTTGCACTAACGACAAGCAGCTTTATTTGCTCATTTTCCCTCACATCAAAATTTGAATTCTTAAGGGTAGGAGACCCATACTTGGTCTCGTACGCTTTGTCTTCTTGCTCTTCTAATAAAGAGTACAAATAATCTATCTCTGTTTCCATCTCTTCAGCAGTGAGAAATTTCTCTCTCGGATCATCACACAGAAGGAGATCCATGGGGGGGGGGGGGGGGGGGGGGGGAACACTGGACAACAGGTTCATCATTAGGCTCATCACTCCATTCAAACTATGCGGAGCTTTCATAAGCCAAACTAACATCTTCAACAAAGATATGTGGCTCAATTTCCTCTTCCATGACATTTGAGTTGGACTCTTAACAATGTTGAGCATAAACCCAAGATTGAAAAATTGCGGCCAAATGATCAATGAAATCTAGGCTTGAGAGGGTTATTTTTCAAAAAGTTTGCCATTGCACATCATGTCTAAGAATCGTTGACTCTTTTGAGAAAGCCCATCATAAAAATAGTTAGCAATTTGAAAATTTTCAAAGCCATGATTTGGGACCGCAATGAGCAAATCCTTTTATCTTCCCCAACATGCATAAAATGACTCATCACTCTTTCGGCAAAAGTTTGAAGTTGGTTCTTGAGATCAAACCAATTGGTAATGGTCATATGACTTTTAAAACCTTTGGCGTCATGAGTAGCTATGCATGGGGGTATGAAAGTTTGATTGGGACAAAGATACTCTCGCAAAGTCTTGTGGAGTGGGGGTGTGATAATTTGATTGGGACAAAGGTAATCCCACAAAGTCTTGTGGGGTGTTTCCCAATTTGCCGCCGCCATGCTATTAGATAGATAATATATAAAGTAAACAAGTTAGAGGGGCTATGCCACCACCTCTCTCAAAACAGTTCCGTGGGGTTATGCCACCGCCACATTATATAGACAATTAAAAAAAAAAGGGCAATTGATGCTCAATTTACCTTTGTTACACCTCAAGTTGAATTGGTGGTTCGGTTAGAGGTATCCGCTAAGTCGAGTTCAAATTACACAAAGGAAAAATAAACGGTGTACTTACAGTAGTTTGTCAACCGCCAAATAAGCTATAATAAGAGTTCCCCAAACGGTAGTCGCTGAAGTTTACCAAACGGCCGTCAAATTCAATTATTTATTAACCAGACTATAACTAAAGATTTGCATAGTATAGTGAGTAAGTCCGAGTCGATCCACAGGGAGCTCGAATATAGCTTGATCGGATGGTAGGTTTTATGTAAGGTTTTCGGCGTTTAAGACGGCTAACTGTCGGTTTTGCTTTAGAAAATGGAAAACTATTACAAAAAGGCTAGAAAATGAGTTTGGATTAAGAATTAAAAGTGGCAAGGCACAGAAGTTCATAACACCCGTGACTTAAGCCAATCAACTTTTCTAAACGAAAACGCGGTTGAATCACACGGCATAGGTTATCAACCGCAAGGTTTAGCAGTGAAAATGGTTAGACTTGATATAGAGTTTGAATAACAAGTTACACACAAGGCGTGACATCGCTCACGGAACCATGTGAGTAAGCAGCGAGCAAGTTCTTCGGTTCTTTTGGCAAACACAAACCGAGACATAGCTCTCGAAACCGTGTGAGCAAGCACATGATCACCGGAGATTAACATCGGTAAGTTTTGTTACATAAAAGGGCGAACTACGCACATTTACAAACCAAACCTCAAGTCTTAAGTTGAGAAAGGAAAGAATAACCCAAGTCACGAGGCGTTAATCACCCCAATGCCAAGCCTAAACGACTATTCACACATAGCTAAAAGACTAGACATGGTAAGAAAATGGAGCACAAGATTTAACTGAAGAAAACGAAAATAAACTTGATTTATGCAAAGATCCAAAGCGTAGCTACAACATTAATAAACGAGAAATTAATATAAGACAAATACTTACTTGAGTTTTTAAGGAAATTAACTAAGAAAACTTGAGAGCAACAATGGAGTTCTCTCGGAAAGCAAGAAAGATTAAGGCCTAAAAAAGACTAAAAATGGTCATCCTTTCTATAAAAGGCATACGAGCCTATTTATAGGGATTTAAAGTTAAGTTACAAAGGACCAAAAAGTCCCCTAAAAAATTCCAAAAAATTCCACAAGTGGAAACTTTTCATAAATGGAAGGTTGAAAAAGTTACAAAAAAATCTGCAAATTTTTCCAAGCAGTACTGGTACCGAAAATCCCTCAGTACCGGTACCAGGCTTCAACGGGTTGAAAAAACTGATCTCTGGACACCCAGTACCGGTACTGGGAGTTAGCCAATACCGGTACCCGTTTGACAGATTTTTGGGCAAACTTCACAAGCTCGCTCCAGACACTCCCGAACTCGGATTTAGGCATTCTTTGGACCGTTGGAAAGCTCGTCGAGTCTACTTTCTAACTCAAGTGGTTTGGATCAAAAGTACTTTGTACATCAAAAGTTATAACGATTCTACCCTCAGCTAGTTGGAAGGTGAATTGCTTTGGTAAAATCCTCATTTCTCCTTCAATTCCCTTAACCCTTGGGCAACCCAAGCAACCTCCAAACCATCTTTTCATGACTATTCGGGCACCGCAACGTAGTGGCACGTGGCCTTGAGTACTTGGTTGCACCCAGAGCATTCTTTGGCGTTCAAACGCGCCTTATTTATTCGAATTACCTGAAATACACAAAAACCTACCTTACTTGCAATATCACTATAAAAGCTAAATAAACGTAAGTTAAATCAACATAATACGGGACTGGTTGCATCAAATATTTTCAATATTGGATGCTCATCAGTAGGTATTTTAATCTCAAATTTTTTTTTACATATATAGTATCCAAAGGGGAAAAAATTAAAATGTAACATAGTGTAATATGCGCAAAACTTAGTTTACTCAAATTTGAGAATGAAAACATATTTTCCCAAAATATGGATGGGATAGAAACATAATTCATATACTAGGTCGGATGACTATTATTTAAGTAATCATGATAAAAAATGGACAAAGAGGAAATGTACTGTATATATTTCAAACTGAAACCATGAAATACTTTGATGGACTAAAATTCGGAAGACTTATTATTCATCCTCAGACCCTAGCCGATCTATGTTTCCATCCCACTCACTTTGAACATTTATATATGTTTTCATCCTCAATCTTTTTAAACCCAATAGCGCCCTTATATAATATAATAATACATTGTGTATCATATATATAGCACCAAAATTTGGTACGAAAAGTTAACACCACCAGTCCCAACTTATAAGGGCATCCTTATTAGCCTTTTTTCTTCCCTCTTTAAACTAAATTGTTGAGCCAAAACAGAAAAAACACCTCAAACACCCCAACATCAGCCTCTCTTCCTCCCTCTTTACTTTGAATTTTTTTACATTTGCTACAGTAACTCGTCTAAGAAAACGAGTCACTATTCACTCGTTTACAGAATATTTTATTGCTCCTACGGTCCTATACCAGAGACGCCGGAGCCCGTACTGCATCCGCAACAGAGAATTTGAGACTAGATCAAACGAATATACATGAACCCATGTAAATGTATTCTCTGTTGTAAGATTGGGAGTACCTGGGGCAGGTATGTCGTTCCCGGAGCTTGAAGAAGCCATCAATGACACGGGCTATGGAGAGAAAAGGCTCCGTCGCCGCCGTAAACCCATGTAGATCGACGCCGTTGAAGTCTTCGAGAGGGAGAGGTTGGCGGTTTTGTTTCTTTCAGTACTGTACGTAGCTGGGTTAGGCTGAGACTTGAGAAGGTAAAGTTAGAGGGAGAGAGAGGGGTGTTTGTTTTTGGTTTAGACAGAGAGAGGGGTTGGCTGGCGTTTGCTTTTTTTTTTTTTTAAATATAAAATTAATATTTTTAATGAGATAGTTTTAATATAGAAAGTCTGATGCAGTAGACATTTTAAAAGTTGGTAGCTAAAGTAATAAAGTGGCTTTTTGCTCTCTAATTTGGTCCAAAATTTAAAGAGACTAGTGCGGATGCTCTAAATAGGCGATCATCCCCGTAGTTTTCGCCATTCAATACCCAAGATCTCGCCCAAGATTTTGATCAAACTCTTTGTCTGCAATGGAAACCTGCCCACTGCAAGAAAAATGAGAATATGTGACGAAATGGTGGTGAGGGAAGTAGATTTTGTCTCCAAACATACTTATTTTGTGAGGAAAATATTTTTTCGTCACCAATTAACAGGGCAGAAAAATTTAAGGTGAGGCAATTTTATTTTGTCTCCAAAAATAGTTAATCAGTGACAAAAAAATTTGTCAGCAAAAGAGGTGACGAAAAAAAAAAATTCATCGCTAATCCGTTTCCTCCACATATACTTGCAACCATTTCGTGACGAAATAATTCCTTACAAAAGGAAAGACTTTGGGTGACGAATTCTTTTTTATCTTCCATTTTAAAGGGGGGATTCAGACATTTAAAAAAAATAAAGAGGGAATTTTTTTTGGCGGGGAAAAATTTGGGCGTTCATCCCAAAGCTCCCCCCTCCATCAACAGGGGATTTATTTTCTCTCTCACACAGCCATCCACTACAAGAAAATGGAATAATACCAGCACTTTTTCTATCTGTGCATGCTTGCAAAAAGCTCTACAATAGAAGGTATAAACCAACACTTTTTTCTAAGCGTTGCTAGAATGAGGCTTTTGTCAACTCCCAAAGCGAAAGCGCTACCATAGGCTGACCATTTCCCCGTTGTAATAGACCCCCAATTTACCAACACTTAGAAAAAGTGCTGGAATAGACCCCTCCTTTTCCAGCAGTCCAAAAAAAGCGCTGGAATAGATCCTATGGAAAAAAAAAATTTGATCGACCAAAATCTAATAATATTACTATATGTTATACATTTTTAATACTCTTCGCTATGATTATTTAGCGGATCTCGATAAAATAAAACAATTTAACAGTTGAGGCCGTTGATTTCGTTGTGGTTATTGATTATTATCGTAGGAAATTTTACTCGACCGGATTTAGAAAGCTCCTTGATTGGGATGCAATTAGTTTTTTGGATTATAATTATCGTCCGATCAAATGTGTAACAATACCCGATCTACTTCAGTCTTGCTACGATTGATGAATTGCGTGATATGTAAAAGATAAACAGTTCGGATCAAAAAATAAAGACTCCAGTGGGGTCGGGTCATGTAATTTACTCCCTCTGTCCCTTTTTAAGTGTTCTACTTTGTAACTCCAATTTTTTAAAAAAGACATTATTATTACACCTTTCACATCAACTTTTTCTTACACTTTCCCTACTTACCCATTATCATTACACTTTTACTCACTAACTTTTCAAAATAAAATATACTTTTAGAGACAAAATAAATAATACATCAACTTTTATCCCCCTAACTTTACAAAATAGACACTTATTAATGGACAACAAAAAATGGAATACTGGACTCTAAAAGATGGACGGAGGGGGTAATACTTTAATGACTCGAGATACATCAAATGTTGACCGATCACGAGGTCGCCAACATCCAATGATCTCCGATTTTGGTCACAACAGCAGAATAAGTGAGACGTGAAATCTTAACTGTTCAGATCGACCACCGTAAAAATTGAGTTGGTAACTACCTTTAAATTCTATACGTTCAATGCAACTGTTAACAAACGAAGTCTTGTGTTGTACTTAAACGTATGGTAGCCATTCAATTGGGATAAAATTATGACGATCTAGACAGTTGATTTTGATTTCCTTGTTGATTATATCATTCTAGTAAAAATTTGTTCCGATCGGGTTTTGAGAGCTTTTTTAACGAGACACGATTTCATTAACAATTGTCCGATCAAGTGTGTCGCGATACCTGATTGACTTCGTTTTTGGTACGACTGATATACTCCATAATATTTAAAAGATGTACGGTTCCGATCGAAAAAATAACTCAAACAGGGTCGAGTACTACAATCTAATACGTTAATGCCTTGAGATGCATAAAATATTGTTCGATCAGGAAGTCGCTAATATCCAATGATTTTGGATTTTGGTAATAATGATGGAATTAGTGTGACGTAAAATTCGGATGATTCAAACGACTATTTTTAAAATATACTGTAATTGACTGATTAAGTATAAAATTTGTTCGTTCTAGGTGATACGAGGGTTCTAATATTTTGGCGCTAATTCTCTAAAATAATTGAAACCCCAAAATCTGTTCATTTCCCCCGAAAAATAATCTTTTTCCCCTAAATGGCGCGCTGAAAACAGATTCCCCCAGATGAATAGAAATCCCCAAATCCCGTCGTCTCTCTTTCTTTCTCGCGCTCTCCTTCCTGCGTATGCCCTCACACGTCACACCCATACTCAATTTCTTTGCCATTTATCGTCTCCGGTGATACACCATAGCTGAGGTACATCGAGACTCACTCTCTCTCTCTCTCTCTCTCTCTCTCTCTCTCTCTCGGAACATCGCGTATGTATAGGTGGACTGAGATTCTCAGTCCGAGGGTTTGGGATTTTGTTTGGTTATTTAGAAATCAGCCGTGCTATGTGCACAGCAAGCTGTGCACAGCAAGTGATTTTGGGTGTTTTGTTAACGCCTCTAACGATATCGAACGAAGCTCATTTTTTACAGAGACCTTAAACGATATATTTTGAACAAAATGAGCGGCTCCGATCATCTTTGTTCGACCCGAGGCGGGAGAAAACGCCTGCTGTGCACGAATCATTTCTGTTTAGAAATTAGGGTTTCGAGAATTGGGCGTGGGTTTAGCAGTCGTTCAAAGCCGTCGGGTATATATGTTTCGTCCCCCATACTCCCTTCTCTCTCTTTGCGTATATGTAACCATGTACATATGTACGTAACTCTGTATATCTGTTATTCCTAAATTCAAAGTTTTAAACTCTATTTTTTTCATCCCGTATGCTGCGTTTGCAATCTTCTTTGGAATCGGATCTACACTCATCTGAGGCATGGACATGGCGGAAAGGGGTTATGCATTCATACTCTGTTATACGAAGGGGTTTCTTATTTTCGATTGAAATGCTTTCGGAAATTTCGTACAGATGGTGGTGTCTACGCGTTTTTATGCTGGTAAGTGAATTCTGTGTCCTACGAAGTGTTTGATAAATTGTGTAGAAGAGCAATTATGCTTCTATCCTTTATTTCGGATGCCTACCAAGTGTTTGATACATTGTGTAAAACAGCAATGATGTGGGCCCTATTTCCTCTTCTGCTGGTTTACTAATTCTTTCATAATTTCTAAAACGTTCAAAGGTGTGCATGATAAAGTGGTGCAATCCTAAGAATCTTATTGGTGAATGGTTGTTTGATTCAAATGCCATTTTCCAATATTTATGAGTTCACCAGTTTCTATTTTCTAAAATTGTTGGAAGTAAGCTGTGCCCATGACACTTTAGATGCCTGTCCAGTGTCTGTATCATGTTTAGAGTTGTCATTCTTTTTTTTGAATTAAAAGAATCCATTTTTATATCATAATTTTTTGATCTGGGCATTAGAGTATGAAATGTAGTCATGCACTTAAGGTAAAAGCAATATCCCTCCAGTTCGCTCTTTCATGAATTTCCAGTTCCCTCTTTACAAAATGCAGAACCACGCATACTAGGCAGAGATGCCATGGTTGTGCCCTTGCTGAGTGATGTTCTTGAAGGCTGTTTAATGTTCTCTTCTGCTCATTTCTTCTACGCTGCTTGATTTTGCTGGCAAGACTCGCAGGTCAGTTCACTTGCTGCACTCTGGAACTCAAATTCCATATTGAAAACTGCAATTTCCTTCTCTCTTTTTGGGCTTCTAGTTGCTGGCATGTACCATTTATATTGTTAAAAGAAAAAATTCATGCGGGTCTTTTTGAATTCCAGTCTCTTAGTTACGAATATTCTTATCCTCTAGTAAGAGTGATCAATGTCAATGAGGGCTGCTTTGTTTCTTACACTTGGCTTGTTCAATTCATGTTGAAGACTTCAATCTCATGTGTATAAAGAAACGATGGGCACCCGCTGTTTGTTTGATTGCCTCAATTAGTATTACTTTCCAAAATCATCCAAAACTTAGGACGAAATTAAAGCCCAGGTAGTTCAAACTGTAGAGATGTAAGAGGAACACCATTGGAAGTTTCTCTCTAACAAACTTACAAAGAACTAGCCCCTTTTCCAAGAGAGGACTTCAAGTAATTTTTTTAAAAAGGGACAGAAAAAAGACATTCAAGAAAACTTTGAATTGCCTTGGTGACAACAATTTAGGCGATAACGTGAACAGCATGATCAGCTACATCTCAACCGCCGTAAGATAGTCATAATTTACCCAAAAAAAAGGGGGTCAAAAATCGAAAGTGCAACATAAAGTGGGGATTTTTAGTGGTCTTTTCTTTTTGGCAATATGAGTTGTCATTGAAGGCTTCATTGGATTGTTAGACATGTTCGGTATTCTTATTGTCATGGCCATATTTTTGAAGAGGTCCTTCAAAGGATTGGTTTGAAGAGGCCCAATGTTGCCCGCCGAAGTATATGCATGAAAATATAGGGTTATTTTTACGTGTGCCATGATCCATTTCTAAGTTCAATTTTTTTCCCCAGGGAACTCACAAAAGTAGCTAATTGCATAGTATGAAACGAAAGGTTACTCTTGGCACAGGCCACCCCCGATTTTGAATAGTGTTAATTTATACTTATGGATTTGGCACTTATTTGTACTCAAAGAACTTGATTTTTCGCTCAACTGATGAAAAAACAGAGATTTAAATGTAGAGTGTTCGAATCATAAAAAAATATGTAAATGGCTTTCAATTTAAGGACCACGGGAGGGTTGAATCAAACCTTTGCTTGTTTTTAATAAAATTTGGCAATACAGTGGACTTCCATTAAAGCAGCGCCACCCCTAGATTAAAATCCTTGTTCCACCACTAGACTCACGGGCACCAACTCTTTGTCCACTAACTTCGTCCTTTATCGCATTATACATAACTGGTGTAGGAAGTTCTACGATAAATGGTAAACATGAAAATAAACTATGAGTAACTCAGTGAGTGCTTTCTAAGAATGGCCTAGAAGAAGAAAATGACATAAGAACAACTGCGCTGGTTGTACTAGATCGACTTTCATGCCATTTCAGGGAAGGATGACGTACCATGTTGCGCAGCAAAACATTCTTCGTAAAGCTACTCATTTTATTGCCATTAGCTTTCTTTAATTTAATGTCATTTCCTTTTGAGCAATATGACCGGCCATTGCTCATTTGTTGGGTTGGAATTTGTTTGTTTAAGAATCAGATATTGCATGGGTTAGGGGAAAAAAACATGTTAGCTCATTAGCAAAATGTGGTGCATCTAGTTGCAGGGGATACTTGTAGCTCTAATTTGTTTAGTAAGCTTTCCCTTGGTGATTGAAAGTATTATGCACCAATCATGATTGTGGAATTTAATTTGTTTTCCTTTTCCCTCTTTCTGTCACTTGACTTTTATGTCTTTCACGTTGCCAACTTAAGGAGGAAAACAACTTGCATATAGGGATTGTTTGTGTAGGCTTTCTTTTAACTGTTTTGTATGCTTTGTATTCATTTTCGTATCTTCAATGAAGCACATAGGGATTAGTGGTATTTTTAGAACTGTATCAATGCTATTATTTTAACCCCTTGCGGTTGTAATCGAATGGCAGTCTTTTTGAAGGCTCATACATGATTTTTAAGTATATGAGCTCAACCAAAAGATTGATGCTCTATTATTCTTAAAATGCTTAGAGTTTAGTAGTATATGCTCTGTGAGGATTGGATGTTGTTAAAGTTTTTCATTTGTTAGAGTTTAGCAGATTGATTTGGGAGCAATAATATTATGTTGTTTTGCTTGTCCACAAAAGAGAACCCACTAAGTTAATTTTCCATAAGGTAGGTATTTTTTCTGCCTTTTAATCCACTTACCAGTTGCTGAAATGGGATGTGACCAACATCAAGCTTAATTTCAAGCATCATCGTTTGACCCTATGGACTTGTTTGTGGTCGGTACGTACTAGATTCACCTATATTGAAACTGCCCAGATCGTTCATGTTTATTGATTCGGACAGTCAATAAATCACGATGCTTCTTCTATTCTTTTTCCTGGCGCAGCTAGGCCATCCTAGACTTGAACCAGAGACCTTGCGCGTGAAGTAAATCATCGCACCTACGGTCCAATCAATTGGCAGAGAATCAATAGATTCATTTTCGGGAGCGATTCATCCTTATGTCCCGCCGAAGAAAGAGACCCAAGTCCTAGCCGAATTTGCGGACAGGCATTATGCCTTCATTTTGGTAACAAATGTTGTATATATCTAATAATACTGAATTTGTAATAGCAGGCTCAAGGCATTGTGCCTTCATTTTGTTACCTAATGGTCCATTTTGTGCCTCCAATTCCTTTCTGTTGGGCCTCAATTGCACACCTCGCGCGCAATCGCCTCACTAGTATGAAATAAAGAGGCAGTGCTAATTTTTTTCTTTAGTTCATTTTATGAGTTGTAAATACTGGCCCCTTTTTTGGCCACCGGTTGGCCTTTAGTGTTGGCATTTCCAGTGCTCCTCTTTTCCATGTTGTGACACCAGTCATCTTTAGTTAACACAAATTTGCATCATTTTGTTTTTGGTCAGGATGAAGAGTTGAAAGGTGCGGTTGTTCGTATTTGCAAACAAGCAGGTCAGCTTATTCTCCTTTTCTTTTCCTCAATTCCATGAGCACATGGTAAGCAGCAAAACTCTTATACATGACATTTTACTTGTAACATTGATGTGAAAGTTGGCCAGGAAGCTCCCCGACAAATCTCGAAATCCCTACGTATTTGATCAAAGTCTAAACTTGGGTTATTCTTGGTGAATAAATAAATTAAATAATGCTGTCAAATCCCTTTGTTTGGAAGCTACATATATCCAAATAGACTCTTCGTACAGGAAAATCAGTCAAGTACATTGAGTTAGCTGATTTTCTTTCTTTTGAGATCATTGAATGGAGTCCATTGAGTTCAAAACCTTGTGCATTAGTGGCTATTGGATGATGTATTGCTCAAACTTTTGTGCTGGTTCCACAAAAGCTTGGAGTGTATATATGAAGAGATAGGTAGCGAGCTGCTTGAATTTGTGCTGTCACTGTAATTGTTACCCAAAAAGACAACCTAGAGGGGGGGTGAATTGGGTTGTAAAGGAAATTACTAATTTAAAAATTATTCTCTAACAACATATTCAAGATAATACAAGCAAGTAAATGAGAGAGTTAGAGAGATAGAACCCGTTTATAGTGGTTCGGCTCGGATTTGTCCACGGTCCGGCCTAGTCCACTTCTCCTCAAGCAACTACTTGAAGGTTCCACTAATCTTCAAAAAGATTACAAGTAGTAAGTCTTGCGGGTGCTTACAATGACCTTATCCCCTAGCTTTCCCGAGGAGCTAGTGCAACCGCAAGAGTTTTCTCCGATAACCTCTCGAAAACAATCACACCCAAATTCAAACCCGAATTTGGTCTTCTAAGCTTTCAAGTGTTTGACTCAAACACTCGCTTAGGGATTACAAGTATGTGGAAAAAATATCGCTCACGTCTTGTACAAATTTTCTCTCAAGAAAATATGAAAGTGGAAGAATAAGGAGAATTTCGGACTAGATCTTTGGAGAATTTGCTCTTTGGAATAATATGAAATGTTGTAGCTTGGATTGGTACTCATCAATGAGTTCTTGAAGCCTTTATATAGCCATCCAATCACCTACTAGCCGTTAGCAAATTACTGTGCCGTTGGAAAGCTATTTTAGGAAAAATAGAGCCGTTTGAGATTTTACTGATCAGCAAAAAATCTGCAGAAATACACTATTGGTCGTCCGGCCGGTCGACCGGAAGGTCGTCTACTCTCTCAACCAGTTTGTCATCCAATGAAGTCCGGTTGACAACCCCTTCTGTTCAGACAGCCGGCTTGTCAGCCGGTTCATCAACCTGTAGCTCAAAACTTTATCTAAATAAATCCGTTAAAGCATGAATTGACCTCATTACGTCTTTGTAGATATTAAACATTGAATTCAAGAGACTTAAAGTAATTTTACAAGGTTGAGAAATTTAGTCCGAAAATAACTTGGCGATAACTATAAAAACATCATTAAAATAATTTCTCTGATTTTCCGACAATCATCAAAATAAATATATAATTGTAATACACATAATTATCCATCAAATTAATATGCATACATTTTTCCAACAATCTCCCCCTTTTTGATGATGGCGCAAAAATGATAGTTTTTATGAAGAGCAAAAATAATGCCAATTAATCTCCCCCTTAGTACATGCTCCCCCTTAATAAAAATTTTAAGGAATATGATAAGAGGGAAAAAAACCGTTGATCACAAAGTGATACCTGCAGAGTTAGCATGTCAATAGATAGATATGAGTGAGGCATATTTAGACATGTCATAAGATGAGCACAAACTTAATGTAACAGACTTAAAGATCAGAGTTAGCAATACGAAAGCATAGGAAAGTCTCAAACATAAGTTTTTAGACAAATGCAACTTAAACGAAGGTTCAACCGATGCAACTCATAAAAACAGAGAACAAAGAGTTAAGAAGTACGACTAATGAACCAAGTACGAGGTAAAACATAAAACCAAGATTTTTCTCCCCTTTTAAGACATCATTAACAAAGGCGTGAGGCGGGAAGGGAGGATGTCACTGAGGTGGCGAGGGTGGGTGATAAGGTGGGTAAGGCACGAAATCAGGGTACTGTCGATGGAAGTGGCTGAAGTAGTGCTGCTGAGCTTGATCAATGTGATCCATTCGATGCTCCACGCTATCGAACTGACTATTCTAAGCAATGGCAAAGTTTTGGAATTCTACCAACATTTGGTTTTGCGAGGTTTGCAAAGCATCAAATCGAGCAAATATCTGCGTAGTAAAATCACCTTCAATTTGTGGCTGTGCCAAATGCTCACCCTGCTGACCTGCAATGTCTTCTTGTCCATGCGCATTATTGACTTGAGGATTACCTTCCTCGTCATCATCAATATGCCCCCTACTAAACGTATAATCTTTAATAGGCCCGGGGTCATTTTGCAAAATTTGCTCTCCCTGAATCTTTACTTTGGCACTCAAAAACAGTTTAGTGAGCAATGCACCATATGGCAAGACCTTATAATTGTTCTGAAGAACAGAGCCCATCTCTTTGAGTATCAAATAACTCAGGTTCAAATAGTTGTGCGTCTCTAGACTATGCAGAATTAGACACTGAAGAGGGGACACGACATCATAGTGTCCTTTTTGAGGAGCCACATTGTGTGCAATAAACAGATGTAGGGGACGCAGATGTTGTTTCAATTCATTTTTAGTCACACCTCCACCTAGAACACGATCATTAGTAATGGTTTGGTAGAAAGCAGACACATCATCTATTGTATTTACCAATTCATCATCGTTAGTCACATATTGATTCCTCTCAACTGCTGGGCATTGCAGAAAACTACTCATGGTGCTCACATCTAGCACAAAATTAACTCCTTTAACTCGTGAGACTAGAGTATATTCATCGGCATTCCGATCAACGTCCAGGTTACAATAAAAATACCGAACAAGTTTCGGATAGATGATATTCGACACTGTCAATATCTCAGTCCATCCCGCAGCCGCAATAACATCATTAATATAACGGTGATAACGAGGTGAGATTGATACCTGTCGCCCCGAAATTATAGGACGAGATTTGAAACCGGCCCAGTTTCCTTCATTAACCCGGTTGGTGAAGAGTTGCGTGTTGAAGTCGGGTTGAGGTTCGCGTGGTCCTGCCCCTGAACGCAGTCGTTTGCTTCTTCCTACCATTTTTCAGAAACCCAGGGTTTGGAAGGGTTTGAAGATGGTTTGGGTGGTTCGGAGTGGAAAGAGATGAAATTGATGGTAGAGATGAGTGGAGATGAAGATTTGAGGAAGGATTGATGGATTGTTTTGAGGATTTGATGTAGTTTGAGTAGTTTTGAAAATTTGGAAGGGTTTTCGCCGCTTCTATTTTCTGTCGAGGAGGAGGGTTTTTTGAATAAAACAGAGCAGATCTGAACTTTAAAACGACCCAAAAAAAACACTGACCGGTCGGTCGACCGGTCGGTCGACCACGTGGTCATCCGGTGGGAAAACCGCTTGGTCATCCGGCAGGAATTTTAGATTTCGTCCAGAAAAACTGCTTTTGGAAGTGCAAAACTAAGGTACTGAAAACTATTTTGGTATATCAAACACATAGGAAAAATATCAAATATGATAAAATGTTTGGAGTATGATTTCTTTATCAAGATCACTTGTATTCTCCATCAAATACGATATTTACAAGTTCAATCAACTTAACATTGAATCCCGAAAAAAAACTTTTGATATCAAAATCGAAACTTTTCATAAATGATTAGACATGCCAAGTTCTCGTCGAATAAAACAAAATTGTTCCTCACCAAGGGGTTTTGTGAAAATGTCCGCCAATCGCTTGTCGGTACTAATAAAGTTAAGTTCAATATCCCCTTTTTGAACATGATCTCTTATAAAATGATGTCTAATCTCAATATGTTTTGTTCGAGAATGTTGAATAGGATTCTTGGTTAAGCTTATTGCACTAGTATTGTCACATTTAATAGGAATATGATCATAATACAGATTGAAATCCTCCATTTGTTGTTTGATCCATAATATTTGGGCACAACAACTTCCGGCAGCTACATATTCCGCCTCGGCGGTAGATAGAGCTACGGAATTTTGTTTCTTGCTATGCCAAGACACTAGAGAGTGTCCTAGAAATTGACAAGTCCCACTAGTACTTTTACGATCAACTTTAAAACCTCCAAAATCCGCATCCGAATAACCAACTAAATCAAATGCAACTCCACGTGGATAAAACAATCCTAAATCATGCGTGCCAACAAGATATTTGAAAATTCGTTTAATGGCAACTGAATGTGATTCTTTAGGACAAGATTGAAAATGTGCACACATACAAACACTAAACATTATGTCCGGTCTACTTGCCGTTAGATAGAGTAATGAGCCGATCATACCTCGATACATCTTTTCATTGACGGGCTTACCATTCTCATCTTTGTCAAGCTTCGTTGATGTGCTCATTGGTGTGCTCATAGGTTTTGATCCTTCCATGCCAAATTTCTTGATGAGTTCCTTCGCATATTTGGCTTGGTTGACTAGGATCCCTTCAATAGTTTGCTTAATTTGAAGTCCGAGGAAGAAGTTTAACTCCCCCATCATACTCATTTCAAATTCACCTTGCATACACTTAGCAAACTCTTTGCACATATTTTCATTAGTAGCACCGAAGATGATATCGTCAACATATATTTGTACAATAAGCAAGTCCTTACCCTTATTTTTGATAAAAAGAGTAGTATCAATCTTTCCTCTTGAAAAACCATTTTCTAACAAGAAAGAACTCAATCTATCATACCATGCTCGGGGTGCTTGTTTCAATCCATATAATGCTTTTGAAAGTTTATAAACATGATCTGGAAAAGCATGATTTTCGAAACCGGGAGGTTGTTTAACATAAACTTCCTCATTTATGAAACCATTTAGAAAGGCACTTTTCACATCCATTTGATAAAGCTTGAAATTCATAAAGGATGCAAAAGCAAGTATGATGCGAATGGCTTCTAATCTAGCTACAGGTGCAAATGTTTCTTCATAATCAATACCTTCTTCTTGATTATAACCTTGAGCAACAAGCCTAGCTTTGTTGCTAACGATATTACCGAATTCATCTAGCTTGTTACGAAAAACCCATTTAGTACCAATAATAGAATGATCAATAGGTCTAGGCACTAAAGTCCAAACTTCATTTCTTTCAAATTGATTCAATTCTTCTTGCATAGCCATAATCCAATTTTCATCATGTTCAGCTTCTACAAAAGATTTAGGTTAACAAATGCAAGATTACCACAAATATTTCTAAAGGATGAGCGAGTGCATATACCTTTTGAAGGGTAGTCAAGAATCAATTCATTTGGATGATTTTCAACGTATCTCCACTCTTTTGGAAGATCTTGTTTGTCTCCATTGACGTCTTGTGGTTGATTTATGACTTCTTCTGCTTTGGCTTGAGAGCTCTTTTCTTGAGTAGCCTCAACCTCTTTCTCATTGATTGTCAAGTCATTAATATCCTTTGTAGCTATAACGTCATCATCATTATCATTGATAATCTTTGGACTACAAGGGTTAGATTCATCAAAAGAAACATGGATGGACTCTTCCACAAGGTTAGTACGCTTATTATACACCCGATAAGCTTTACAAGAAGTTGAATAACCAATGAAAATACCTTCATCCGATTTTGAGTCAAATTTTCCCAAATCATCTTTTCCATTGTTTAACACAAAACATTTGCATCCAAATGCATGGAAATAACTAATGTTGGGTTTTCTACCATTCCATAGCTCATAAGGCGTTTTCTTGAGGATTGGCCTAATTAAAACATAGCATGAAGTATTTACGGCTTCCGCCCAAAAATATTTTGGTAAAGAGTTTTCACAAAGCATGGTTCTAGCCATTTCTTCCAAAGTACGATTTTTCCTTTCAACTACCCCATTTTGTTGAGGAGTGCGAGGAGCCGAAAAATTGTGGCCTATACCATGTTCATCACAAAACTTTTCATATAAAGAATTTTCGAGTTCTCTTCCATGATCTGTGCGAATATTTGAAATGACAAAACCTCTCTCATTTTGGACTCTTTTACAAATTTTTTGTAAAATTAGGAAAAGCCTCATTCTTATAAGCTAGAAATATAACCCATGTGAATCTAGAGAAATCATCTACCACAACAAGACAATAATATTTACCACAAAGACTTGAAGTGCGAGTGGGTCCAAATAAATCCATGTGTAATAATTGCAATGGCCTTGTAGTAGAAACAACATTTTTAGATTTTAAAGAAACCTTTGTTTGTTTGCCTTGTTGACATGCAGCACAAAGTTTGTCCCTTTCAAATTTGATTTTAGGAAGTCCTTTGACTAAATCTTTTCTCGAAAGTTTTGCAATAGCATCCATGCTAGCATGTCCAAGGCGTCTATGCCAAAGCCAACTATTATCACTTGTAGTCGAAGTCGAAAAACATTTTGCTTCAATGTTACTCAAATTATTTAACTTGAACACATACACATTGTCAAGTCTTTGACCAATGAAAAGTGTCTTGTTGCTATTGATGTTTTCAATGATACACTTTGATTTCTCAAAAACGACACGATTTCCTCTATCACATAATTGACTTATGCTAAGAAGATTGTGCTTCAAACCATCTACAAGTAAAACATCTTCAATAGTAGGAGACTCACCAATATTACCTATGCCGATGACTTTACCTTTGCCGTTGTCACCAAAAGTGACATTTCCTCCATCTTTTGGTGTAAGTGATTTGAATGCCTTCCTATCTCCGGTCATATGTCTAGAACACCCACTATCAAGAAACCATATGCCTTCTTTCCAAGTACTTTTAAAGCACACCTACAATAAAGTATCAAGTCTTGACTTTTGGTACCCACATCATTTTGGGTCCTTGAGGGTTAGTATTGACATGGTTCTTTGGTACCCAAGTCTTTCTACCATTTGAAAAAAATTTCATAGGACAATTCGGAGAAATGTGACCAATCTTTCTACAAAAATGACAAGTGAGCTTAGGATGACTAGTTGGAGGAAGATCTTTGTCAAAAAGATTTTTGTGTTGAGTGGGATTATACCCAATTCCGGCTTTGTGAAAAGAAACCATTTGTTTTCCAAGAAGAATATCTAATCCATCCTTACCTTTGGTAAGTTTAGCAAGAGAGTTTGTCAACTCATCTACTTGCTTGACTAGAGATTCATCTTGAGGAATATTTTTCAAAACTTCATTTTCCTTTTCCAAAGAGACTTTCAAAGATTCATTTTCTTCTTCCAATGCATCTTTTTCTTCAACTAAAACATTTATTTCTTTTGAAAGTTCTTTGGCCATTTTCTTTAGAGATTTGTTTTTCGAAACAACTTTTTCAAAATCAACTTTCAATTCTTTATAGGCAATAAGCAATTCATCAAAAGAATAGGATGAGTCGAGATTTACCTCATTTTCTTCGGTGGCCATGAAACACAAGTTAGCGACCTCTTGTTGCTCATCCTCCTCATCGGAGCTACTATCGTCGCTATTGTCCCATGAGGCCATCATAGCTTTCCTTTTGTCCTTTTTTGAATATTTCTTGGCGTATGGACATTCACTTTTGATGTGGCCGAGCTTCTTGCACTCATAGCAAATGATTGGATCCTTTTTGCTACTTTCTTCTTTGCCTCCATCTTTTCTTGGAAATCCTCCACCTTTGCGAGATGCTCTATTTTTGAGGAGTTTCTTGAATGTCTTTGTGATGAGAGCCATCTTGTCGTCCTTGCTTTCATCACTTGAGTCATCTTTGATTTTGGACTTGTGTGAGGTGCTTTTGAGAGCAAGGTTTTTGACTTTCTCGTCTTTGTCATCTTTGAGGTTGATATGGATTTCTTCGGTCATGAGAGATCCCATGAGTTGATCCATTGTATATTTTGAGAAGTCTTTGGATTGAAGGATGATTGAAGTGGTAGTATCCCACTTTGATGGCATGGAGCGGAGCACCTTCCTTGTCATCTCGGATTGACTATAAGTCTTGCCAAGAGCTTTCAAACCATTAGTAATGCTAGCAAATCTAGCAAACATTTGAGAAATGGACTCTTCCGGTTTCATTTTAAAAAGCTCATAACTATGCACAAGAATATCAATTTTAGACTCCTTAACTTGACTATCTCCTTCATAAGCCATTTTCAATTTATCTCATATTTCCTTAGCGGTTTCACATGCGGATACACAATCATATTCATTCGGAGTAATGGCACAAAAAAGAAGATTCATAACTCTAAAGTTTTTTTCAATATTACTCTTTTCTGTGTTGGACCATTCATCTTCTACCTTAGGAATAATTTCTTCTCCAGATTTCTTAGTAGGAATGATTGGACCATTTGCAACAATTTTCCATAAATCATAATCGGTGGATTGAATAAATATTTGCATGCGATTTTTCCAATAACCATAGTTTGAGCCCGTGAACAAGGGAGGCCTATTCGAGGATTGACCCTCGATGCAAGATACACTACTAGTGGTTGTCATGGATCTTAACTCTTAGACGGTCAAGTCAATAAACAAGAGCCGAGGCTTTGATACCAATTGTTACCCAAAAAGACAATCTAGAGGGAGGGAGGGGGGGGGGGGGGGGGGGGGGGGGGGGGGGATGAATAGGGTTGTAAAGGAAATTACTAATTTAAAAATTATTCTCTAACAACATATTCAAGATAATACAAGCAAGTAAATGAGAGAGTTAGAGAGATAGAATCCGTTTATAGTGGTTCGGCCCGGATTTGTCCACGGTCTGGCCTAGTCCACTTCTCCTTAAGCAACTACTTGAAGGTTCCACTAATCTTCAAAAAGATTACAAGTAGTAAGTCTTGTGGGTGCTTACAATGACCTTATCCCCTAGCTTTCCCGAGGAGCTAGTGCAACCGCTAGAGTTTTCTCCGAAAACCTCTCGAAAACAATCACACCCAAATTCAAACCCGAATTTAGTCTTCTAAGCTTTCAAGTGTTTGATTCAAACACTCGCTTAGGGATTACAAGTATGTGGAAAAAATATCGCTCACGTCTTGTACAAATTTTCTCTCAAGAAAATATGAAAGTGGAAGAACAAGGAGAATTTCGGACTTGATCTTTGGAGAATTTGCTCTTTGGAATGATATGAAATATTGTAGCTTGGATTGGTACTCATCAATGAGTTCTTGAAGCCTTTATATAGCCATCCAATCACCTATTAGCCATTAGCAAATTACTGTGCCGTTGGAGAGCTATTTTAGGAAAAATAGAGCCGTTTGAGATTTTACTGATCAGCAAAAAATCTGCAGAAATACACTATTGGTCGTCCGGCCGATCGACCGGAAGGTCGTCTACTCTCTCAACCAGTTTGTCATCCAATGAAGTCTGGTTGACAACCCCTTCTGTTCAGACAGCCGGCTTGTCAGCCGGTTCATCAACCTGTAGCTCAAAACTTCATCTAAATAAATCCGTTAAAGCATGAATTGACCTCATTACGTCTTTGTAGATATTAAACATTGAATTCAAGAGACTTAAAGTAATTTTACAAGGTTGAGAAATTTAGTCCGAAAATAACTTGGCGATAACTATAAAAACATCATTAAAATAATTCCTCTGATTTTCCGACAATCATCAAAATAAATATATAATTGTAATACACATAATTATCCATCAAATGAATATGCATACATTTTTCCAACAGTAATGTTGAGAGCTTGTAAGCCAGATTTTGGTAGATTTTGTGCTGTCAAATTGTTGGAAACTGAAAATCAGTTGCTAGATTGGAATTGGCTGAAATTGAAAGCTACATGTGTCATTAAGTGTACGGCTGTTGTTGCTACTCATGAGACCTGTTGGTGCTTTCATCTGCTGGTTCTGCTATCAATATGATGTTATATGTTGATTTTGATTATTGATGTTGCAACTATATTGCTAGTTTTTGCTCTCTATTGAAGTTGTTGTCTGTTGGAACATGTTGATAAGACTTAGAACTAGTGTAGCTTGTAAGCTGCATTTCTAGACATAAAACAGATTGTATTTTGATTGAATTATGAAAAGGAACTTGAATTGACCCTTAAAGATTTTTTGTTACCAAAATAGTATTTAATAGGCTATGATGCACCGACACGGACACGGACACCGAAACCGACACCGGGACACGGGAATTCTAAAAAAATGGGGACACGGACACGCAGTGGCGGACCTAGGAATTTGACATAGTGGGGGCACCAATTTTTTTTGTAACGCGGTAATATATGAGTTATAGTTAAGCACATTCACATCAAAATAATTTTAGCATTCATGATAATGTAATAGTTTTAAAGTATATATGTATTTTAATAAATGCTACTTGGGCAAACTGCGCACCTCGACTATATAAGTTTAAAAAAAATTTATTACATGTTCATCATCTATTTTTTTATTATTAACTCTACAAGTACAAGTTTCAGGGACCAAAATATTCAAATACAATGTGCGGGTTTATATTGAGTATTACATAAATGATTGGAGACGTTGAGGAGTGAGAGAAACATTGGTTGTGAAAGAGTTCTAGTGTATTTTGAAAACAAAAAAACAAAAAAACTTAGATTGGAGATGATGGGGAGTGGGAGTTCTAGTGTATTTTGAAAAAAAAATACAAAAAACCAGGAGTGGAGACTCGAACCCACGTCCTTTCATTCCCAAAAAGTGCCGCTTACCACTACACCAAACACAAGCTTCTTGTGTATGTAGGACATATTATATATATATACACATATAAAATCGGGAAATTTTTTTTTTTTAAAAAGGGCATGGGGCACGTGACCACACGAGCCCCAAGGTGGGTCCGCCCCTACGGACACGGCGGGGGAAACGTCACGTGTATATTTATTTATATATATAAATAAATAATTATAGTTTAACACCCAGAAATTAAAAAAATTATAATTTGGCCCAAATTTGTTTTACAAAAATTACAGTTTGACCCCCAATTTTTTCAAAAATTACAATTTGGCCCCCCAAATTTCAAAAAAATTGCAGCTTGGCCCCTGCAGTGTCCCCATCGGTGTCCCCGCCGTGTCCCCAGCGGTGTCCCGTCGTGTCCCCAGCGGTGTCCTCTTCAAAATTTAATATTAAAATATGGGACACGCCATGTGGCGTGTCCCGGACGTATCTCCGCGGTGTCCCCGTGTCCTGACAATGGAATTCTTCGACTTCTAGAGGTGTCGGTGCTTCATAGTTGATAGGCTTTGGGACACAACTTAGTTTCCTTAGATATGAACTCTAAATTTTTGTTGACCAGGCACAAGACCTTCTTTACGTTAACTTAGTTGTGTTTATCTAACTTTTTTACTTGAATTGTCTGGGGAGCTAGTTAAAAGATAAACTTGGTAGAAGAGATGTTACTTAATTTAACTTTATTTTCTACCACTCCCATTATAGACGACTTATGAGACAAGATAAGGGATTTAACCTCTTGCTGTTTAAGGGGATTATTGAGCCCCCTCATATTCCAAGCTCCGACTTGGAATATTTAAGAGGAAAATGCTTTATCACCCCTCCCCTTACCAGGAGGACCAACAGAACCTTTAACCACTGCTTGCTCAGGTTTCTGAACACCCTTACTGCGACCCCTTCCCTTTTTTTGGGGGGGAGAAACCTGAAGGATCAGCTCCTGATTCAACCCATCAGCAAATTACTCATCAGTAGGCAAAGTGATTGGCTCCGCCCCTGAGTCTGGCTTATCCTCACCACTATCTAAATTGTGCAAAACAGAGAAACTAATTCACAATTTTGGTACCAGAAGAAGACACCAAAGAATCCAGCACCTTAAGAGAAGCGGCCCCATCAATCCCAGCCTTCTTCTTGATGTCCACAACTGTAGGAATCCTCTCAACCGCCCTGTCAGCAACTACGGAAACAAAAACAGGAGAGGCCAACGCAGCAACACCAAACACATCATTCACTATAGCTGACAGAACTTCAGCAACAATAGGAGCAACATGAGTTGGTTTTACAACCCACACCTGTGGTTTAGAGTTCATAGGAACAGCCTTATACTGACAAGTCTTATGCCTAAACACCTTATAGGACTCGCATCGTATCGGTCTCCAAGGATGCCACACTCTGATATTAAAAACAGCCCCAAAAGGTAATGTCAAGTCGAAACTGTCAGGCAGAGCCGAACATGTGTCTATTTCCACACAAATTTTAGCATAACTAATCTGTTTGCATGACTCTGTGAAATGATCTGCATACAATGGTCTACCAATGGCACTAACCAATGGTTACACTAAAATAGTCTAGTTACACAATGCCGTCTTGAGTAATAGTAATGGACACCTAAATAGAGGTCTAACGGCTGCACTTCTAGGTTGCTGGTTCAACTTCCACGTCATCTCTCTCTCTCTCTCTCTCTCTCTCTCTCTCTCTCTCTCTCTCTCCCCCAATTGCTTTTGATTTGTTTTCTCTGTATAAGGGTAGCCAAACGGCTTTTGTGTCCCAAAATAGAGGGGTTTCCACCTCTTTACGGCGGGGACACAACATGGACATGCAGGGGACACGACATATATGGGGACACGGCTCCTTAGGTGTATAAAACCTTGTAGCTTATAACAACCCTTTTATTATTCTACATTCTGTAGTTACATACAGAAGGACTATAAATATGGGCCTTAATTTTCCAAACGGCCATGGGTAAGGCTCCCACAAATATTGCCAATAATAGCACAACTATGCTTAGAATTTGACAATAATTAGTGATTACTGTGATAATTCAGTCCTTTCGTTGGAAGTAGTGAAAGTAGGTAATAATAGATTGTCTAGTAAAGACTAGTAATAGTTCTACTCAATTATGGTTGTGCATAGTATGGCAGGTGATAAAAGTCATAAAGGTAACAGTATGATGCAATAGGTGTGGCAGACTAGACTTAGACTATGTGATGTAATCAGTGATGTAATCACCAATGTCAGTATTCCCTCCTTATGCCTATAAAAGGAAGGCTCCACTTATTGTAATAACCAAGTCAGTTCCAGCTAATGAAATCAGTGTTTCTCTAATATATCATGTGTCTCATATTCACTCTCTTTGATCCTAACCTACTTTGTGTTTGTACCCACTTCGTGTCTACAAATTTGGTATCAATTCCATTGGATCAATCAAACATGGCTATTAGTCGTACACTTCACAAATAAATAGATGACCAAGTTATACAAGAGTATAAGGCTTTTTCTCTCTTTAAAAATTTAGAACTGTGCATTAATCATCCCATGCGGTGAATTTTTTCGTTTTCATTCATTGTGCTGTGGGTGCTTTCGAAGGGATGTGGGGTGTGGAGTTGGATGTGGATGAGTTAGCTTGAGGTTTTTTATTTTGGCTGGATAGACTTAAGTGGCGGGGTAAGAGGAGTGTGTTTTTCGGCTTTTCTGGTATGGGTCTTGTGGTTGCTTTGTTTGATGTTTGGTATGCGTTTCTTTATTTCTGTTGCTGGTTTTATGTTGTTGGCAGGCTGCTGCTTTGTTTGTTGTCTTTCGGTTGTTGCATCTAATGGTGTGATTGTGGTTTTTGGCTGCTCATGTTTGTTGTTGCTGCTTTTAATTTTCTGGATTGCTTGGCTGATCTTTGCTGATGGTTTTTGGCTTTTTTCTGCATTCCAACTAACTTGGCTATGAAGACTCCTTTTTTGGATGAAGGTCCAAGTCTTTTTTTTTTGGATAGATGCTTCTATGAAGACTCCATTTTTGGATGAAGTTCCGAGTCTTCTTTTTTGGATACATGCTTTTATGTAGACTCCTTTTTTGGTTGAAGTTCTGAGTCTTCTTTTTTCATTTTAATGATGCTACCGAACTATGATGAACATACATGGTATGGTCTACCTTTCATGTTTTTGTCATGGGAATATTGATGCTTTAGATCCTATGGTTGAATGGACATTTGGTGTAGAATACATAGTTCTTGTGGTTAATGGAAGTCTAGTTTGACAAATGATTATATTGGTTTATGAAGATGTTTTGGCTATTACGGTGTAACTTATAATTTATTTGTTAGGCTGAGTATTGAATTCCAAAATGAATAGGATAATATTGTCTTGTAAGAAGAGTGTTAATGACAATTTATTGTCACTTGTACTTCCTATACACATATTTAAGGTGACAATTTTTTTTTTTATCACCAAAAATGTTTCTCTGATCAACTTTTCAATGATTATATCTTTTGTCACTAATTGGCTTTAATTGTAAATTTTAGGTGACAAAATATTTTGTCACAATTATTATTTTTAATTAGTTTCTTTGGTGATGAAACTTTTTTTTATCACCTATGTACTTACATTGTTCACTCACTTGCCACAATTAGTGACGAAATTGAAAATTGGGGACAAATAATTATTAGAATGTTGACGAAATATTTCGTCATAAAAAAGAATAATAGGTGACAAAAAAATTTCGTCACCAAGTGATTTTTTCGGGACGAAAATTTTCATCGTCAAAAGACTCCATAGGTGACAAAAATCAAATTTCGTCACGAGGTAGGAATCCTCGATAATCTTTAGTCGACAAATTTCTTTTCATCATGCATACTATTTGTGATGAAAAATATGCAATTTGTGACAATTTTTATTCGTAACCCAATGCAAATTTTCTTGTAGTGGCCATTTGAAAAACTCCCAACGGCGACATCTCCGCAAGTCACAAAACAACTCTAGAATTACTGTTGCCACAGGCGGCGTGTGCTCTCTGTCGTCTCCGACAAGCCAGAGGCCTTCAAATACCTCATACCAACCCACGTCGACGGGGAGAGAAACCCCGACCAGCCGTTCCAAGAAATAGCCGACTACATCGTCTTCCTCAAGACCCAGGTCTTGATTTGCAGAGACTCGTCGATTTTTATGGTTGAAATTGAAACGCCATTTGAAAAACTCCCAACGACGGCGTCGTCGCAGGGCTCAACACAGCTCCAGAAAAGTTGCCGTCATCGGCGGCACTTGCTCTTCCATTGTCTCCGACAAGCTAGGGCCCTCAAAAACCACATACCCGCCCACGTCAATGGGAAGAGACAAATTAAACCGACCAAATCTAGTAAATTACGGTAATTCTTTGCCATTTAAATTATTTAGAATTTTTTTAATTATTTAATTATATAAACAAGGAGGGCCCAATTTTTTTTTTTTTTTTTTGTGTAGGGCAGGCCCTGTGTGAAACTCTCGCCATCCCCCATTTTTCCCACCGCCCCAAATCCCCATTTTCCACCGCCCCAAATCCTCGACACCTTGGTCTTAATTTTTGTAGAGACTTGTCGATTTTCATGTTTTTTAAAATATGTCATGTTATGGGATCGATTTCATGGTGAACTTGCGGTATCATGGTGGGATTAAGGGGATCTACCATGATTGTGTGGGACACTTAGACCAAATTATGAAATTTTCATGTTTTTTAAATTTGTCATGTGTATGAAATCAATTTCATGTTTTTGAAATATGTCATGTTTATGAGATTGATTTGATGCTTGAAATCTTTTTATTTTTATTTTTATAGCGATTTGATGGTGGAGTTACGTATAGTATATGTGGTATTTTTGTGAGTTAAATTAGGAACAGACATGAGAAGGGACTAAACGAGCTTCCAGAATTGTGTTGGAATGATGAACTTGATATGTGGATGCAATCATTGATGAACTCGATGTGTGGATTACAATTTAATAAATTTTGTATGCAATCCGTTATAGATAGAAAGGACTTGGGGGCTCTGCTACCTCGATCTTCATGGCACAACAACCCCTACCTATACCCACCAAACGCCATAAAACAGCTGCGTTTAGGAAAAACAAAATCCTTACCTTCCATATTTGTAATTTTATAGAGCAGAAACGTGATTATGAGAGCCCTAAATACAAAATTAACTTATGTCTCTTTAGAATAATATGATCAGAATAATAAGATCTTCGTACTTGTTCAAACGGATTAAAATTGAGCACTTTTTTTTGACTCTGTTTATATATTAAAAATATGATTAAACAATTATGTCCTATAATTTTCAATCCATTTGAACTAATGCGAAGATCTTATTATTCTAAAGAGACAAAATAAAATTTTATCTCTAAAACTCTCATAATCATGTTTATGCTCTATAGGATTGTAAATATAGAATGTAAGGGTTTTTTTTCCCAAAAAAATAGTGATGTTTGGTGGATGTGGATGGGAGCTGCTATGCCATAAAGGCAGCAGAGCCCTGAGTCTAGATAGTAACAGGACCCGACGGCTCTGCTACCTCCATGGACAGTAGCCCTGCCTAGGCTCTAGAACGGCACCGTTTGCTTTAAAAAAAAAATTCTAATCATCAATTTGCAATCCAATGGAGTAGAAACGTGATAATGAGAGCCCTAGAGACAAAATTTGATTATGTCTCGTTAGAATAATATGATCAGAATAATAAGATATTCACACCCGTTCAAACGGATTAAAAATTGGAGCACTTAATCTTTTTAACTATATTTTTTAATATATAAACGGTCTCAAAAAATTAAATGTGAAAATTTTCACTCCGTTTGAATCGATGCAAAGACAGAATAACAAGATCTTTGCATCGATTCAAATGAAGTGAAAATTTTCACACTTAATTTTTTAAGACCGTTTATATACTCCCTCCGTCTCTTTTTAAGTGTTCTGCTTCGTAATTCCAACGTATTAAAAAGACATCATCATTATACCTTTCACATCAACTTTTTCCTTCACTTTCCCTACTTACCCATCATCATTACACTTTTACTCACTAACTTTTCAAAATGGGATCTACTTTTAGGGACAAAATAGACAATGCACCAACTTTTACCTACTAACTTTACAAAATGGACACTTATTAAGGGACAGCCCAAAATGGAATACCAGACTATAAAAAAGGAACGGAGGGAGTATTAAAAAATATAGTTAAAAAATTAAGTGTTACAATTTTTAATCCGTTTGAACGGGTGTGAAGATTTTATTATTCTGATCATATTATTCTAAAGAGACATAATCAAATTTTGTCTCTATGACTCTCATAATCACGTTTCTGCTTCATAGAATTACAAATTGATGGTTAAAATTTTTTTTTAAAGCAAACGGTGCTGTTCTAGAGCCTGGGAAGGGCTACTGTGCCCATGAGCCTGGCAGGGGCTACTGTGCCCATTGGACAGCAGAGCCCCTGATATTAGTCCCACCATTTGAATTCCTCCCAATAATTCAAAAAGTCATTAATGATAGATAACAAAGACTTCCATTAATTTAAAACTATTTCCAAAAACCGATATCCAATCTTAATGGAGTAGGAAACAAAAATGTAATTACACATACATGTATCATTAAAAAAAGGTTTTTCACTCACCAGAAGGATGAAAACATAACATAATCACGAAAAATGGGCATGGGGAAATCTTACATGGTATGCATACTTAGAGTATCCACAATGCTATAATCAAAAGTAAAATGTTTTTAAAGTTAACAATGTTTGTATAAAATATGACTTATAATACTATAATCAAATTTAACAAAAACTTAAAAATAATCAAATTTTGGGCTTTGGATAACCAAAAATAACAACCTTTTGACAATATCCAAATTTAATAGATTATACATATTCTCAATCAAATACACTAATCATTATACAAAAATGTTCTATCTCTCGTCTCTTTTTCTCTCTTTATTTTCGAACAATATTTTCAAAAAAAAAAATTTTACTAAAAAATTGTTTTTTTCCAAAAAAAAGTTTCAGAAATTATTTTTTATTTCTAGTAAATAAGTAATTTTTATTAGTTTCAAAACTATTTTTAGAAAAATTATTTTCTACTGTTCGCAATTTTTAGTTTTTTGTAGTTTGAAAAGATGATGTGATAAATTTTGGTTATCCAATTTTAATTATGTCATTGTAGACATCTACATTACTAACATTAACAATCTCTTAAATAAATAATCAAAAATTGATGTGCCAACTTTTGGTTATCAATTTTTGATTATAATATTATGGATACTTTTATAGGGAGATTATTTAAATTACTCCTAAAATCTGACCAATATTTAGGATTCCGATGTGAAAGAAAAGAAAATGAAATTTATAAAAATTCATTCCTTTTGATAAGACAAATTTTACAAAAAATATTTTTAATAAGGAAGTTGAAGCTGTTGTTGATGTTAGGGCAACTATTCATAACCTTGTATTTTCTCCCTTAGAGCATCTACAGTGGAATAACCAAAAATGAATAATCAAAAGTTGCCACATCATCTTTTAGTTATGCATTTAAGAGGTTGTTAAAGTTAGCAATGTAGATGTCCACAATGGTACAATCAAATTTGAATAACCAAAACTTGCCACATCACATATTCAATTTATAAAAATCTAAAAATTGTGAACATAGAAAACAATTTTTTAAAAATAGGTTTCAAACCAATAAAAACAGGTTATTAGAAAAAGAGAAAATTGTTTTTTGAAAACTTTGATTTAAAAAAAATTTGGGGAAAAAGTTAAAAAAACGGTTTTTGAATAAAAAATAGTTTTTGAAAAAAAGAACAGGTTTTGAAAAATAAATTAATAAAACAACTGTTTTTGCAAAAAAAAAAAACAATACTTGATTGAAGAAATAGTTTTCACAAAAGAAAAATAGTTTTGAAAAAAAAACAATTTTTGCAAAAAAAATAAAACTTTTTTTAAAAGTATTTTTCTTAGAAATATGCTGAAAATGGAAGAGAAATAATATTTTTGTGTAATGATGGTATACTTGATTGAAGAAATATGGAAACAACTAAATTTAATTATTGGCAAAAAGTTGCTAGTTTTAATTATACAATAGCCAAAATTTGATGAGTTGCTAAGAGGTTGCTAAATTTGATTATTCCACTGTGAGCTCTTTTTGGAGCTTATGTTGCTAATCTTAGCAACATTTTAGTTTTGATTATACCACTGTGGATTCTCTTAGCCCGTTAAAAATTTTCAATTATACTCGATAGTTAGTTACCGAAATTGAGATACATTTGCAGCATACAATTACCGAAATATAATATTTTTTTCAACAGCTATTTACCGAAAATATATGTTCGGTAGTTATTTATTGAAGGTTGAATATATTTTCGACATGTAGTTACCGAAATATTAATCTTGTTTTCAACAGCTATTTACTGAAATGTTATGTATGATTTTCAACAACTACTTACCAAAATATAATGCGTTAAGAGAGAAAATACGGGCTGCAAATAGTCGCCTACTTTAACATTTCTAAATTGAACACACGAAAAATAAAGAAAATTAATTTTTCTGTCATTTCCTATCTAATCCGTGCAACTTGTGAAAAGAGGTGAAAATTTCGCGTACTGTAAAATTGGTTCGGGAGTCGGGACCTCGAGGGAAGCGGCGCCAGTGGCTCGGAACTTTTTCAAAATCGCTGCCCACCGCCACCGCCTCCGTCCCGACCCTACTCTCTCTCTGTTTGTGTACTTTACCACTCATTCTCCTTCTTCCTCCAAAGATGCCACAAGGTTCTACTTCTCTCTCTGTTTTATCGACGACATATGCATACAAGTATATCCTATAACGTAATTTTCGTTTAAAACCAATACTACCATTTATTTGGGTGTGTTTGTGTTGGTGCAGATCTTCCAGGGTTTTACTTCGATGCGGAGAAGAACAGGTACTTCCCTATCAAATGCCCTATTCCGGGCTCTTCTCGGAATTCTTCCACTGCTTCGACTTCCACCACTACTCAAAAGTCCATATCCAAGCCCAACCTGGTAATATCTTGTCCCTAAACTCAATTTATGATTTTATCAATAGTTGAACTGGGAGTACTTAGGGCCACTGAACTCATTGGACAGTTGAATAAGGGATTTTTGTTTTATCTCACAACATAGTATTAGAAATCGGCCAAACCAACAAACACGAAGCATGCAGAACAATCAAGAAAAGAAGACACAAGAAATTTTTACTTGATTTTCCAAAACTGTTATATATCCAAGGCTGACACCATTTTCCACTGTGTATCGAATGGAGAATGAAGTACAAGTTAGATCAGTGGCGTATAGCAAGTATTAGTTTGCATCGGCTGCATATTGCAAGTATTTATAATCGCGAATAGTTAGCAAAGCGCAACCCATACCGAATTGGGCTTCGCAAGCCCAAAACATGGTACTTTTTATATGTTTTACCTGGGATTTCTGTATATCAGTTGGATGTTTGCATAATACTTACAAAGATATAGCGGCTGTTTTGTTCTTAAAATCTGTTGTTCTAGTTAGTGTGCTTTATCTAATTTATCCACTTGGGATACAGTGTAGACCTATCAGTCTAACTGAATTCACGGTTTCAAGGCACTAACGAGATGGAAAGCAAGATTCTTTGCATTTCATTTTCCCCTACGGCTACGGTTCCGTTTGTTTGGATGGAAAATATTTTTGCCAACAACATTTTACATAATTTCCGGTGTTTGGTTGTTGAAATTGTGGGAAAATTATTTTTTGAGGAAAATCTTTTACATCCTTGGAGGTAAAATGATTTACCTCAGAAAACCTGGTAAGTTGTTTTCCAATTTCCATCCAGGCATCGGTCCTCCCATTCCCCGACCACTTCTCATTCCCTTTTTTTTCGAACCAGATTCTCATTCCTTCATTCCACGTGAATACTCTCTCTCTCTCTCTCTCTCTCTCTCTCTCTCTCTCTCTCTCTCTCTCTCTCCTGCACACACCAATTTTGTTAATGTAAAACTTGTTTTTTCATGTAAAATATTTTACATCAACCAAATGGAGCCTAGATCCAAAACGAAAGAGAGGAGGAGGGGAGAGAGAGCTTACGCGATTAACATATTTCTAAACCAGCAATTTGCCAACCAAACACCGGAAAATAAAAGTTTAAAGTTTGTTTTATGAAAAAGCATTTTACATTGAAAAAAACAAACGGAGCCTACGAGTTGGGAACTTGGGATCAATAACGATGTAAGTTAGGTGTCTATTGCTGATGAGTTTGTGTATTGAAAAGGACAAGAAGTAGTACTCTGAGGGAAAAAACATAGGAATTTATGGAGATGAATAAACTACTAGAATGTGGAGTGGATTGGAGTATAGAATACATTCCTTTTAAGTTATTTTGTAGGCTTTAAGATTAAGCAATGGGAGTGATCGTTTAAGATAATTTTATTCTTCATCTCTGAACTAGTAAAGTGAACTTGTAAACTTTTACTATGAAGAGAAATGGACTACTATAGACCAAGATTGCCACTTTTGTTGTATGAATTTGGTAACTTAAAGTTTGTGTGAAGTAGTATATTGATGAATCAATCAGTTGAGATTCATAGGTGAAGGCTCAATTGCTCAAATAAGAACGACTATCTGCATTGGCCTGATAGTCGGTGTCATGTTGGCATTGCACTGCTTCTTTAAGCACATGGAGTTAGAGCATAAACTTAATGCCTCCTTCATGCAGGAATGCCTACGAAGGCTTCAAATATGAAGAATCTTGGATCCTGTAGTTGTTTACCAAGCCTTGGCTGTTCGATTAGGCGAGTGATTAATGCTTTTTCGATATATTTGTAGAATTAGTTTGAAGCCATTGATAGAAGTTTTATGGTAAAAAGTTAGCATTTTTTTGTGCTAAGGAATAATGAGTTGGGATTTAAATATGGATGGACCGTAAGGCGCTTTGTTGATATCTATTGTGTCTTTCTTCGGTATATGTTGGAGTGGATCTGCTTTAGTGCAACGAATTAGACAAAACTTGAAAATGGTAAACATTTGATACTTTTGCTGTTGGGATGATCAATCCAAAAGAGTTCTCATACAATTGATGGAGAATATTTGGTGGAGGTGTAGCTTTCTTGGGGTTCGGAAAATTTGAATTTTAAGGGAATCATGCCCAAGTGAAGGGATTCATGAAGTTATGTTCATTGACTTGAAAAACAATTAATTAGAGTTTGAGGAGAGTAAATTTTTCCTATGTTCTGCACATAGTTGTCAAAGGCACCCCCGTGAGGTGCATCAAGGCGCAGGGTTAGCGCAGAGCAGGTGCCTTCATTGCAGCGCAACCAAGGCGCGCCTAGGTGAGAAAGGCGCAAAGGAGAGAAAAGACGTGCCTCTATCAATTTTAATCGAAACCATTGGATCCAAGCTAGGTTAAACCTATTACTTTCACTCTTTTAGCCTTGACTTCAGTCGATCGTTAATCTCTCCTCTCTTGATCACCAAAAACGAAAATAGCACATGTATCATCTTGATGATTGGTTGATCTCTCCTCTCTTTGCTCTCCTCTCTCGATCATCAGTCGATATTCTCTCTTCACGTATATAGTCAACATGTATTATATCGCATATGCTTTTTTTTGTTTTTGTTTTAATGTTTTCAGAAATATATACTTGTGTGTCTGTTTGTGTATACATATGATTATAGTGCATATGAAAACGACAACTTCTTCTTTATGCTTTCAAAAACAGTACACTTTTTATGTTTTTCGATGTGTATTAGGCTATATGGTATTGGCGCATGCTATTTTTCCTATTTTTTCCCCCTAGGTGTGCCTCGCTTCAAAACTCGCGCGCCTTGCCTTGTATCTCTTGCCTAGGCCACAACATTTGGGCCTCGGTGCGCCTTTTGCCCTTAACAACTATGGCTGTGCATTAAAGGAGAGGAGACCAATGGAATGGATCTTGCTACAAGGAGAATGAAAGTGACTTGCCCTAAGAAGATAAGAAAGAGTTTGCATCAAGGATGTTGCACAACTAGACTATCATGAAATCTATCAACATTGTGGCTAAACACATCCTTAGATTTATTCGGTGTGGCATTGGTATTTACTTCTCCAATCAGACTATCTGGGGATGGGCATCTTGCTTAGTCGTGTCAAGTCGGTTGGTGTAAAAAAAAAATCCTCAACACCAACGGAGCTGTTCAGCTAGATGTTTTACTTATGCTGACCCTAACACGATGTGTTAGTAATCGTGTTAACGTGAATATGGCACTGTTGACATGATTATACATATAAAGCATGATGCACTGTAAGACATATACACATAGTTAGCCTATAAACATAAAACATGTGAAATCAGTAGGTTGCTTGTGTCGATTTTGTGTCATGTTTTTGTTAACCGGTGACACATGAGTAGTAAATGGGTTACTTGCGTCTACTTTGGGCTTCTGTTTAATAATGGGGTTGTCAGTCCTGCCATATGCTTGTTTTCTATTGTAGATATCCATTCGTTCCTCTATATCTTTGTTTACGGTTTGGTTACCTTGTTGTGTCATGAATTCCAACCTCTACTCTCATCCATAGTTATCGGTTTGTTATGACAACCTCTAGTGTTCAAAATATGATACTAGAGAGAGAAGATAACACAAGAGCAAATGCATTTGAAGACGCTACTCACCATTGATCTCAAGGTTTATGCTAATATTTACAGGATGATGTTTACAATTCTTTCCGAAGTTATGGTGCCTTCCACTTTTATTTATCTAACTAAATCTGCAAAATTTACCGGAGTCCTTCTAAGTACTTGTGTCTACCCATGAGGAGATTGTTCCTCCGAGTCTTAGGGTATGGCAAATGTAAGGCTATGAAGTATTTGTCCAACCCCCGCAACAAAGTTAGACACTTATCCCTAATTGTGTAGGAGTGGTAGAAGAAGCTCACATTTAGTAGTAAAGAATGTTTTTTACCTCTCATGTGGACGGGTAATTTAAATAGCCCTTTTGCCCCTGCGACCTACTTTATTTGAACTAAATTCCTAAGCAATAATCGTTATTAATATTGAAATACGATATAAGATAGTAATATACTATGAAGCTATATGTTTAGGCTGTATGCACGTACCTGTACGACATATCTATATACAATTAGATGTAGGTTAAATGAGGTCTGACGCCTATTACTCAGGCTAACCTGATAGTCATACCCTTGTCCATCCAACGTTTATTTGTTTATTTTTTGACTTGAGTCCCACCTCAATTATGTCGTGAAGGCTTTGTATTTCTCTCTCTCTCTCTCTCTCTCTCTCTCATTGCAGGTTGACAAGTCATGTAGGAGAATCAAGAAAAAGACTGCCAAGTTACTCCAGCTCAGAGAGTTGTGTGGTGATCTAATTCCTTGCAGTAGAGGGAAGTGCAGCTTTCAGGAGGAATATCAAAAGATACAAGCATCTCAGCCTATTGTACGTTTGTTGTAGATAAATTTTTGTTTTACCCCCTTAAAATAGTGCATGACACTACCTTACTCCCTTCAACTTAGAAAACATTACATTATGCCCTCTTTGAAGTATTGAGATCAATCTTCATTAAATAGTCAATGGTGAAGGTAGAGTTTCTCATTTACGCTTTTTCCTTGGGTAGTGATTTTGGCACTCGCCAAATTGATAACTGCACTCCTAAAGGGGAATTGATTTTGGCACTCCCCTGGGGAGTGTGGTTATCAATTTGGGGAGTGCCAACATCAATTCCCTTTTTCTTTCCTTGAACACTTTTCTAATTTACCCTTGAATAGTACATGGTTGTTGCACTGTCTTCATTTCTTAATGCCAACGTCAGTGTTTGGTGATGTCAGATTGATAATTGAAATATATACCCGTCTCCTTGTTTTGTCGGACAATATTTTTCTTGTTAATGATATTCTAAACATCACAGGCTTGGAAGTTCCAGGGGACAGAAAGGATCAGCGATAGTGCTATGGAACTGATACATGTGAATATAGACAGGCCAAATGGCATAACTGGAACAGACATTTTATTTGCAGCAAGTGCGAATGGCTCCTTAAGGTATATTTAAGGTTGCTGTGGGAAGTTGCCATTCATATTTGCCTTGTTTAAGAATTATGCATTGATAGAGTTAATAACTTGCAGAATGGGATCATTTTTACTATTTATTCTGGGAATTATATGTTCTATTTGACGGGGCATCAGTTTCAAGTTGAAGCGATCCTGTATTGTGAGGTCATAGGGTTTGTTACGTGGTGTCTGACACGGGGACTGGGGACAGGATTGTTGAATGGGAAGAGTAGAGACTATCAATTGGAGATTACTCCATCCTTTATAAGTTGAGCTCTTATTACATATGATATAAGGGCAGAAAGGCCTTATGATTGGAATTTCTGATCTCTTCCAATAACTCTGTTTTCGTTGCAAGGTTCCGACATCATCCTATCATTATAACTAGGGGTGTCCAGCGTTCGGGTTTTTTGGGGTTCGGGTCTACCCGACCCGACAGTTGTCGGGTTGTGAAAAACATCACCCGAAACCGACCGAGTAATTGGTCGGACTCCGACTGAAACGTGGTCGGGTGGGTTCGGACGGGTTTAGTCGGGTTGGGCCTCTTTTTGGGCTAGTTTTATTTTTTCTAGGCCATTATTTTAGGCTAATTTTCCAACAATTTCCAACCTTTTAGTAGGTCAAAAAGCCCAAAATGGCCCAACATTTCACCATTTCATTTTTGAGCAGGCCAAATGCCTAGATCACCAATTTTATAGTTTGAGTAGGCCTAAATCAAATGGCCCATGTCAGTCTTGACATTTCCAAACATTTCAAACATTTCCAGAACATTTCCAGCCCTGTTTTCCAGCTACAACAATTGCCAAGTCCCAAGTGCAACTGTGCAAGTGTTCGATTGTGCAACCAAGATTAAAAATTTAAAACACAAACTACTTCCAGCTCCAGAGAGTAGTCTCTCACTCTCTTAGTCTTCCTGTTTTTTCAGCAGCCATACAACAATTAAAACATCACATTTTCACCAGTCCACCACCACATTATAAGTTTAAACTACCACCAAATTACAAGTCCAAAATAATTAAAACTACAAGTCCATAATAATATTAAGTAGCCAAACACAGTCCAATACTCCATCCACTAAAGTCTAAAGCAGCCAATCCCATGTCCAAAGACTCCAAACGGACCAAACCTGTTAACATAGAAAGGAAAATTAGACGAGAATTAAAAACACCAAGGATCACAAAATAACATCAAAGTAAAATGTTTTATCATCCAAAGCATCATCAGTCCAATCCAAACCTGTTGCATAGAAAGAAAAAATTAGAAGAGAATTGAAAACTTCAAAGATTACAAAATAACATAATGTTAAATGTTATACCAAGGTCCAATGTCCAAAGGCCCTTCACTCAATACCTAGGAACTTGCCTTGGAAGTTGCATCATTAGGTGATTCAGTTTGTAAGAGTTCTGAAAAAAAAAAAAAACACTTTATTGAATACAATACTAAGAAAAAACTAAATAGTAAGTAGACTAGATCAATTAAATTAAATTACCTCGTTCAAGATCTTCAACTTTATCCATAGATTGTCGAAGAGAGATTGGAACCGTGCTTAGAAGCCAATTTTGGTTGCATACAAGAGTCTTGACCATTGACGGTGAGAGTGAACTTTGAAATGGATCAAGTACGCGACCACCCGTACTAAAGGCCGACTCGGAAGCAACGGTAGACACGGGCATAGCTAATACATCACGTGCTATTTTGGACAAGATTGGATACTTGTTGGAATTGTTCTTCCACCATACCAAGATATCAAAATCTGTATTGTCCCTACGTTCGCACAAATCCGCCAAGTACTTGTCTACCTCCGAGAAACAAACACTAGAATACTCCTCCTTCAAGTAAGTGTCAAATTCGCTAGCTAAATTTAAGCCACGATCACAATCCTCATTCTGCTCCATTACTCTCGGCATTGAACTTGCACTAGGCACATTTTGTCCAACTTCACCCTCTTTTTCATAAGAATCATACAACTTGTTCAAAACATCCTTCACTTGTTTCTCCATTTTCTCACCCACCGCCTTCCCTTTGGATCTTGTATAGCAAAACTTCACCAACCTTAACTTATAGCGGGGATCAAGTGCCACTGCCACATAAAGTAGGGGATTGAATCTCTCTACATCCCCCAATACGTCTCAAATTTTCTTTTCATTTCAATTGCCATCTTAGACATAAAAGGATCTCTGCTGAGGATTGATTCATCTATACGGGTTCAACCTCAAACAACTCATGAAAGAACACATTGGATGTGACAAAAAGAGAAGCTGAAAATTTCTTGGTTGCATCTTAGAAAAGTTTCAAGAATGTAACAAACAACCCACACTTCTTCCAATCAAGCTTGTTTGGGATAGTTGCTTGTCTTGGAGTTGGGACCCTATGGCTCCCACCTTGGTCACCCTCACCCTCCAATGACAAATCCTCATCACCTTCTTTTATGCCAAAGAATTTTTTTGAAACTATTGTCTTCCTCCCGCATTCTTTGGAATGCCTTCTCAAACTTGATGGCTACTTCTAACATCATGTAAGTGGAATTCCACTGAGTACACACATCAAGACACACAGTTTGTTTGATTTAATTTTCTCTTTCTCCACACACTTCTTGAAAGTCTCCATTATTTGTGGAGAAGATCTCACATACCTCACAACATCACGTACACGCAGAATAGATTCACTCGTATCTTTCAACCCCTCAACGACAATAAGATTCAAAATGTGTGCACAACATCGCAAATGCATATATTCATGCCTCAAGAGAGTCCTTTTCCAATCCATTGTTTTCCTTTTCAAGTATTCAATAGCCGTGGCGTTTGAACTTGCATTATCTACCGTCATTGTAAAAATAACATCAACATTCCACTCAAGCAATAATGACTCAATTTTCTTGCCTATTGTAACTCCCTTGTGATCTTCAATTTGACAAAAGTTTTAAGATTCTCTTTTGCAACTTCCAATCATCATCAATGAAGTGTGCAGTGAGACACATATAGTTAAGATTTTGAATTGATGTCCATGTATCAGTCGTGAGGCAAATCCTACGGCCCTTTAATTTTTTTTTCAGTTTTTCCCTCTCGTAGTCTTTAATTGCAACATCCTCTCTACTAATCGTTTGGCGAGAAGAAACCTGTGCGAACTTCGGTTGCATGACCTTACAAAACTTTCTGAACCCAATCTCCTCAACAAACCTAAATTGTAGTTCATCAATAATCACCATTTTTGCAAGAGCTCTCTTTGACTTTGAATGAAAGGTTTTGTTGTCCATGTTGGTCTCTAAGAGGATATAACGGGCAAACGGGGATGTGAGCTTTCAAGTTACTAACGCCATGGTTTTTACTATCAGCGTCATATCTTTTCTTGCAATACTTACACTCACCCCATATTTCACCACCCTCTTTTATTTGTTCGAAGTGATCCCAGGTAGAAGATCGATATCGATCTTTTTTGGGTTGGGGCCTTCACGTGTTTGTGGTGGAAGCTTTCTTTTCTTGGTTTTTCTCTCACCTTGATTTACTTTATCTACCGTATCATCTTCAACATTGACAACATCGGCAACGGTAGTCACAATAGGATTAGGATTACCTTGAAGTTCAATATCGGCAAGGGTAGTCACATCTTCGTCAACATTGAGAACATCCTCAACATCCGCATGGACCGCACCAAGCGCAAAATCCAAAAGTTCTGAATCCATCACCTACAATACAAACAAGTGTAATCAAGATCATCGGAAAAAAAACAAAAAAACAGGACAACCTATTCAAAAGAATAACCAGGATAAATGCTTGGAGTTCCGTTCATCTTCAAACCAAGTATTTACTCATCTAAAATGAGCAAGGACACAAATCCTCCCCCTAAAAACTTGCAATGACAACTAGACTAATCATACAAATGCAAAGAATGTTATTCCTTCAAAGATATCCAATTGTAGAACCATAATAATTTCTTAAACAGTTTATTCAGACGGGCTCTAACTTAAACAGATCAAATTCGACATTCATGAATTGAAACCGTGAGAAAAATGGTCAAGAACTGCTATTGTCGACAACATATGTTTGGGTGGTCCAACGTATTGAATGAGAAAGGGTCAAAGTTAAACCAGATTACCCAAACATAAACTTTACAACCCCCCTGGCCCCCCCCCCCCCCCAAAAAAAAAAAAAAAAAAAGCAACAGGAGGGGTCTGGAGGACAGCAGATATAAGTTATATAACCAAAAGCAAGACAATCTATTATGTTTAATTGCACTGCAAATGGGTTCGTAGTTTTCATATGAAATCATCAAAACTACATTAGTCGACAATCTTTAAATCAATATATATATATATATATGTATGTATATATCAGAGAGAGAGAGAGACGTACCAGAGTGGCAGAGTTAGCCGTTGTCGATCGCCTGCGAGATCAGGTGGAGAGCGGACTGTGGCGAGCAGGAGAGGAGAGGAACGCCCGGAGATCTGGTCGCCGATCGGAGAGAATGAGAGAGTAGGGTGGGGCTGGGTGGGGGTGGGGTGGACCGGTGGGGGTCGGCGGAGAGACCGAGAGTCGAGAGGAGAAGAGACTTCGACATCTGAAGAGTGAAGACTAAACCCTAAATCCCTAATTTTTTTGCTTTTATAGTGGTAAATGTTGGTCCGGTCGGGACCGTCGGGTGACCCGACATTAAATATCCTTAACCTGAAACCCGACCGAAAAATTGTTGGGTCTTAATGAGTCAACCCGAAGACCGATTGTCTGTTTTGAAATCGTCCGAGACTGAATTTTCGGGTCGGGCGGGTGGGCGGGTAGGCTTTCTGGACAGCCCTAATTATAACCTTTATAATTCTATGGTTTTGAGCATGTATACTTGTGAAAATGGGTCTCTCCGGTTTGTTATAACATCCATTCCTCCAAAGACCTTTTCAGTTTGAGTAAACCCTAACTACATGTGCAGTTGTGCTATTTATCACAATCGAGACCATCCAATCTTGTTGAATTGCAATGGGGAAGCGGTGTGGTAGGACTTGTGTTACTAGAGAAAGCGAATGGTCCACTAACTTGTTGCTTGGAACGCACATTGGGGATCATGGTACACTATGGATCCAAAACACATATTTAGCAGTCCAACGTAATCCCAGAAGGTTTTTCCATTTGTTTTTGCATTTAAATTGCGGTATCGGTCGGAGTAACGGTCGCGGTCGCGAGTAACAAATAACGGGAGTATTGGTCAATTTGTAATGGGAATCAGACACCGCACTCGTGAATTTTTTTCAAGCACTAGCAATTGTTAGAAAAAATCATTGATACATATGCCCTAACGGGCCTAACCTTAAAGTTGCAACAGCTATAGAGGCATTAAGTTGATGAGCCGTACAATGAAGTTGTAGGAAAGAGTTATTGAGTATCGTTTGAGAATGGTGACAATGGTGTTGGAGAAGCAATTTGGATTTATGCCGGGGAGATCAACCACGGAAGCAATTTATCTGTTAAGGAGGTTGGTAGAAAAGTATAGGAAGAAGAGGAGAGATCTCCATATGTTTTTTATAGACCTAGAAAAAGCCTACGATAGGGTGCCCATGGATATCATATGGTGCGTTTTGGAGCAAAAGGGAGTGACAAAAGGATATATAGATGTGGTTAGAGACATGTATGAAGGTGTCGTCACTACTATTAGATCAGCACTAAGGGAAACAAGTGGATTCACAATTATAGTAGGGCTACACCAAGGGTCAACTTTGAGCCCTTACCTTTTGCCTTAGTTATGGATGAGCTGACTAAACATATTCACGATGATATTCCGTGGTGTATGTAGTTTGCAGATGATATTGTCTTAGTGGATGAAACTGGAAGGGGGGTTAATGATAAATTAGAAATTTGAAGAGAAGCAGTAGAGTTCAATGGGTTTAGAATAAGTAGGAGTAAAACTGAGCATACGCATTGTTAGTTTAGCGACAGTAAAAGTGACGAGACAGAAGAAGTGAGGATTCAGGATTAGGAGATACCAATAAGTGAGCATTTCAGGTATTTAGGTTCAATTTTTATCAAGGATGGAGAGATCACGGATGATGTAACTCAGAGGATCCAAGTTGGGTGGCTCAAGTGGAGAGCTACTTCTGGTGTGTTGTGTGATCGGGAAATTTTACAAAACTACCATGCGACTAGTGATGCTATACGGGACAGAGTGTTGGCCTATCAGGAAGCAACAAGTGAGTAAGATGAGTGTAGTTGAAATGAGGAGGTAGAGCTGGATGTGTGGTAAGATTAGGAGTGATAGAATTAGAAACGAAACTATCCATGAGACGGTAGGAGTTGTACCTATACAGGATAAGTTGAGAGAAAATAGATTTAGGTGGTTAGTTGAGAGAAAATAGATTTAGGTGGTTTGAACATATTTATCGTCGACCTATAGGCGCAGTAATTAAGAAGAGTGACATGATAATAGGGGATATGCGGCTAGGGGGAGAGAAAGACCTAAACTGACTTTGGATACCATGATACGGAAGGACTTGGGCTTACTAAATCTAAGTGAAGAGGTAGCTCTAAACAAAGCTCAATGGAAAAACGGGATTCATGTGGCTGACTCCAATTGATTGGGACACAAGGCTCGGTTTGGTATACACATGCCGTAACCTTATTTATGACTAAATTGAATTTTTTAAGCAATATTTGACTTTGGAAGTAGTATTAAGTAAGATTGATCAAATGTTGCGTTTTAAAGAACAAAATTGAAGTTTTTTGTTTTTTTTTAATCAAATTCTCTCTGACCCAGTTTGAAATAATGAGAGTTTGGTTCTCAAAATACTGTTTTGGCACATGAGGGCAGGAGAATCTCACAAAGTTACAAATAATACATTGTCGGATCAAATGGAGGTCTGAGAAAGGAACCGACAAAATAGAAGAAAATCGCTCTCAGTGAGAAGCCGTTATGCGATACAGAACAACTGATACGCACGTGAATTTTCATAACACCGTTTTCACCCCCGTAAATGGTGTCGGACCTTTGAAAAACCGTTGCGTAACCGTCGTTTTTTAAAACTCAGTTTTTGCGTCATTTAACCTAGAGGGAAATATTCAAATAAACAAAAATCAAGATATATATTGGAGGTTTGAAAGGACAATGTAAAAACTTGGGTTTGTAATGCTCCCAGAAACCTACTTTTATGTGATTAGTATTTTGAAAAAATACAAGGTGTCCAGAGCATGGTAAATAGAAAGACTTAAATTCATTGGGTGTTTATGCTTGAAAGAGGTTTCCTTTCAAATAAATTGACGTATACAAACCTACTTTTATTATAGCTTAATGTAGGACATGCATCATTCCACGTTCCCATTTGTTGAGCCACTTTCGGATTCTAGGTAGCAAAGGGCAGGACCTGTGGTTTGCAAGTGCTCTTTCAGCACAGTTCTTTTCTATTTCATACCAACAAGTGTAGATGGAGGAAAACAAATGATCATCCTCATAGTTTTTCATTTTTACTACTTATCTAAACCACTCCCTATTGACTTGCTCTTTTTTTCTTTTCTTTTTTTGCTTCTAGTTCTTTCGAAATAACATAATTCTTGTCAGATTTCTTAGAGGGTTCCAACCTAAAACCAATTGGCAATAGGTGGAGTACCCTCTAGAATTTATTAACCAAGCTTGGGTGGCTTAGATGAGCGATGTGGGACAAGTCTAACACTCCCCCTCACGTGCAGCCCGGATGCACGTGGAGGTGACTGACTAGGAGCTGACTGACTGACTCGGGCGACAGAGACTTTCCCACGAGAGATGAGGCCACCCAAGACCTAGCTCTGATACCATGTCAGATTTCTTAGAGGGTTCTAACCTAAAACCAATTGGCAATAGGTGGAGTAGCCTCTAGAATTTATTAACCAAGCTTGGGTGGCTTAGATGAGCGATGTGGGACAAGTCTAACAATTCTGTTCATCTTGTCTCTTCTTTTAATATCTAAATTTTTTGCTGCAATTGTCTTCCTATCAATCTTATGTCATGTTTTTCCTGGAAAATGCTTTTTGTAACCACATCTTTTTCTCCAAGGACTTCGTTAAAAGATATCGTCTTTAAAGTTCTGTGATCTTGCAGTTTTTATGTGGTTGGGAAAGTTCGACAACAATTTGATTACGGGATAGGATGCATGCCAGATCTTGTATGGCCACTCAGTATAGAAGAACGAGAAAGGTTTGTGGAATTACCTGGACATCTTTGGAGACCTTCAGGAGCTTCAGTAAATATGTCATCGAATATATCTTGTATGAAGATGCACGGAAAACATTCTGATTCTGTTGGTTTACCAAGGCAGCATCTTATGTATCCTTTCTGAAACGTTTCATGTATATCATTGCCGTTATTGGTTTTGATGGATGTTCTGTTTTTAGTTTAATCAGAAAACTTCTTACTTCTCTATTTGTCAGCTCATTTTTTGACACTGGAGGTTTCTCAGCATGTCTATCATGTCCGAATGAGATATACAGTTGATTGGGCCTTGTTGATTGTTGCTTCTGTAGTTGTGAAATGAATTGAAAATCAGATTTCCAATCTCCATTCTTCTGTAATTTTACGTAGATTCATACTTTTGGCTGGAAACCCAAAAGGTAGTGTTTTCAGATTAGTAGTTTGGGCTGGAAACCCCAAAAGGTAGCGTTTCTTGAAAGCTGATTCTGGAAATGTTAATCATCGTATGGACTGGGGTTCTTGGAGTTCTATTATGACAAAAACGGGTTTGGTGTACTTAGTCTTCCTGTAATTTCTCAGTTACAAATAATGCCAAATGGGTGGTGATACCTTCAAGGAGGAAGACTTACCATAGGAGGTAGAGGGTTTGAGACTAGGCCATAGGGAGCATTGTTGCTGAGAATCTCTCATTGATAGGGTTAACCACGGTTTAGGTTTTCCCTTGAGCATGATTACTTTGTCACTTTGTCATGAAAAGCATAAAATGATTGTTGGTAATGTGGCAAATATCCGTTTTTGGGTCAATGTATGGAGGGGTGAGGATTCTTTAGGACTTTGTTTTTTTGGAGTAAATTATTCTTTTGAACTTGTTCCCACGTTTGTTTCATTTATCCCAGAAAAATAATGCATCTTTCCTCCAGGTTTTGTTTTGAACTCTGTTCCAATCTTGGAATAACATCTCCCAAAAACCCCAATGGTCGTAAGCCAAATGAGTTTGCTTATCTGTTATCTATTCTCGGGTGTTTCTTTGAGTACAGTTGGTGAAAGAAAGCGGTCCATTCATTCTTTTGGAGTCCATTTCTTGTGAGTCCTTTTTTTTATCCTATCACTGATGACCCCTTCCAATTTTAGTTCCGCACCAGTTGAATTGGAGTGGACATTGTTCCCTAGAAAAAGCTTTTTTCTTGGTCTATGGTTCACCAGAAAACTCGATGTTAATGATATAACTCTGAAAAGAGGGCCTTTGTGGTGCTGTATTTTTTTTGAGGGAACACAGTACTTGTTGAGGATATATATGAAGTCACAGGAAGTTTTTTGGGATAAGATTGTTCTTTGACCGCTTTTTATAATCCTGATTTCCTTCCCTTGTTTTTTTTTATTGGAAGGAATTGGAGAGCCGTGGGTGTGATATGTGATTTTGCTTTCTTTCTGTTGGCATCCCCTGAATTTTCTGTCCTCTTTTTTCCTCTCTAATATACATTTATTTGCTTTTAAAAAACAAAAAAATGCAATCCAGATTATTTTGATGTAGAAGCATCCCTTTGGGAATGGAATTTTGTACAGCCTTATATGTATATATACATATATACATATATATATATGTACACTGTCTGGATCCAGTCAGGGATCCCAGATTTTGGCTTTTGGTGCGGACCATTAGCATTTAACTTAGCCGTTGGATTGTGTTTTCATTGGTCCGGATCCGCGGACAATTTTGACCATTGAAAACACAATTCGGTCGAAAATCGTCCGCTGGATTGTATTTTCAATGGTTTGGATCCGCGGACGATTTTTGACCATTGAAAATCCGGTCAAAAATTGTCCGCTGGATTCAATGGTCCGGATCCGCGGACAATTTTTGACCATTGAAAACACAATCTGGTCAAAAATTGTCCGTTGATCTGGATTATTGAAAACACAATCCAACGGCTGAGCTAAATGCTAATGGTCCGCACCAAAAGCCAAAATCCGGGGTCCCTGACTGGATCCGAACTGTGTGTGTATTTGATATTACTAATTGCAAAGGTTCCACACCCCCCCCCCCCCCCCCCCCCCCCCCCCCCCCCCCCCCCCCCCGCCTGATTCTTGGCATTTCAATTGATTCATACATGTTCCATATTTTAGATTTAGGAAAATGGTGTACCCTTAATTCTTTTTTCTTTTTGCATTTGTCCTTTAGTTGTACAAGTTGATAAAGCAAAGCAGGTGATATTGAATACTTTAACTTAAGTACAGGATAACTTCTCTGGGATCAGAAGCATCTGGTGGATCTGTCTATACTTTGAACCTTAGTGAACCCTTGGATTATAATATTAGCAGCCTTATGCTAAGAAGAAGAATATATAAAGCTGCTTCGTTCGATTGTACAGTTTGGACTGCTGACTGCAACTCTGATGGGAGCCAAGCTGTGGTTGGCAAGTTCTTTACCGCTACTTTTGTCTGGTTATTTACTATTATGTTGAGATTATATTCTCTTCACCTTTCCTCCATTGGTTTGAAACTATGTTTTTCTACTATAGTGAATCTTTCAAGTTCTTAGTATGGCATGCCTATGCTCATTTCATGCACTAATCCAGACTCTTCCTGTCATAGTAATTTGGTATTGGGGTTTGAATTGGCTAATCTTTTCTTCATTCTTGGTCCCGTCTAAGAAGTGATAAGAACATATTACCAGGTTGCTGCTGGGGTGAAAATGACAATTGGGACCCTGTACTAATCAACCTATTTCATTAATATTTTTGGTTCGTATAGGCACCAATCTTGGAGCTGCCTTGGTAAATCTGGAAACTGGAGTGCCATCATGGGTGTTTCGTTGTAAAAGCGATGTTCTGTCACTTCAACTTGATCACCCGGTAAGTATGCAGGATATTTAAGGTACCAATTAAGTCAGATAGTCCCCGCCAGCTATTAATCGCCGATGAATTCCTATTTTTATAACACTGCCAATTACACTTTCACCCCCCCCCCCCCCCCCCCCCCCCCCCCCCCCTCATTTTATTGATTTTGTTAGTGGATCACTCTTTTTCGTTTTTGGTCTGTCCAAAAGTAACAGACTAGTACTTGCTTGCTCATGAATACTGGTTTTGTTAACTGTGGTTAATTGACAATCTGATGAAAAGGTTGTTTTCGTAGCATCAACAGGCAATGGTGTGAGCTAAAATGTTTGCAGCGTTTTACCATTATACGAACATATATTGGTTTGAAAAATAGAAATGCATTAGATGTCAGACGAGCTGTCTTTGTAGAAGAAAAGAGAACTTGGCAGGTAACAATAACGAGTTCTACTAAAGTTTTGAAAGTTTCAATAGAGCGCTTTAGGTCACTTATCCTGACTAACATGATTCCAACTTATGCATAGGAAGTTTAAATAAAGTGCTTGTAGTTCACTGAGCCTAACTAACTCTTTCATGCCTTTTTCTTATGTTCCATGGAATTTTATTTTCTTTTGAGAAACTTCCGTAAATTTCTTTGTTCTTCCTTGTGCATTGGCATGGGCTTTTAAAAGACCTTTCTCAAGTTTAATCGACCAGGATCCGAGTTTCCTGCTTACAGTTTTCCTCTTCATTTTATTTGCTTAATCTTTTCTACTACGGTCTTGCGACTGTTCTGCAACCGTCTTTTGCTGCTTTTGCCCTTGTTGCCTGAAGTTAAAGTTTTTCCTAGTCACATTAATCAGTAATGGAGGCCAAACCAGATGCCATCTCTGAAAAAGTAATTTTGGTTTTCAGGTGGGTTATGTATTGTCACCTGTACTAAGTATAGCTACTGCATCCTTACATGCTGCTATTACTCCCAAGTCCCACCATGTTTTTCCTTTCCGCTTTACCCCTCTTCCCACGTGGTGCCCCTCCACACACAACACACACCCCCCCCCTCCCCCCCAACATCATGCCTCAAACACGTTAAACACACATGAAATATCAATCAGCATGTTCTTTGTCTAGGATTTGCTAATTAACTAGCCACAGAACTGCAATTTCACAACTGTTTTTCTTCTTGCAGGGAAAGATTGTTTTATGTGGTCTTAGAAATGGAGCAATTGTGACAGTTGATACTCGGGAAAAATCTGAAGGATTATCTGCTAGACTTGCTAGACACCAAATTCCATATGCTTCTCAAGGAACTTGTAAGCCTTCAAGTACAACTCCTCGAAATTTAACTAAACGATGTTTTGAGGTACTTTTTCTAGGTCTATTTTTATTTAGTCTTTTATTCTTCAGATTGTTTTGTAATACATGTACATTATTTTGGCTTTTGAGGAGTCCAATTGTCATATGGTCAAGTTGAATCTTGAGTTTTGAGTTATCACGGCAATTACAATTCTTTAATTGGAGATGGCAACTCTGTTCCAGGTATTAGTTTGTTATGCGCATCTTCCCATCTGATGGTCTAACTGCTGGATACTACTATCCAACGCTAGTTTCCTAAAAGCAGCAAAATCTATAACATATTCAAATAACACGTTTCTTTCTTCTCCCAATTTCTAAAGTTTCTAGTGCTTGTGAATGTTGATGCAATCTGTCTATTTTATGAAACTCTGCGTATGAAATGTCTCTATAATCTCATGTTCTGCAGCTGCAAGGCAACATATCCCAGTTGCATATCACCTCTATGCCTTCATCTATCTCCTGGTTAGTGGTTGTTGGCACCAGTTAGTAGGCTTGTTTTTCCTTCCATTGTTTATGTTTTATTTCTTATTTCAATTCTTTCATTGTAACATATGGTTCTTTCATTGTAGCATGGCTTCACTTCAGTTGTATGATCGGTGCTTCCTGGCAAGCTCCATGGATGGATCAGTAAGTCTGTTATTCCAATTACCTCTACTTAACTGTGATTACTTCTGTCAGAAATTATGGAATCCATTTTACTATGGAGTTTCTTTAGGATTTGACATGGAGTTGTGGTTTTGAAAATGAAGGGCTTACTGATGGTTCCCACGCCCGCAGCCTTTTCTTTGAGGAGGGTTTAACAGGGAATCTAGGTTTGCTGAATTTGTAGTTTCAACTTCAGCGGTTGCGTTGACGAAATCCGAGTTGTCACCCAAAACAGAGGTTTAGATTGTGCCAACGTGGAAAATAACTACGTGCGCTCTCCTATAATACTCTCTCCCTTTCGTTTTTACTGCTCTACCACTGAAGGTTCAGCGAACTCGGATTCTGTAGTTGGCATGATAATTGAAGTATATGGTTCTACATAGAGTGGAATGTTGGAAAAGGATTCTTCTGCGTCTCAAACTGGTTGGGTGATAGGCATGGACAAGGTTTTAGTACTTATTTTGAACAAAAATACTAATGGTTACGGTGTTATACATGGCGGGAGGAGTCCCTTATGTTTTGAAACGCTAAGTACTGGTGGAACCATTATTTAGTTGAAGGGACCCAAGCTTTTGTGGTAAAGGTTGTGGAACAGGTGTTTAATGACTTGACAGACTTCTGGGAAAGCTAAAGCTACGAAATGTATTGAGAAGTGGGATCGGAAAGAGATTGGACTTGTCAGAAGAGGATATTGTGTCAAGGAAAAGAAACAAAATAAGAGTTGAGTAGAATGGTCCTGATCGACGAGATTAGTTGGAGAAAATGCAAGGGATTGAGGCTTAAGTTCTTCAATGAAGTAACCAATTGCTATGAGGCGTAACTTTATCCCTTATATGGCTATGGGTTGAGAAGAGCTGAGACCAGGGGCAGCACTAGCTTGGTTTGAGGAAGGGTCACCTGAACCCTCTGAGGTTCCAAATATTTCTCACGTACGTATGAAATCTGCAATACGCATGAGGATCTTAGCTTCACTGAACCCCCTTCTTTTATCTAACTTGTAGGGTTATAGGTGGTTGTGTCCTATCACTACCACTACTAGCCTACACCTTTCAATTGTACTGCTTACATCTCTATCTCAAATTACTATTAGAGTTCGTAATTTTGGGCTCCTTGACAAACTAAACAAGTAGCACAAAATATCTACTACATAATAAAACTAGTACAAAGATTTTAAGTTGAATGCGACAAAACCAAGTTGATTTCACCTTCTACTATTAGTTTCCTATATTGTCTGACTAAAGAACAAAAATTTACGTACAAACCAAATTCATGTATGAACACAAATTTCTAATTAAGATCAACCAAGATATTTGAACCCACTGAAACATTTTTCTGGAGCCACCCCTAGCCAAGGTGGAGAATGACGAGTTCTAGTAACCAAACTGAGCCTTGTGTCCTGATCAATTGGGGTCAGCTACATGAATCCTATTTTTCCATCGAACTCTGGCTAGGCCCAGGGCTACCTGGTCACTTAGATTTTGTTTAGTGAGCCCAAATCCTTCTGTATCATGGCATCCAAAGTTAGTTTAGGTCTTCCTCTTCCCCTAGCCATAATATCCACTCCTATAATGTCACTCTTCTTGACTACAGAGTCTGCAGGTTTATGGTAAATATATGCAATCCACCTTAACGGTTTAACCAATATTCTCTCAATTTGTCCTGTATAGATACAACTCGTACCATCTCGCGAATAGTTTCGTTTCTAATTCTCTTATCTCTCCTAGTCTTACCACACGTCCATCTCACCTCATTTTAACTATGCTCATTTACTCACTTGTTGCTTCTTGATTTGACAACACTCCGTCCCATATAGCATTGTTGGTCGTATTGCAGTTCTATTAAATTTTCTTTTCAATTTTATACATATCCTTCGATCACACAACACACTAGAAGCGATTCGATTCTCAACTGGAGCCACCCAACTTGGATCCTATGGTTTACATTGTTTGTAATCTCTCCACCCTTCCTAATAATTGAACCTAAATACCTAAAGCTCACGTTTTGGTATCTCCTAATCCTGAATCCTCACTTCTTATACCTAGGTTCTTCTATTGTCACTAAACTTACACTGCATATGTGCAGTTTTACTCCTACTTATCCTAAATGCTTTGGAATCTAGTGCCTCTCCAAATTTCTAATTTAGCATTAAATTTGAATGTGGTTGGAGGTTTTGAGACGGATTCACCTCCTCGATAGAAGGATCTTGCTACTAAGGGTCCAGTATTTTGAAAATCTATACACTGAGTCTTGGTCTTATAGACCTTGTGTTGATGGTATGGATTTTGACACTCGGATGATGACAAGGAGCACTTGGAGAGGGGGTTTATCAAGGAGGAGGTGTTGACACCCAGATCATGCTGGGGAATCCCATTCTCATCTGTTCGGGCTTGGATGTGCCAATATTTGTCAGCTGTGTAATAATGCTAGGGAATCCCATTCTCACCTGTTTTTTGAATCTTCTTTCTCCTATGCTATTTGGCAGGAATTGAGGGCTAAGAACCACATTTTACCAATTTGAGGTGGATGAGATTATTGCTTGGTTTTGGGCATCATGTTGAGGGGAGGAGTTTTGATTCCTTGATAAGTGTTCCCTGGTTGCATCTGTATATCAATTTTGGCAGGAAAGGAATCTGAGGATCTTCCTAAACAGGGCTGCAGATCAAGATCAGATTATACATATTCTTCCCAGTATAAGGAACTATCTCAGTTCATTGAGGAAGATTAAGCCCTCTCAGCAGAATCAACTTCTGTTAAACTTGGGGCCTATCTAGCAGTGTAATCATTAGTGCTTGCTGGCTAGGGGTTTTAGTTTCTTATGTTTCTCATCCTTTTATCTTTTGTGCTTTGGTGTGGTGTGCGCTGCTTGTTGTGTAGCTAGAGTAGTCCTTGGGTGGTGTTGGCTTTTCTTTTTCTGGGAAGTTTGGTTCTGGTTACTGGCGCTTGGGTGTGTATATATGGTCAGTTGGTGTTTGGTTAGATTCTAGGGTATTCCCCTTTGAATTTATATTTTTTGTTTGGTCTTTAACAATTGAAGCACTTATAAGGGGAAAAAAAAACTAATGATGATGCTGAAGGGTAAAATGGTGAACCACATTATATTTCATTGTGCATGACAAAATTAAACAACCTAAAGTCTAAACATAGACAGATGGTATAAGCCAGAGATTTAGCTTTCACTTTTCGTTTGAGTGCACAGTTTCATGGTGTCTGCAATTTACATTACGACTGAAACATGCCATTCCAGGTCTATGAAAAATGAAGTGGTTCCATTTCAGACAGTAGATAGGTTTGATGGGAATGATTTCAAGGGGTGTACACCCCATCTTCAAACCGTGGTCTTCCTTGCACAGCAAATTTCCTCTTTGTTATATGATTGTCCAAATCTGTTTGCTTGTTTGTTATTCCGGTGTCAGTGGCAAAGAGGTTAGAAAAGATTCAAAGAGATTTTCTTTGGGGAGGGGTGGGGTTGGAATTCAAATAACATCTCGTTGATTGGGACACAACAATGTTCTAAAATAAGGAATTAATTGGCAATTAATTGCTAGCAGGGTCTATCCGATTAGGTCCGATTAACAATTAATCCTATTAATCACTCGAAGGTGGCCGACCGCCCGACTAGCGCCTAGCGACTTTTAGAACATTGGGACACAGTTTGTGCGTCCATTAGAGAGGGAGGTTTGGGTGTGAGGAAGTTAAAGTTGGTCAATCAAGCTTTGTTGGGCAAATAGTTTTGGAGATTTGCGTGTGAAAGAGAGAGATGGTGGAGGAAGGTAGTAGCTGCGAAGTATGGCTGTAAATGGGGGGATTGGTCATCTTTGCAAGTGCGATTGCCTTATGGGGTGGCGCTTTGGAGGGGAATAATGAATGGGTGGGATGATCTTAAAAAAAACACTTATTTGGCGGTAGGTGATGGGAAAATGGTTTTGTTTTGGGAGCATGTGTGGTGTGGGGAAGTGAGTTTGTGGGAAGCATTCCCAAGTATTTTTATGTTGGCTTGTGATAGGGAAGCTAGCGTATTTGATTATCTCCATTTTCAAGGAGTTATAGTTCGGGACATCCGTTTGCGTGGAGATGTTAATGAGTGGGAGGAAGAGGATTTGTTGGCTTTGATTTCTAGAGTGTATGATATTAGAAGGATAGGAGAAGCGGAGGATGAGGTGCGGTGAAATTTATCAAAAGATGGTTCTTTTCATGTGAAATCCTACCATCAATCTCTTTGTGGGAGGGGTAATCCTTCCTTTCCTTTGCAAGCAATTTGGAAGATGATGGCGCCATTAATGGTAAGCTTTTTTATGTGGTGTGCGGCTCAAGGTAAAATTCTCACCATTGACAACTTGATCTGAAGGCGGATTACTATGGTCAATTGGTGTTGTACGTGCAAAAGGGATGCGGAGACGGTTGATCATCTCCTTATTCATTGCCCGGTGGCATGGGAGCTTTGGACCACGGTGATTTCTTGGTTTGGGATTCGGTGGGCTTTATCGAGAAATATGATGGAACTCCTAATTGCTTGGAAAGGTGCTAAAGTGGGAAAGAAGTGGAAGCGGGCTTGGAATTTTAATCCTCTTTGTTTGATGTGGATCATATAGCGGGAAAGCAATTTTAGATGTTTCGAAGGGGTCGAAAAATCGTTGCATAGTATCAAAAGTTTTGTGGTGAATAGCTTGTATAGTTGGGACAAGAGAGATTGTTATCTGTCTCTTGACCAATTCTTAGATTGGTTTGAGCTTTTCCTTTCGCATGGAAGTGTATAGGGCCATTTTGTCGTGTGGCCTCTTTTTGTATATGGGTGGCATTCCCTTAATGCCTTCTTTCTAATATATTTATTTACTTATCAAAAAAAAAAAAAAAAAGTGTCCAAATCTGTTTGCAGTTGTGAAACTTGTTATAATTGAGGATGCAGTAATTGTTTTTCTCTTTACTGAAGCTGGTAGTGACGGTCTGTTTACTGACTTAGTAGGATCATCATTAATTGCTTCTGATATATCTATGAGTTTAATTTCATCAATTTTAGCGTTGCTAATTGATGGACATTCTTTTATATGCAGATCAGGCTTTATGATCATCGTCTCATGCAGAGGGGGCCTGTCCAATTTTATGAGGGGAATGTCAACTCCCACACTCGCATACAGCTTGGAGTTGATCCATATGAGAGATTTTTCATGTCTGGTGTGTTTCATGCTAATTTATGCTCTTTCTTTGCGTGCAGATCTTAAAATTATGAGCTTATATACCACTGGATGTATTAACCTTAGGTGGAGAGGACTGCAATTTACGGTTATGGGGTATCAAGTCTGGTGAACTTCTATATGAAGATAAATTTATGAGTTCTGTCCCCTCAGTTGTGTGTTGGCCGGGAGGTACTGCAGCTGTTGGCCTCCATTTATTCTTTTCTCTTTTCCCCTCTCCAACCATATTATCTTCAACTTTTCAACAGAACTTCCAAGAATTCAAGATCAAAGCGAAAACGACAGAGACTATGTGTACGGCCAGGAACATGGTTCGGGAGCTTGGCTTGGATCCGAAGAAGGGCTATTTCATGTGCGCTGGTCATGAATGGTAACAAAATAAGCGGTTAGTTTTTTTTTTTTACCGGCAACAAATTGGACATATGTACATAATAACAAGACACAAAATTGGGAGAAAATAAGTCCACCGAGAAAGAAAGGAAAAAAGATTAAGATTCTCACTTTTCAAAAGTAGATTTCAAATAGCTGAATATGAAAGATGTATCAGGTTAGGTGTTTTGGTTGGTCATTGCACTCTTTAATTTTACTGCAATTGCGTGAAGTGCGATTTTCCAAGGCATAAATTTGCGAAATAGAGAACTCAATTGCAAGGGCCTTTCAATTCAGGGCTTGCATCCTCGCTGCTTCTAATGAAGCACTGAGCAGTTTCTGGGGTTTGGTTTCGGATCAAAGAACACTACATGCTGATAGCTGGGATAGAACATACTAGACATCTTTAGGAAGTATACCACTGAAAATTGGTGCCTTCAGGATCGTTAATGCTTTACTTTTTACCCTTCTACATGCATATAACATGAAAAATAGTGCAAGCAAAGTGTTGCTTACCATTTAGATCTTTGTTAACACCATAAATTAGGATAAATTTGCTGTCTTTTGGTTTTTGTTATAGACATTGGAAAATTGTTATGCAAAATTTTCTACTTCTACTAATCAAGGTAAAGAAGTTTTTCCTTAATTGGTTTCTTTTTTTGATTTTTGATTTAGTTATAAATTAATAGAAACTATTACTATGTTTTATGGTTTAGCTACATCTCAACATTTACATAGTTGCTCTCACTCGTCCCATGAGAGTTGATAGCACATAGGAAGTTTCGAATCTGAGACTTATGATGGAGCAAACTCCAAGTCCCAGGCCCTGATCATCAAAGCAACCTTCGGGGTTATCTTGGGTATTTCTTGGTATCAGATTCTAACTGCTAATATACAATTTTTGTTTGAAGTTAACAATGGTCTTCTTGAACTCTTTTCAATTCCATACCATCTTTTTATTGGAAATTCCAGACTAATTAAATTTTTGTCCAAGTTTGGTTCGATGGTTGTTCAAGTCAATCAGATCTGTGCTTACTGGGACGTGTATTTGCCTAAATAATCTATATTTTACTAATATAGAATTTCATTCAAGAATCAAATGAGATTAAATCTAGCTAGTTCACTGTAAACTCAATGAACCAAACAATTTACTTTTCTTGTTTTATTTACTAAATACTACCGTACATGGCATTAACTGTCCATCCAATTTCCTATGTGGCACGTTTTTATTTTGAAACATTGAACATCCTTGCTCATGTGGCACAAAAGTATGATAGTTATAAAGGAAGTACCTAGTTTCTTTGATACTTGTGGTCTCAATCTGAGTTATAAAGCCTCGTAGTTATCGACGTATCGTTGTCTGAAGTATATAGATTCAGTTAAACTAGGTCATCGACCAAACTTCACCAGTTTATGTTGGGAGAACAATCTCTGGAGTTATGTGGGTTTTATTGCCAATTGCCGTGATGGTTCTCTCATCTGTCGTGTCTCGAGCTTGTGCTACACCTCTAGTCCTTTGCAAACGGAATTTATGGATACTTATCTAGCAATTATATAGTGCATTCTTCATGTAATTAAAACTGGTGTTATTTATTCTGATTGCAGGCGGGAGAACTGAAAGTCTATTTGTTACCGAAATTTTGTTTAGATCTCCAAGTTATCATTACCAAGGTTGCAGGATCTCAAATGTTCCGGGTGATGTGGTACGCCCAGCTCATCATCTAGCAAATAGGCTGTAGCACCTCACATTCGATGCCCAGTTACCGGAGTTTGCCAACTTTTTGTTCATGTCCTTGGGAATCCAGGAGTAGATACGGTGCACGCACTTTGGCTTTTTACCTTGCCGTCGTAGGGATTCCTAATATTTATTCAGTCTATTATGGACCACCTAATCTTGCCGACTGTTTTGGACTACTGTATGCTATCCCGGTAAACTCTTGGAATTCCTGACATAACGTTGTTCCTATTTCCTCAAAAGGGAAAAAAAGAGAGGATTTCTTGTCTCCTTTAAATAAAGTAGTAACAAATTGGTTGCTTTTGGCAATCAAAACATCATTTTGTTGTCACTATTTTGATTTTTGAGTTTCATTCCTTTTAAGATATACAGTAGTAGTACTCTACTTTTGTGACAATTACTCCTCACCAACCCTATCCCCCAAGGCCCCAACCCAACCAGAGTCTGGAGCGACGAAACCGAAACTAACATTGAAAACATCAGCGGTCTAGTCCAGTCAATTACATAGAAAAGAAGAAAAAGGAGAGTGCTTGCTTGTCTTCTTTCTTTCTTTCTTTATTTAAAAAATAAAGTAACCAATTTAGGCTTTTTGTCTTGCTTAAAGTGAACTTATAAGAGTTTAACCGACTCCACTTGATTTGTAGTACTCCTAGTTAATACTAATAATAAATGTAACATACTCACTGCAACTGCATTTATTTTATTTTCCCTTTTCCTTTTCCTTTTACCGTGTTTGGGGCACGTGGCATGCATACAAGCAAGCTGCATAAAGAACTTGTAGATTTGATCCCGATTACGTTCTAAGCAAAAAGCAAACTAAAAGTTTTCAAGAAATGACTGGCCTAACTCTCAATTGATTTCCCGTGCTCCAGGAGTAATATTACTCTCTGTCTCTTTTTAAGTGTCCATTAAGGTTCTGCGTGCCGTTTAAACAAGATCTTTATCGCGTATTTTTATAAATATAGACAATTGAAAATATCACAGAGAACCGAGTAACAAATATCTGCACTGTAATATTATTGTATCCTGAATATGCACAAAATCAACCAGAAAAAAGGTGGTGGATTAGAGCAGAAATGTGATAGACTTGCAGCAGTTTCTTGCAGAGCATGTGGAGTATATATCATTCAATTTTGGTTGTCCAAATAGAATAAACAAAAGGACATGATACAAAACCTAGAACAAACAAAGAGAACATGTTAAAAAACACAAAAACAAACAGAGAGAAGGTGCCAAACATGGAGAAACCCAAAAAGAAAACCACAGAGCTGTGTTTATGGCGAGTCTGATTTCCAAAGGAAGGGACAAGCTAGGCAGAGGTACATAACCTGCTTTCCAATAAGTAATAGGAGTATGTATGTATATAGTCTTATTTTCTCTCAAGGGAACAAATATTATCCGTAAGTAGTAGGAGTATGTATGTATAGTCTTATTTTCTCTCAAGGGAAAAAATACAAGTGTGCGCAGTTAGAGAATTATTGATACTAGTAATAGGGTCCGGTCCCCTCACTTTTTCGGATACTTTGCTATAATTCGTACATGAAGGAATGCACTATTGCATATATATATATATATATATATATATATATATCTATTTAATAAAACACAAGGGTGTGGGGATCACACAAACACAAGTTCAAAGACGGGTTGAGATTCATTTGATCCAATAGTTGATATCAAAGGATGGGTAGTGTCGTAAGTACGGGCAAACACTAGTATATATATATATATATATATATATATAATATAATATACTATACGATGAGGCCACTTTCACACGCACGCAGAACAATGTTTTCTTTTCTTTTCTGATGGAAACCCTTTAAATTATGCTATGCTTTTGCTTTTTTTTTTGTGTGTGTGTGTGTGTGTGTGGTAATTTCATGCAGTCTAGTCTTACTAAGTAGTAACACGTAAAGGCCCAGAACCCACTTTCTTACTATATCCTAATCATTGTGTTTACTCTTCTTTTCCTCATATCATATCATAGCATATCATATCCCCAAAACTCATGAATAACATCATCTCTGATCTCTTATATAATCCCCTCCTGTACATGATCCTTCTTAATTATTATGTGATGCGAATGGGACCCCATTATCAGAGATCGAGGGTACTGTCAACTGTATCTGTGTGGCACATAATTACTTCTACTCTAAAATAGTGGCGGATCCAGAAATCTCACAGAGAGGGGTCACTTCTCAAGCAAAATCTTAGTAAAAATACTTAAATGAAGGATAGTGAATAAAATTAATGGAATGTTATGTTTTTGTATTTTTACTTCATTATATGTTATATTTAGTTTTGTATTAAATACAAAGGTACTTGTGGTTTTGTGGTACTACTATTATATAAGTGCTAATTTGGTAGGGTTCAACTCCCATTAGCTAAAAATTTACTCTGGCAAGAATCGAACCAAAGCCAATGGCGCTGAGGACCAAGCGTTTACCGCACGCCATCCTTGCTATGTTTTGGGTAACTTAATATATATTACTAATTACATTTTCTTTTAAAAAAAAATATTCAGATAGTTCTAGGAGGGTTACGTCCTTAGCTAAATTCGCCCATGGTCTAAAAGAAGTTGAGTAATTACTTATCAATACCCAAATAACTTAATCGATTTTTTTACATAAACGATGAAAAATTGCAATTTAAAGAATAAACCTTCCAGATCATAAAAAATAACATTTAAATAACTTTCATCTAAAGACTGTAAGATGATTGAATCAAGCTTTTATTTTTTGGAAAACGAATAAAATAAAGCCCAAGACAACTTTTTTACGTACCTACCCCGTGGAACAAATACTAGTGAACTTCCATGCAACAAAGCTACCACCTTAGCCAAATCCTGACTCAACCATTGCCCATCACGATTTATGATTCAAACCGTTACATTTATTGGTCTTTGATATGTCCGTCGTCTATTGAAAAAACCCAACACCACCTCTTTAAATGAAAACTATTACTGAGTAGTCAGAACTCATAAAGGCCTAGCCAGAGTAGCAGGATGAAGATTTTAGGCTTTGGGGTACAATTAAGGTAAATATTGTTTGTCTACAAAATGGTTATTATCTCTACCTCCCCTCCAACTTTGGGCCTTACTTGATATATCCATGCATCATGGTTGTCCCTCAGCCTCTAGTGAAATTTTGATTCATGCTATGAATACGAAATGTGTAATTGATTGAAATTTTTGCAAAAATATATACATATAAGGGGGTAAATTACAAAACTTACTTGTAGAACCAACTATTCTAGCTCAGCTTGTTATACTTGCACAACTGTAAAATAGGGAGATTATACAAGGTGAATTCTTAAGTGTAAGATTTGATTGTTCTCTCCTGTTATGCATTGGGTTTCTTTCTTTGTTTCTTTGTAGTTAGTTAGTGTTGTTGGGCTGGCCATGGACTTAGTTAATTGTGCTGTTAAGAATGAATATATATGTGGTACCGTACGTGTTAAACTTTCTTACGTACATAGATTGCTGTCTAGTTTCATAATATCTATCAGCAGCTCGGCGATATATCTATCTACAAATTTATCTCCTATATACTGTACTATGGGTTAAAGGAAAAAAACTAAAATCACACCTTTGGAACTCCCGCATGCATATATATTAATTCGACACACACACACACACAAGGACTTACGTCCGGCTAGCTAATTTCCAGTAACTGAGAGTGTCCTTCCTTTCCAAACAATCAGAGTACTAGTCCGGATCCAATGAGAGATCACCGTGTGGGACTCCCTTTTTCCGATCGAATTGCGACGATTCGAGCCGCTCAAAGTGATCAGAACGTGATTTTAAGGGTACCCGCCAGAAATCAGTAAAAAAAATGATCGGAAAGGCTTGATCCGAACAGTTTTTTATTGAACGGTTCAGTAAAAAATTGCAGGGTTCTTACGGCGGGCATATATGGTGATGATGACCCATTACCCACCCGTGTCTTATATATATTTACTGGTCGGTGATATATATCAAACGTGCATACTGAAGAAGCAGGTTTCTCACGGAGGTGGAAGATCGACTTGAGGCCGGCAATAGCTGAAATAGCTGAGAGCATGGGATAACCCTAACCCACTCGAAATTTTGGTATATATATATATATATATATATATATATATATATTCAAATGAATAGGTTCTTATTTTACTAAAATAAGGACCTCCCCGTTTCTCCCATTTTCCGTTCGAATTTTGATGATCCAAGCCGCTCAATGTGTTCAGAACGTAATTTTAAGGGTATTCACGAGGAATCGGCAAAAAAAAAAGATCAGAAAGGGCTTCTTCCGAGCAGTTTTAATTTGAACCATTTGATAAAAAAACAAACAAAAACTGCTCGTTTTTTTTCCATTCTTGATCTTTTTTTTTTTTGTTGATTTCTCGTGGGTACTTTTAGAATCACGTTTTGAACACATTGAACGGCTCGGATCATCGAAATTCGATCGGGTAAAAGAGGTTCTTATTTTATTAAGTTAAGATGGTCCCTAGGAGAAGGGGACTCATATATATATATATGACTTGAGGCCGCCAAGAGCTGAGAGCATGGGATAACCCTAACCCACTCGAAATTTTGGTGGCATATATATATATGTGAAGCAATATCGTACTTTTGAGTTAGAACTTATAAACACAAACAAATAGATACAGCAGAGAGAGTATGCCACTGGAGCGCTTATTACGCCGTAGTGAATTATTCTTCCATTCTCTGTGGACGTAGGCACACTATATATATATATATATATATATATATATATATCTTGTTTTCTCCCGTGTGTATGTGTGAATAAGTGTGCTTGTCATTTTCTCTATCCCCTCTTAATTTGTTGTGCATTTTTTGTAGCATCATACCAATAATCACTGATCCATGTCACCCACAACACTCTCACATTTTTGAACGGTCTCCAGAGAGAATCCCAACCATATGTATAAAGCATGCTAGCTAGCTAGCTAGAATCACCCATTTGGGCTGTTAACATTTGGACTTTCAATTATTTGGTGGTGTGGCCCTTGTAGCAAATAAAAGACAAGACAAGACTAGACACATACACCCAAATCATGAATATGGGTACCAAATATCATCACGTGAATATCACCATATCATATGTACATTATCATGGATGGCAAACTGATTGCAATACAATAACAAGAAAGAAAATAATCTGAATCGCGTGATCAGAATGCTAGATTGTATCAGCGATTTAAAATTTGCAACCAACGCATGGGAAATATATAGTCTCGATCATAAACCTAAACAGGAGACAAGAAGATGGAACTGATATTTTCTTTGATTTGGTGACTTGGGTTTTTTTTTTTTTACCTATTTGAGATGGGATTTGGACCACTGGGGACTTCATGGGCACTGGCACTAAAGACTCGGCCTCCCCTCCATGTGGGTAATGGTGGCAATTGGTGAACTTCGATTCCGTTTGTCGTTGAATTTTGAGGTCTTTGGGTACTAAATAGAGTCATGTCTCTCTTCGTCGATTCTTCAATATCAATCGAGGAGGTGCCCAGTGTGTTGCTACGGTGATATCTGGCTGCAGAAGTTGTGCGGACAAAAAGAAGAAGTACAAAGACAAGGACCAGGGAGGCTGCAGTATGTGTAGAAATGGAGGTGCTGGGGGTCATTTTACTTGAAAAAATGCCACCATGATCAATAGCCATATATTTATATATATATATATATGTATATATATAGCTATTAAATGACTAGAATGGAGCTAGCTCATCCAACTTGAATAATCTCGGAGAAACAACTTGAGACCTAAGAAGTGAAAACCTCAGCAAGGAAAGTATGTAGTGCTAAAGCTAACATTTGGTGTACTATAGGTGTTGGTAGTGCTAGCTAAGGAAGGAAAAATGAGAGAGCGAGAGAGAGAGAGAGATCTGTGAAAGATAAAGGTAGGGAAAGAGAGAGAGAGAGAGATCTGTGAAAGATAAAGGTAGGGAAGGAGACAGACAGTTTGCTTTAGCTCTCTCCTCTGGTGGTGGTGGAGATGGTGAAAGTAGTGAAAGTAGGGATTCAAGTAAAATAAGAGAGAGAGAGAGAGAGAGAGAGAGAGAGAGAGAGAGTGTGTTTTTTGACAATGAGAGAGCGCTTGTAATTTGTAAGTCTCCAAGGAGGAGGACAAGTGGAGCCCATGGTAAGGCTGGGGAAAGAGATATACTGTAATAGAGATGGAGTCAATTAATTTTTCTAGACTTTCATGCAAAATGTACATACACATATCGACAAAAGTTCTCAGACCTCTAATATAATTAGGGCAAAGTCTACTTTGATCCTATGTGATTATCACTATATGCGAATACACCCCTCATGATTTTAAAGTTAGCGTACATAATCTACTTGTGGTTTCCAAAAATGAGCAAATAGACTATTTTCCGTCCATTTTAACTCCAAGTATAAAATACGTGCATTATAAGTGCGTGAGGCATTGGGATATATACATTTAGGACGATTTTGCCCTCAAAACCCCCCCTCTCTCTCTTCTTCTCTACCTTTTTTTCTGGCGAACTCCATAGCCTCCGGCAAACCTTTAGCATCACCACAAATCCTCAACTTGCCATGCTTAGACTCGCCGGATTCGGTTGCCAACGAAGTGGAGGCCCGTCTTCTTCTTCAATTTCTTCTTCTTTTTCAATTTCTTATAACCCATTTGAAGCTTCAATCTGGGGTAATCCCAGGCCACCATATTCCACCACCCCATGCCATGTACAGAGCAGTAGACCCTGGCCGGGCTGGCCCCATTGGTGTCCCCACTAGACAAGCCGCTCCCACCCTCCATTTCTCGATTTTCATCCTATTGGTACACTACTGAATAATGTGAATGAGATGCAGTACTTATAGTTGCCAGAATCCATCAATTTAATTACAGTTTTGCAAGTTTATTTATGATCGCAAATCTGATTTCACTGGTTCCACATCTGTGGAAAGCGACAGATGAGCGATTAGAGGATTTTTATCTGGAAATTTTTTTTGTTATAGAAGAAGTCTTTTTTAGAAAGCGTTCATTTTCGGCCCAAAACAAATGGATCGAAGCATGAATTATAATTTAGTTGTCTAAGTTCATTGAGGGAAAACAATCTTTGGTTGTTTTTAGGCAACACTCGCCCCCCTCTCTCTCTCTTTCTCTCTCTAAAATTAACCTTCTAAACCCTAGCTGCTGCTTCAATACCATCCCCTCCCCTCCCCTCCGTCCCCCCTATGGTTTCTATCCTAAATCGGGCGGCTTTTTATGTATGCAATCCACTTCCTTAGTTCAAAAAAGGAGAAGAAGAAGTTCATTAAGGGACGTAAGGAGTACCTTTTCTCCTAGCAAATGTCACAATGAATTAACTCATAAATGGTAAGTTCATATACGGTTACTCAAGCAGATATTCAAATAGTCCCCTATATGGTCATAAAGAAAACGATCGTTTTTTGACCTTTGCATGCACCTATTTGGGCTTCTTTTGTTCTAATAGTCCTATGTCTGCTGCTACTATATATATGCTTAGGTGGTAAATATTTCAGTTGATTATTTAAGACTGGAGATTACGTTTAACTCAGGACTAAGAGATTGGTAGAGGCTCGTACATACTGTCCTGAACACTCGCTTATCAAAAAATCCAAGACAAGTTTATAAATTTTCAAGCGTAGGTCAATGTCATCACATGCATGGTTCAGCCTCCAAGGTCATAAGTTCGACCCTTCTTCTTTTTTCTTTTTCTTTTTTTTTTTTAATACAAAAACACATTTCAGCTTTGAAATTGCTTATTGTCTGAAAAATGCAATAATTGCATGGTCTTGTTGCAATTTCTTACTTTTTTTGGACATTTTTAATTTTGAAGAACAAAATGTCATGAAACCAGGTGGTTATGCTACGCAGATTGATTTGACTTGTTTTGATCAAAGACCTATGCAAAAAGACATGCAAAATAAAAATGTTAAGAAATCGGGTGGTTGTGTTGAGCCGATTGATTTAATTCTTTTATTAACGATCTACGGAAGATGACTTACAAATAAACGACTCCGATCACAAGAGCATGGCTCATGCATCCCCTGGACAACACTCTGGGGCCAATTGGTTAATTTGGTTCTAATATTAATATGCTATATGCTAACCCTTGGGGTAGTCACCAGATCATGGGACATCTGGTCCTGAACTTTTAGGTTTGAAACTTGCCTGAGGCGACTTTGATATCCGGAGGCGGAATGAATTTTGCCTCATTTTCTTGCAAGGAAAAAATTATATACCCACTATACAGCCCAACATTGTAATTTTCTATAACTACGAAGACAGTGTGTCCCCCTAAAATAGACCAACATGACTATTAATGTTCTTCCACCGTTTTGGGAAAAATTAGGGGAGGGCATCGTGTCATGTTCGTGTCGTGTCATCTTGTGTTTGTATCAGAATTCTCTCAATCCTAACCCGACTTGTTTAGCTTTTAGTGTTATCGTGTTGTGTCATATTCGTATTATGTGCTAGAAATACCCGACCCTAACCCGCTAACTTCGTTTGCAGTTCGTGTCGTTTTTCATGTCATTTCATAAATTTCCACCCCACTTCGTGTCGTATCGTGTTTGTGTTGTGTAATGTTTTATGTTAGTTTTAGAATTCTCTTAACTCTAGCCCAACCTGTTTAGCTTTTTGTGTTATTGTGTCGTGTTATATTTGTGTTTTGTGTCAGAAATAGCTAACCCTAATCCGCTAACTTCGTGTTGGATTCTCGTGTGGTGTTAGAAATTCTCACCCGAAAAATGACTCTCTTTTTGGGCATCTCTGAGAGGCCAAGCTAAACAAGGGTGGGCTTCTCTGGTGCACTAGACAGAATATAGGCCATCGAAAGAAAGAATGGGCCCATTTCAATCTTTTTTTTTTTGGGTACACATATGTTAGTATGGACCCATCTCAATCGTGTCTCAAACAACAGTAAAATATTAGGGGAGTTTAGAGGCCGGCCCTGTTTTCTAGGTTTGGACTTCAATTAGTCCTGACAAAAATATATTTTTTTTCTTTCAGTCCTTTTTTTGTACTTTTCATGTAATTTTACTATTTTACCCATTCTTCTTAACTTTTTGTGTACATGTCCACTTTTAGTAAAATTTATATTTTTAGAATCAATTCCTAATTCATATTATTTCAGACAAAAATACCCTTGGCTATGTGGGCTATGAGAACTGCCAATTCTCATAATCAATTCTATGAGAACTGCTCAGTTCTAATAGAAAACTGGCTATGTGACCCATATTATTTCGGACAAAAATACCCTTGGCTATGTGGGCTATGAGAACTGTCAATTCTATGAAAACCGCTCAGTTCTCATAGTCAGTTCTCATAAAAAATTGGCTATGTGACCCATATTATTTCGGACAAAAATACCCTTTGGCTATGTGGGCTATGAGAACTGTCAATTCTCATAGTCAATTCTATGAGAACCGCTCAATTCTCATAGAAAACTGGCTTGTGAACTAAGTTATGAGAGCTGGCTATGTGAAATGCCAATTCTCATAGTCAATTCTATGAGAACTGTTAGTTTTCATAGTCAGTTCTATGAGAATTGACTATGAGAAGTGACTGTTCTCATAGAGAACTAGCTTTGTGAACTAGTTATGAAAATTGGATTACGTGAACTGGCTATATAAACTAAAAAATACACAGTTCTCATAGTCTTACCACACACTAAAATACACAGTTCTCATAAAAAAATATATAGTTCTTATAGAAAATACACGATTCTAATAGATAGTTCTCATAAATAATACACAGTTCTCATAAAAAATTCGCAGTTCTCATAGAAAAATATACAGTTCTCATTGACAGTTTTCACATAAAATACACAATTCTCATAGAAAAATATATAGTTCTCATAGAAAATATACAATTCTCATAGACAGTTTTCACATAAAATACACAATTCTCATAGAAAAATACACTAGAATTAAATTTTTAATTGCCAAGTCTCATAGTCAATTCTCTGAGAATGTGAATTGAGTTATGAGAATTGCCAATTCTCATAGTCAGTTCTATGAGAACTAGCTTTGTGAACTGGTTAAGAGAATTAGACTATGTGAACTGGCTATGTGAATTAGTTTTCATAGACAATTCTCATACAAAATACATAGTTCTCATAAAAAAATACACAGTTCTAGTAGGAAAATACACTATTCTCAAAGAAAATACACACACAAACAAAAATACCTTTGGCTATGTGAACTGTCAATCCTCATAGTCACGTCTATGAGAACTATCAATTCTCATAGTCAGTTCTCATGGACAATACACTTCTCATAGAAAAATACACAGTTTCCATAAAAAATACACAGTTCTTGTGGACAATACACAGTTCTCATAGAAAATATACAATTCTCATAGACAGTTTTCACATAAAATACACAATTGTCATAGAAAAATACACAGTTCTCATAAAAAATGCACAATTCTCATGTAAAAATACACAATCCTAATAAAAAAAAACACACACAATTCACTAAAACACACATAATTCACTAAAAAGGAACCTTGCTTGCAATCCTCTTTTTCCTAATTGAGTGTGGCAATTGATGACTGAACTGACATAGACTTTGTAGTCTTCTGTTCATGCTTCTTTTCTCCACAACAGAGAGAAAATGGAGTTTTAAGAAAGAAATTTCTTTTTACAAGAGAATCCGATGAAACTTCCTTGTACAAAGAGAGAAAATAATCGCAAATTGAGAATCAGATGCTACAACGTGAATTTTCTGACAATTTTGAGATTTCCATTCGACCTTTACGCCCAAGTAATCTATCATCACAAACCTCTAGCAGATAGCTGAACCGCACAAATAAGAGAGCTTAGAGATGAAGGAGGAGAATCTAAAAGTTGCAATCGACATCCAAAATCTTCACGTCGCCGCCGACGTCGGTTGTCATCAAGTTCAATTTCGTCGTCATCGAGTTCGATTACAACACCTGGAGCTATGTGAAAATCTAGATCTCAATGGGAGACAACCAAATTTTAATGGGAGACGACCACAATGAGAAGAAAGGTCGCGTAGATACCGACGGCGGCAAGAAACGGCGACAAGAACGCCAATTCTCGTCGAACAGGAGACGGCAACGGCGGCGGTGGTCGGCACTGCTCCATCGGTGGTTCGTGGTAGCCGTGTCGGCGTCGACGGCGCCGTCCTTGTCCATCAAATCGTCGTCCTCCGGCTTGAAGTCCACTGCTTCCACATCTGTGTTCGTCTCTCTCTCTCTCTCTCTCTCTCTCTCTCTACAAGGTAGGTTGAAAAGGAGCAGAATAGAGAGGATGTGAGGGTGAGAGGCACAAAAGTCAGTACGCAATAGATCCGAGCCTTCCAGCTTCGGTAAAATATTTCAGAGTTGGGATCAAACCAAACCTAAAAAAGGGGACCGGCCTCTAATTTTCTAAAAATAACTAATCCTGCTAACAACTATTGCTTGAACAGAACCTATTCCTGTTGTGATTTTTGTTGTGCACTTTTTCTTTAATGAACGACAATAAACAGTTAATTCACCATAATTTCTCTCCAAGTGATATTACTGGATCAATACCCTGATTTACTTGTATTTGGCTCAAAATATGAACAGTCATCGAGGACAATTATAAAATTATAAGTATTCTTTATGAATTTTGATGGCAGTATTTGCATTAAAATGTGAGCTTTGGTGGAGGTGTTATTTGTTAATAAAGCTACTAGAGTCAAGGTAACTTTTGAACACCCTATCACAAAATCCTGGAGCCGCCACTGAATAAACTTATACACAATAGAAGGTTAAAAAGTTAATAAGTAACTAGGCGTCAAGTCTTGAACTCTAGATCTCAACACCCAACCAAATGGGCCAACTTACAAGTTTTGCCATGCACTTTATCTTTTATTTTATTATTGTTTCAAGTATTTCTAATTTTAAACGCAACAATAATACCGCAGCAGATCGATGGTATCATTTTAGGCCACTGCTGAGGATTAAATGACCTTGTGAGCATAGTGAAATTTGTTATGCAAATACTATATATAGTTGCTAGCTAGCTTGTTGGATTTGATAGTTAATTAGTCAAAACATATATAGATCATTATCTTACTTTATTGTGAGAAATTGGAAAGAGGGTGAATTGCAATCTCTCTAAATTGGATGAACAAAATTGTATTCATATGTCTAGCTCACCGGTATATTGAGTTTTGCTTCCAATAGCAAGTCTGAATTCATAATTGGAAAATTTAAATATCCATCCTCTTTTTTCATTTTATGTAAGAATTCATCCCTCCCTTTTTTCATACTTATGATTTCGTCCTTGCCATATGTAAATTACCTTTATTACCCTTTAAATATTAAACAAATGAGAGAGAGAGAGTGGGGGGGGGGAGGTGTGGGTGGGTGTGGTGGAACGGATGAAGACAGAGAGAAGGAGGGACGGATGAATTCCAATCCCTACAGTAACGGCTCAACATTGTTTCAGAAAAAATTAAGATTGAACAGGGGGAAGGAAGAGATCCCTAATTTCAAACTTTCAAACTTCCCACAAATCCCTCTAATTGCTCAGTTTCTTTATTTTCGGATGACAGAATAGAGGACGGTTTTTCGTCATATTTAACTCCCATGTCTGTTCCTTCTTCATCCTCGCCCTTCTTCATCATTTTTTCCGCAACAAGGTACGCTCATGACCATTGCCATGTAAATCTTTTGGTGTTAGTTTCATAGTGTTTGTATCATTTACCATGTAAATCTAGTTCAGTCCTGCCTGGTTTGTGCTCCAAGCAGAACCCCTGGTTTTGTAGTCTAAGCAGACCTCCCCATTTTTTTTCTTTTTCATGGTTAATTTACCATGAAACGGGTTTGGTTGTTCAATCCATCTATTGCTTAAAAGTCACCATGAATCGTGAACAAAATTACTGCCATATTGTTCCAATCGTGTAAAAGATTAGATTTTTGTATCTTTGGTGTAGGCTTAGCAGACTCCCTTGGTTTAATATTTACCATGGTTAATTATTAACATCATTTACCATAAAATGAATTTGTCTGTTTTTTCCATTCCAACACTATGTACAAATGTGGTATAATTGACAAACCATATTCCATGTAGGATTGACATGGCAAGTGAATTAATCATGATGTGTCAACATGATGGCAAGTTTGTAGCCATTCGGATGAATCGTGAACATGATTTCAGCATTGTCATCCATAAAATATGTGCCTGGTGGTCCGATCTTGACCCGGATTCTGTCATATTGAACTACTTTCTCAACGATACAAAACATATAATATTAGACAATGACGATGATTTGACAACCATGTTCCAAAATGTTGAGCTGGCTGGTATCGATGATATTATGATCACGGTCAGAGATGGTGCAAAGTTTTTCATGGATGAGGCCGTTCAAATTACCCCAACTGCAAAATTTGATATCGGTAAGGGCAAGCAGACCATGATTGTTGATGACGACGACGTCATTCCGTCGTTCTATTCCCACAAAAAAGTTAAGTTGCTATCTTCCGATTGGTTTGATGGGATTACAATGGTTAGTCAAATGTTTGAGGGTGGCGCTTCGGATTTCAAGAATGTGTTATGAAAGTTTGCTATCGAGCGGGGGTTCGAATATACTTTGTCAAAAAATGACAAGGTTCGTGTTACTGCCCAGTGCAAATATTGAACGGTCAAAAAATGCATGTGGCATGTGCATGCCAGAATAATGCCGGTGAATGAGTATTTCCATATCTTAGGCATGGACCTAACTTACACATGTGGTTTTGCCGTACAGACGCTTACTAACCTGCATGCCACCGCGGAGTTGGTTGCTGACTTAGTTGGCTATGATGTTCGGGGCAAACATCAAATAAAGCCTGTTGATGTTGTCAAAGGAATTAAAAGAGATTATGGACTAAATATCTCGTACACTAGGCATGGTGGGGAATTGAGAAGGCCAGGGGTCTCGTGTTTGGTGACTATGTGAAATTTTTCTCGTGTTTGAAATGGTATGTTGGCACAACCAAAAGCACAAACCCGAGCAGCCACATCGATTTGGAAAGTGACGAGGAAACTAAGTGGTTCAAAAGGTTGTTTGTTGCTTTCGGTGCATGTGTGCAAGGATTCAATCAATGTTGGCCCCTAATTTTTCTTGACGCAGCCATCTTAAAGGGAGGTATAGGGGACAATAATGACAGCCATCGGGAAGAACGACAACCAAGGTATATACGGTTAAAATCTGCGATTAATTTAGTGTAACATGTCGTATTCATATGTATCATGGTGGATTTTACCCCCGGAAGGTTGTGGTTAATGTAGTTACCATGTTCCGTTTTGGTGATATATTGCAAGAATTTTTCCAATTTGTTTTGCAATTGTTGATGGTGAAACTTACGAAAATTTAGTGTTACATGTCGTATTCATATGTATCATGGTGTATTTTACTCCTGGAAGGTTGTGGTTAATGTAGTTACCATGTTTCGTTTTGGTGATATATTGCAGGAATTTTTTCAATTTGTTTTGCAATTGTTGATGGTGAAACTTACAAAAATTGGCGTTGGTTTTTGAAACATTTACGATCAATATTTGCGCCTGGGAGGGATATCACCTTCATATCGGACCGTCATACGGGGTTGCTTATGGCTAGGCGGGACATATTTCCAGACTCGGTCATGGGTATTGTCTTCTCCACTTGAAGAGGAATTTGAGAGATCATTTGAAAGGAACAACTAGAGCTTATAGGGAGAGGGTGGTGAGTGAGTTTGTTCAATGTGCGTATGCTCCTACACGGGAGATTTTCCACCAAAACATGACTAAGCTTTTTGAGTCGTGATGATGGTAAGGTGGAAGAATTCCTAACAAATTTACGCCATGAAAATTGGAGCAATGCATTTTTCCTGGGTCAACAGTACGGTGAAATGACATCCAATGTTGCTGAATCATTCAATGCGTGGATTGAGATTGAGAGGCACCTTTTGATCACAATTCTTGTTGATGAGTTGAGAAAGAAGATCATGAACCTAATGTCAGAGAGGAGGGAAGAAGCAAGCAAATGGGGGTGCCAAATTTGCCCAGAAATGGACAAGAGGATGAGGGCATCGTTCAATGAGTCGCGGACATGGGTAGTCAGCGCAGCAGGTGATGGTGTTTATGAGGTGCACGCGTTTCCTAACGTAATAGGTAACATTATTAGGCGTATTTGCTCATGCCAGAAATGGCAACTTATTGGGTTTCCATGTGCTCACGCTGTTATCGTGCTTGCTTCGAGTGAGAAGGATATGACCGAGTATGTTGACCCTTACTACTTTTAACAAATATTCCGTGCCTCTTACTCCACCTCGATCCACCCAATACCAACTGTGTGGATGCCCGAGCGTTCGGTTGTTGAGGATTTTCTCCTTCCTCCACTATGCAAGAAGCCACCCGGGCGACCCAAGAATAAGCGAATTCCTTCAAGGGGGAAGAACGTAACTTTTATTAGATGTGGGAGGTGTGGCAAGATGGGGAAACACAATAGCCAAACATGCAAAGATGCTATGTAGCTTTGGCCCAAAATGTTGCGAAGGATCTCGGGAACTCTAAATAAGTGCCTTTAGCACGAAACTCATACAACTTTTTTTTAAGTTATTAAATAATACTTGTGGTTACCCCGCATATTTAGGTTCTCGTCTATTCGTAGGAAGCAAATTAGTTTCATTTATGTTCTGATTTCATGTTTCGTCTTATGCAGCAAAACTTTGTTTTAGGAGCTTCCTTGTTAATGTCAAAGGTGCATATTTATTTGGCTTGATATGATTGTCTATACTTCTGAATCGACACTATTTTCATGGTAATTAAATCATGTTTTCTTGAAATAAGATCAACGAAGAAAATAACCAGCAAAAGAATAAGTAAGAAATTTTTTACCAACTAATCATTTTGAATTTGATTTAAATTTATGATCAACTTATCATGTCATGTCTCATTCGAAAAGGTTGCAAATCTCAATTTAGTGAACTGACACTGTTTTTATGGTAACAAAACCATGTTTCATGACATAAGATCACCGAAGGATATGACCAGGAAAAGAATAAGATATTTGGTAATAACTTGGTTTGATTTGCAATAAAATATGACCAAGAAAAGAATATGACCAGAATAATGAATTTGATTTGCAATGGTGGTCAACTTATCATGTCAGGTCTCATGAATCAAGGTGGCAAATCTCAAATCACTGAATGATTTCAAAGGATTTTTTGTTATAAACTGGCCATGATACAATACAACTGGAACTATTAGAACACAAGTTTTTGTTATCTTACACGATCAGTTTAATGATTTCAAAGTGGCCAATACCTATTCCTTTTTCCTTGTTGGGAATCAATATAACATGACCAGTATATTCTGCAAAGGAAATGGCCAAAGTCCTATTTATCATGAACCGTTGCAGAATATTATCAACAAACCATGATATGTTGACCAACTTTGCCATGATTAGTTGCCTGAATCTGTGCTCAATTTTACTTTACAATTCCAAATGCCCACAATCAAAAGAATACATTCTGAATGACAATCAAAATAATAGTGAATCAAATACCCAAAACCACCTAGACATGTTATACCAATTGCAAAGCATCCACTCAAAAGTTAATTCACAATCATGCTTGGTGCATGCAAAATATGAAAACATCATCCAGAAAACAAACACTGGACATCCAATTATCCCAATAGAAGGTTCCATAAACAACTAACATCAGCCTATGTTCAAAAAGTTAGCAAAGACGATGTCGGAAATACCATCTACTACCATCCTAACTCCACAAATGGACTGCAACACTTAGGAATGCTTTAACTATTTCAGATCAGATTTTATGACATGCTGCTTTCCTTAGGATCGACGAGATTTCTTCGTTTCGATAGTATTGCCGGATGATATAACACACAATAACACCGCAATCGAGGCTGAAACCAAAAAAAAAAAATGATAAGTTGACCATATTACATTGCGCGTTCTTAGACATCGTGTGTCATGAAGGTTAGTGGAGTGAATAGCTCACGTATTATCTTCTTGTTGGGGACAGTCTTGGACTGTCACTATGGGTTCGCAATCCTGTGTGGTTAGCAATCTATCTCTAGTTCTTTTTCAATAACTTTCCACTTGATTTTTTTGACACAAAACCATCGTGAACAGTTGGTCAATATAACATGATAAGTTGACTATATCGTTGCATGTTTTGATTTTGCTAAATTACTCACGTATTACCCAACACCATATTATAACATACAAATTATGGAAAAACATATTACCAGTTGTTTTGCTGTCTTACAGTGGGCATCCACCCCGGTTCTCTCCATCATAGAATTGTAAAACTTCCAGCTACATTCTTCATTGTCAAGGACAAGTAATGTCCAATGATAACCAAAGTGGATTGGAAACATCAAGTATCGGTAAGAAGCCATTTGTGGCATCATTCTTTCAAGTATTTTTTTGCATTTTATAGGACACTTACACCCTAGCATTGTCTGCACCCGACAGTGACATAAAATAAACACAGGATGAATGTGATCTAAAAGTTCATAATGTGTCAATGAATACTCAGCAAGGTTGCATCTTACCAAGAAACTGCACGTGAATACATAAACCGTCTTGTTCGTCACTTGTGTGCAATCACCCTGCATTTGATCTGCCACACTACCTTCCTCAGTTGATAGGATCTCAACGTATGCATCAATGACCTATGTAACCATATAGCATTTGAATCTTATCATGATATGTCTTAACAAGACAAAAACTAAAGAAGATCATTAAACCGACGAATTTCAATGGAGAATTTTATGATAATAATAAATGGATTCTAAACGAAATGAAATTCATAACAACATAGACATTCCATTAATCACTTACATTCCCTGATATCGCAGAATCAACAATGAGTTGCCGGATATCTTCAACAAATACGGAACATCCCATAACGGCCCCTGACCATATAATCGTGCTGCATACAAACGAGGGGGTGGCATGGTCAATTTGTACTTCAGAATATTTAGAACATATAGAATGAAATACCAAATGATAAGAGCTCAGGTCCTGAATTTTACCTAGTATAGGATTCATCCCACATTTTTTAAATTTTATCTTTCTCCTCGCTCGAGAGTAGACGATGCACTGCGTTTGTCCTAAGGTTTCTAATTGGTTTAGGCTTAAAAGGTCCCTTTTCCGGCCCTGCGATAAAGTTTCAACATCGATCACTCCTTTGGGGTCGACCTCTGCATCTACTTTTGACGATTCTGATGTGCGTCTCTTACGTTTATGTCCATTCTCATACTCTTCTTGTTGGGTGTCCTTCCTCATCCTCGCTCTTAGACAGGTAATCATAGAACACTCTTGCTCCTTCGGTGTCATGGGTCTGTATTTCTGTGTCACTTCGTGTACTGCTGTCTCCGTAAGTTGATCCTATAGCTGATTGTTTTCACTCAGTAGGACCAAAACAGTTTCATCCAAGCTTTCAATCTTCTTGTCCTTGATTGCAATTTCTTTCGCATGAATCTCATCAATCTGTTTCATGCGAAAGAAATTGCAATCCGTTTACGGTCCTTCATCTTCGCTATTTGGTCACACCAATTAGAGTTGATTTATTATCATGTTCTGTTGGATTACCAATGTATTCAATATTAGGACCATCGGCTCGAATATCACTGATCCGTGATGCAATTTCGGCACCGTATTTCGTGTGCACACTGTCCTGTTTCAGAAAATCCTCCACCGTGTGCACACTATCCTGACTTCTTATCATCCTCGCTGAATCCCTCTTTTTACCAGTCACCAATGCATACTTACGCTTACTACATTCAGTCCCATTACCATATTTTGCTAAACCATTTCTCCCCTCATTTCCAATCTTTTCCTTCGACATCCGGCATCGCCATTGTCTTTGCTCCCAGAAACCATATTGGTATCATGAACATTTGGTTTCCGTGGAACCACCTGATGAATTAGAAATCAAACATGTCACTGCAGGTTACCATAATGATCAAAGTAACAAGATTCAATGACTAGAGGATTGCAAAGGTCGAATTCAACAACCAAAAAAAAATTGTAACAAGTAAGTTTAACAAACCAAATAGCTGATCAGATTCAAGCTCATTGAGTGCTATTTCCCTAAACGCTTTTACCAAATCCATTATCCTCCACTTAATTATACTGAGAGATTCTTTAGGACGAAGGGGTTTCACTAGTCTGGTGTGCTCTCATAGCCGGAACTGCATATTTCAAAAGAAACATGGTAAATACATCCTGTTTATTCACAACTTTAAAAAGTAGTTTAAAACACAAACTACTTACCAGAAGAACCACGACACACCTTGACACCCTCCTTGGGTCGTCATGATGCTATCTTATTGACATCATAAGTTAATCCATAATCGCCCCACACCAATCATAGTTTTGTAACTGTACAAAGTCCTCAACACGTTCCAAATATACCCATTTCACAGTTGTCCCGGCGGGGAAAAAAAGACTATGTAATAGGTAGGCACACAGTAGCCGTACAAAATCTTGCCTACCGGCCTTGTTGTTTCCAACTGCATACTTTTTCACAAGTTCCTTTAATGAAGTACTCGACAAACGTTCTGCTTTTATTGAACCTCTTCTCATCATTTCAACGCCTTCTCTGTATCCATACTTGAAACTGACCTTTTCAGAACCCCCTGTTATGCCAAATATACTAAATATGTCGTCCCGTGTTATCCTAATAGTCTTGCCTCCCAAGTTAAACCCGCCAGTGTCAGGATCATATGCGTTGATGATCCTGATATTCATTTTGTCACTTTTTTGACAATGCGCGGATGTCAACTTGTTCTCAATAATGGACTTGAAAATCTTCCAGAATGGAGTTTTCTTCATGATTTTGTTGTGATCATCACTCAAATTCAGCTCCTAAATCAATGTCTTTATGCAATTTAGGCTTGCACGATACTCTGTCTCACGTATTTCTCCCACATTTACATCTTGATGTTTCCTCAAACTAGGATGTTTGGCCTTAATTCCTTGCTCTACACTGCCAGATCTTGGGCGTTTCGGCGTGGACTCTACCACATCAAGTCGAGGATGTTTGGCCTTAATCCCTCATGCTACATAGCTTTCATGATCACACTAGACTCGATAATGTACGAAACATGAAATGTTTACACTCAAAATTACACTACAAGAAAAAACACTTTTGCCAACTAAAACAATGGTCGCCAAATGGCTGTTTTTAGTCGCCAAAAGGTTTCCACAACTAAAAATTTTGGTCGCCAGTTTGTCGGCGACACTTGGTCTGGGAAAGTTTTTGCCGACCAAAATTTTTTTGTCGCCGAAGACTTTTTTTCCCGACAAAAGAATTTGTCGGGCAAAGTATTGCCGACTAAACTATTTTGTTGCGGAAAGTTATTGCGACCAAACTTTTAGTCGCCGTATCTAATTAATCAGAATTTTCTTTGAAAACAATATTACATATGGCGACAAAAACTTTAGTCGCCGAATGTTCATTTCAAAATAAATAATATTCAAAAATATATTGCCACGTGGCACTGCCTTCAACCGCCACCTTGCGCGTCCCCATCTTGCACCATCACGTGGCAGGTTTGGAATAATCCATACATTGCACTCCCAGGTTTCGAACCTTGGACGTCCCGCATTCCAATTGGGCGCACACCATTGGGCTATGCAACAACTTGTGCTTCGTTAATGAAAACAATTTATATATTATGTACGAACCTTTTGTTCATTGACGAAAAGTTAAACGATTATAAAATAAAATAAACTACGTTTATTATGATATTAATCCATAGTAAGATTAAAAAAATTAAATGCACTAATTTTTAATTTATTTGAACCGGTGCGAAGTATTTTTTAGGTCATTTCATCTTAAAAGGTCATAATTAAATAATTTATTTTAAAACTCTCATAATTAAAGTATATGTGCTATTCGTTTGATTTTATAACCCTCTTAGGGCTCTCATTTGCAATATATGGTCAAAAAAGTAATTATGACCTTTTAGAATAAAATAATTAAAAATAACATTTTCGCACCGATTCAAACAGATTGAGAATTGGTGCAATTAATTTTTAACGATATTTTTTTTTATTTCAAACTGTCTCATAATTAAGTATTTACTCTTCATTTGGTTCAAGATGAGAAAAGCCTTATAGCAAAAAATTAATTATGATCTTTTGGGATAAAATGATAAAAAAATAAAATCTTAACAACGATTTAAACGGATTGAAAATGAACACTTTATTTTTTAGGGTAAATTTTCGTAGTCGTCCCTCTAGTTTTACGGTTGTCTCAATTTCGTCCTTATAGTTTCAATTGCTACCAATTAAACCATGTAGTTTGTTTTACGTTAAAAATTGGTAAAATCGTTAGAATATGATTAAAAAATTAAGTGCTTCAATTTTCAATCCGGTTGAACCAGTACGAAAATCTTAATTTTTTTTTATCATTTTATTCTAGATGGTCGTAATGAATTTTGGCTCTAAGACCTTTCAACGAGCACCCGAAGACTCCTTATTTAGTTTCAGGGCTCTCTTAGGGTGCTCTTTGAAAGGCCTTAGAGACAAAAACCCATTACGGCCATCTAAGATAAAATGATCGGAAAAATAAGATCTTCACACCAGTTCAAACGGATTGAAAATTGGAACACTTATTTTTTCCCACCGTTTACATATTAAAAAATATAGTTAAAAAATTAAGTGTTCCAATTTTTAATCTGTTTAAACCGGTGTGAAGATCTTATTTCCGTTAGTTTTTAACCATATAGAATACGGGGTAGTTTTGGAGATAACTAATTAGACACCTAAAAAAATACCACATAGTTCCCGATCAAATTTTGGTGATTTGAGCAACTCAATGTGATCAGAACGTGACTTTAAGGATACTCGTGAGAAATTAGCAAAAAAAATGACCAAGAAATACTTCATTTGAGTAGCTTTTAACTTAGATTTGATTAACGATTCAATTAAAAACTGCTCAAAATAAGCACTTCTTGGTCATTTTTTTTGCTAATTGCTCGCGGGTACCCTTAAAATCACATTATGCACACATTAAACGGTTCGGATCAGAAAAATGTGATCGAAAATTATGAGATTGAACCGCCCCGATATATATATATATATAGAGGAGTGCCACGTTAGCTAACACACTAAGCTATATATAGGAGGATAGATCGTGAAGCTTAGGACGTGAACCAAGAAAATTTATGGCTCATAATCAGAGGTTTATCAAAGTATGCTACCTTTTTATTGAATTTAATGATTGTCGATCATGCGGCTATAGTTATATGATCAGCTCCATATTTCGCATGACTAATATGCTTGGTGGATACTACAAAGAGAACGGCTCCGATCATGTAGTTTATGTTATGATTATATAGCTACCATACATTCACTTACAACACCAATACAAATTTAGTTTTACAGAATTATATGTTTTGCAACAAGTGAATGTATGGTACCTATATAATCATAACAAAAATTCCACCATCGGAATCGTTCATTTTGTAGTGGATACCAAGTATACTTGTCATGAAAAATATGGAGTTGATCAGATAGCTATAAAAGCATGATCGGCAATCATTACATGCAGTAAAGGTATTGCACTTTGATAAACCTCTGATTATGGGCCCATGAATCACAGATTATTTTCATTTTATCTGTACATTTTGTAGATGTTATTTATTAGATGATCCCTACAAAATATCAAGTTCATTGCTTGTTGGTATCCTAATATTTGGTGTTCATTAATTAAATGATGCAACTGTAGTACACTCTAGTCAAACTTTGATTATGGACACCTAAACGGCATGTTATTTTCATTCGATCCATACATTTTTAGATTTTATTGATTATATGATCCCTAGAAAATATCAAGTTCATCGCATGTTGGTTGCCAAATAATCGAACGAAAATATTATGGATGATGGCATAAAATATTTAAGTTTATTATGATATAATATATAATTTTACTTTTTTCCGACTAATATTTTCGAAGGCAATTGGTCATTTTCGGCGACCAAAACTCTTTGGTAGCCTAATGGTAGCTTTCGCAGACTAAAACATTTTGTCGAACGAAAATATTATGTATGATGGCATAAAATACGTATGTCCATTATGATATAATATATAATTTTACTTTTTTTCGACTAATATTTTCGAAGGTAATTGATCATTTTCGGCGACCAAAACTCTTTGGTAGCTGAATGGTAGCTTTCGCCGACTAAAACATTTTGTCGCCTAATGTTTTTCTTTGCCGACAAATTCTTTGGTTGCCAATTGTTCATTTTCGGCGACCAATGGCATTTGGTAGCCAAATGGTAGCCTTTCACCGACTAATTATGTTTTTGTCGCCAAAGGTCCCCTACAATTGGCGACAATAAATAATTTAGTCGCCAAATGTATACAATTGGCGACAAAAAATATTTTGTAGCCAAAAGTTGTGAATCGGCGACAAAAAATGGCTTGGTCGGCAAAAGTTGGTCGCTAAATGTGTTTTTTCTTGTAGTTAAACTGGTATTAGCCAAACTTATGTCACGTTGACCATGCTAAATTGTGTATGATAAAGTGACCATGTTTAAGGAAACACTAACAAATAATTATTGGCTAGTTTCAAGTAGACTGGTCGTGGCTACTACAAAATGGCAAATTTATCACCTACTTGCATCAGTTGATAGTGAATTGAGGTTGTCAAATATACTTCACGGTTGGCCTGCCATAAATGAAAAAATTTATGGCTAAATTACCACAACAAAAAAGGAGTTACTCAAATTGTATCATGGTTAGATGGTTAAATTATACCGACTAGGGTTTTTCGAAAGTTTGAGCTCCTAATTCAAATGGATTGATTCCTTTAAAGATGAATATTGTCGATTAATATGATAAGTTTACCACATATTTGCTTGACTTCTTCATTGATCAAGTTTGCAAACAGGACAACCAAAAGTCATATTTTCCATTGCTATTGTTTCACAAAACATGGCTAAATTACCATCAAAACCGGAAATAACATAACATAATCAGACCGTTACATGGTTAAATTACCATGACATTATATGGTTACATTACCATGACGATTACAACGATACATTACCGTTCCTAATCTAGCTTCGATCCGTGTTTTCTTCATTGTTCACATTGGCCAACCAGACAATAAAAAATCATTTGTTCCATGTGTCTTGTTTCACGGAACATGGTTAAATTACCATATAAAAAAAATTCATACTCAAACCTTTACATGGATAAATGGTTAAATTACCATGACGTTACATGATTACATTACCATGCCGATTACAACAATAATTACTGTTAACATTGAAATCATGGAATGCAACACGCACATTAAATGATAAAAAAGATATCATAGTAGGTTGTTTTTTTGTATATCGGCTTCAATCTTAATTAGGAACACGAAATCATGAAATTATGAATATCGGCTTCAACCTTAATTAGGAAGACGAAATCATGAATTGATGAATATCGGGTTCAATCTCACTAAACCCAACCAATTACCCAACTGATTCATGCCTTATTGTGACAAACGACAACAAATTTAGCACAATGGGCATAAACAAAACAGTTCTATAAGCGTAACCTCGCTCCAACTAGGAAAACCAAACCAAACAACCGAAGAACAAAATGGGGTTTAAGGGATATACTTACGTAATCTGACCATGTCGGTTTCGTCACCTTCTTCTCTGCCGGTTTCTTCAACCACGTACGACTTAATTGATTTTTTCCGTTGCGAAGTTTTCCGTAAAAACCCCATTCGGAAAGGACGGGGGAGTGCATTCGCCGTTGGGCGCCGACGGTATTCGGAAAAATGGAGGACGGACAGGATTGGGTTCTCCGACTGGTATGGGTTTATACCGACTAGGGTTTTTCAAAAAACTTTCAGCCCCAAAATCGAATGGATTATTTCCGTTTAGGATGGATATGTCGATTGATATCAATCACGACAATCTCGGGATGAGGACGCGAGGATTTCGCAGAACTGCTACCCAGAAGAAACAACAATCTCGCGAGGATGAAAGGATTTATGATTTCGTCCCCAAATTCGAGTCTCTCTTTATATAATATATGTAATAGATAAAACAACAATAAAAGGGTAGAAACGGCATAAAAACTAATAGGAGGACGAAATCATAAAGATCTAAGAATGGGAGGATGAAATCATAAATTTGTTAGGTTTTTAGGATGAATAATTAAGCCTCCCTTGATAATTACATTTTTAAAGAAAAATGCTAACATTTGTCCTAAAAGCAAAAGATAATAGGTGAAAGATTCATCGATATCCGAAAAAAATATATTGATATCTGTGAAAGTATATTAATATCCATGACAAATGTATCGATATCCGAACTTGTTTCGAATTATTGGCAAATTATCCTCCGCCTAATAGACAAACACTAGCAGAACCGCGTGTTTTTTTAAAAAGAAATGGTGAAAATTTTGGCAATGAAGATATAAATAGCCACATTTGCAAATTCAAATAGCCATTGTATTAATTGGAGATGCACTCTCTTCAAATAACAAGTCCTAGTGGTAGAGGAAAGGGGCATGAATGTGGGCCACACCACCTCTGAAATATTCATTAGTATTTACTTTGGTCCCTTAAAATGAAATTTTCCCACCATAATTGTAACGCCCCTAATTTTGGAAACGTGAAATAGACATTTTCATTAAAAAACTAAATAGAGACTGGCTCGATATCACATCATAATCTTAACAAAAGTACTTTTATTCAACAAAAGAAGGAGGAACTAGGGTTTCTATCTACTGCTCCGCTTGTTCCTCCATCCTGGCCAGCTCTTCGGCTCCAAAAGCTTCCTAGGTGTAGAGTTCACCTTGTTCATGTATAAGATCTGACACATTATACCAGCGTCGCCACCAATTTAATATGTCAGGGTCACCAAAGGTAACACCATGAGCTATGAAAGCTCAATAGAATAACTCATACCTACTAACCCTTATCTTACAAACATTAGGGCATATTATTAACAAATTCTACTTAGTACATACATATCTAGCAAACAGATAATAATGACACATCCGCATTCACTATTCACTATCGTTGGTGTACATGAATTCTGAGTTTCTCCTACACGTCATTTCGTAGACCGTGTCACTGGTTTCACCTTTCATTAACCATGATATATTTTCAAAATCATTTTTTTTACACACCCAACCTCGGTTTCGCCGTTTCGGTCTCCCGAGTATCATCACAATGGTTCCGCGGCACCGGGTTCCCATTGAGACACTTTGCATTGGCTCCTTTCTACGGATAACTAAGCTACACACCCAATCTCTGTTCCGCCGTTTCGGTCTCCCGAGTATCCTCACAATGGTTCCGCCGTCCCGGGTTCCCATTGGCACACACACACACAACTCACATTGGGCTACCATGTTCGGCCACAATGTAGTTTTAAAAATATTTTTCTTGCCCAGAACACATTTCTCATTAATCACACCCTATGTGCCATGTTTCTACTTTCTCGGTTTCGGTGTCTCATTTTCATGCAACGGTTTGGCGGTAGGACTTTTCACATAATTATTCATAAATCATTCATTGAAATCTTGAAACTAAACTAACAAGATCATCCAACTCTCTATTACTTAACATGCTTCAAATCACAACTTAAAGCATAACGCCACATGTACGGATGCCCTTGGAGTGAAAAATCACTTATACTATACAACAAAACAAGCAATTCATGTATACATACTCATAACCATCCGAAAGATCAAAATACAAATACTTCTATCAAACGATATAGTCTTATCTTTCGAAAAATCGTTCTTTCTTCCTTTGTGGGAAGTTTAAAACAACATATGTTTATTAGAGTAAAAGTCGATTATTCCAACATGCTCATACTTCCAATAGCGAAAATAAATTTGTTAACTATCATGCATTTCCAAACATTATAAGTGATAGATAACCTTATATACTAAGGGAAAGCAGTTAAGGATATTCTACATCATACTTAGAATTAGAGAGTAAGGAAATTCTATTTATACTTAGAGATAGAGGATAAGAAGATTCTACGCTATACGTGGAGTTAGTGAGTAAGGGATTCTACCGTTCTTCTTGGCGATTGGTCGGTTTTGAGATTCGCTCGTCGATTTTGCGAATCGGCGGCCTAACAGCTCCGAAGTGCTTCGAAAGGAAGAGAAATGGATTTTCTCTTCCTAGAAACAACTTTGCCAACTATACTAGGCTACTTTAAAGATCAAGGGGTGGTTTTTGGAGGTGGTTTGGTGGTAGCTCTCAAGAACTTTAAGAAACTTGAACTTTGGAACTAAGAAAGCTTAGAATTTCTAGAGAGAAGTGAGAGTAAAGAGTGAAGGTGTGAGAATGACTTGAAGTGAGCTTGCTATTTATAAGCCAAGGCTCTCTCTCTCCTCTCCCTCACCCGAATTCTCTTTCTCTCTCTCTCTCTCTCTCTCTCTCTCTCTCTTATCTTTGATTTTTTTTTCTTTTGTCATGTCAAAACATGGCTTGGTGGGTAGGTTGTACAAGTAACCATCAATGGAAGACTAGATTTTGTACTTTGGATAGATTTTAGGAAGATTTGATGGAAGAAAAAGGATGGTCCAAAGATTTAGTTGGTACGTTTTATATATAATAGGACAATGGTGGATAGATTTAACTTAAAGAAATGCATAAGTAGATGATATCAAGGTACTCTCTCAATCTTCCACATATCCCTCCATCTTTCACTAGTACAAGGTACATATATATATATATATATATATATATATAACTATGCATATATAAGTATATTTAAGTACATAGGAAATCTAGTCTTATAAATCTAAATATTTTATTGGCATGACTATCTTTTTATTACCCAAGGGATAAAAATTTCCCTAGTAGTTATTAACCAATGATTAAGACTTTCCTAGAAAGTCTATATGTCCTTTAAACATTTATAGGCATGCCTAAAATCATCTATGAGGTACATATATCTATATATAAGTACCTAGAAAAATCTAGGGAAGATATGGTCAAGATTCCTAGAAATATAATAAGCTAAGAAGTACATATATATAAACATATATGTGTACTTAGAAAATCTTGGAAGATGACTTTGGTGGGTAATCTAGATTTAGGCCTAATAGAAAAAGGGTGGTAGGCATGACAAGGCTCAGGTCATGGGATTTAGTTTATGACTTGTCAATCTATATATTTATTGGCAAATTCCTAATATTTATTGTCCAAGGGACAAAGATTTCCCTAACAATTATTATCCAATGGGTAGAAGGATAATAATGTTGAATAAAGTTTGAATGTACTCTCCATATCTCTCTCTAGTAGTATGTATCTAGTCTAGAAAGAAATAAGGCTTTCAAGTGTTAATCTAGAGAAGATATGGTCAAAAGCTAAAAAGTACCTATATCTATATATAACACATATGTGTACCTAAAAATTTTAGGACAATATCTTTGGAGGTCAATGGCAAGTCTAAGTTTTCTATTATCTATGGGATAAAAATTCCCCTAATATTTATTATCCAATGGGTAAAGGTTATGAGTATGGTCTAGGATTCCTTAGAATTATAATAATGGCTTATGAAGTACATATACCTATATATAAATATATAGGAGATCTAGAAGGTTGACCTTGGTTGGTTGTCCCTTGGGTAATATTTCCCCTAACAATCATTAACCAATGGTTAAAGAAAAAGTACGGTCTTGAAATAACTATATTTTTATAATAGACTATGAGGTGGTCAAATAAAGTACATTAGTCTTTCAAGTACATGATCAAGGAAGTACAAGAATATCAAGGGAAATTTTTAGGAGATCTTGTGTACTAGTACCTAGACAATAGGCAATCTTATTTTTATTATCCAAAGGTTTGAACTTTTTTCTACAATTTCTTATCCAATGGTTAATATCTACCCTCCAATTTGTTACCTAGTGGTAAAAGGGTGATGGTGATGTGAAGATTATTCTAAACAAGATAACACATAGATTTGTAGAGGTATATAATACAAGTTGGGGAAAGTACAATGGCTCATGGATTGAAAAAAGTACAATGACATATATATATATATATATATATATATATATATATCTAGTCATCTTATTAACCTATGGATAATAATTTCTCTACATTCTATTATCCAATAGATAATGTAAACATGTCACACTATTCATGACAAGTTAAAAGTACAATGATGTGTAATCAATGCATGCTATTACCTAATGGACAATATTTTTCATAATTTCTATTACCCAATGGATATATATAGAAAGGTTTTAACTGGGGTTCATCTAGGGTTAGGGAATTGTCTACCTTTCAATTTGTTACCTAGTGGTAAAAGGGTGATGGGGATGTGAAGATTATTTTAGATAACACAACACATAGATTTGTAGAGGTATATAATATAAGTTGGGGAAAGTACAATGGCTCATGGCCGGATTGGAAAAAGTATAATGACATATATATATATATATATATATATATATATATCTAGTCATCTTATTAACCTATGGATAATAATTTCTCTACATTCTATTGTCCAATAGACAGGTAAACATGTCACACTATTCATGACGAGCTAAAAGTACAATTATGTGTAATCAATGCATGCTATTACCTAATGGATAATATTTTTTCTAATTTCTATTACCTAGTGGAGATATATAAAAAGGTTTTAACTAGGGTTTATCTAGGGTTAGGGAATTGTAACTAGGTGAATTGGTAGTCCGATTCTTCCAACTAATCGGTTGGAATATAACTCTTCTTGCCATGTAGGACTGCTAGCTAAGAAATATAATTTTAAAGGACTAAAATCTAATTATGATGGATTATTAAAAATTAAAAAGGAATTTTAAAAGAAATTCAAAAAAATTTAAATATTTAATGAAATTTTTATTTACCAAAAATTAGGATCGTTACAATAATTACTCCAAGTTCTAATGAATTTCAAATTACCCCTTAAATTATAACACCTAAAACTTTACCATCTTAATTAAACTACCTAAACCGGTTAACTGGGTCCTTTATTACTCTCTCTTTCTCACTTTTTTTTTTTTTTAATGGTGAAGAAAATTTCATTAATCATAAAAGATCAAAAGAAGAAATCAATACAATAGGTGAAGACATACATTGAGACCGGATCTTTGTCAAGACTGCATTCTATTACGTACTCACCTCCATTGATCCATCTCCCTCGATTCTATCCCCATTAATACCAATTTGCACAACAGTCAAGTTTTCTAATTTTTTCTCTCTAAGTCACTGTGAAACTTGCAAGTATAAGAGTAAGATGATGGGCATGGAAGAAGATGCAATTTCAACCAGAAAACAGTTCAAATTAAGTTGTGTGACTTTCCATCAGAAAATTGTGATCGAGTAGGTCGTTTGACAATACTAACATCTTGACAAATTTGGTCGAGGCTTCCTATTCACACAAATGCCAAAGTCCTTTCTGTTCTACTAATGTTATGGATAGTACTGACCGTGCATGCGTAATACTCTATTTGGGAACTGTAAAAAAGACAAAAAGAAAAAAAAGTACTTTACTTTGGAACTTGTGGTGATTGATAGGGTAGGGACTAGGTACTAGGGACCATGTATGTAATGTACCAACATCCAACTTCTGCTAGCTATATGCAAGTTTCACTAATAGATAAATTTTTATGTAATGTAAATTGTAAAGTGTCACGGGTCACTTTATGTACGTTACGTAACGTGCATATATTTCGGACCACTAATCTCTATGTCCTTGCCTCATAGCCATTTCACACATTTATGTGTTAGAGTAAGGTGACTACAAAAATTATTGGCAAGGTCCGAAATGTATAAACTCCTAAATATATCTCACTATGTCTTAATCACCAAGTCAACCCCTTGGGTGGTGTTTTTTTTAATATTTATTTTGTTTTTCAGAAAAACTTTTTGCGCTTTTTTTTTTTTATTTTAAATAACAGCGATGGATGGAAGACACTCATTATTTTCATTCTTGGGGGAAAAAGAATTGACGTGTTTTCTTAATTACGAGAACAATTAAGTTGTGTTTTGAAATTTTGAATCTGCGTGCGAAATGAGATGAACTTCGTTTTTTGTATATTTCCAATAAGTAAAACAGCTTTCGATCCAGAGAGAGACCCAACACACAACTTTTAGTTTTCATTTGGGTCTGAAAAACAAACCAGGGAACAAATTATGTAAAGCCCCGAAAATTTGGAGACATTAATAAACATTTCAAAGATTATTTTCACAAAAGAAATTCATAGATTTATTATATCACTATTTCAAAAGCATATGTCATTATGTTACAACCGTTTCGAATAAATCAAAATATTACAATTTCCAAATAAATTTAAAAGCTTCCGAAATAAAGTCGACTTAAATTAATCAGAGCAACTATGCAGCTTTTTCCTCAATAGGATTGAACTGGATCGAATCGTACGACACTTCTGTTCCGTCTTCGGTACCTGGCGTTCGAGTTACCAGGGCAACATAGTACCATGAGCGATGACGCTCAGAAGCCAAAACCCACCCGAACCCATAACTTACAAGCAATAGGAATATAATTGACATGCATTATAAATAACATAAAAAGAGAACAATAAGCCTTTCTTTCATTACTATCCTTTAACCTATATGAAATCTCAGATTTTATCCACAGATCCGTTCCTACCCATAACCTCTGGCACAAACACTGGTGTGGTCCGACTCCCCTTTTCCAGATCCGGATGAAAGATACCTAAGTTATATACCCGGTATCCCATCCGCGACCATAAGTATCGGATAAAACTTCACCGGATGCGCACGCGAGCACATTCGAGCCCGGGTCGTGACACAAGCACAATACCTCCCTTATGACCCGTCCCAATATCCGAGAGCCGACCATCACCATGCCGTACCCAGGGTTTCGTAAACCAATAATTCTCAAGTTCACCACCAATCAATACATCACCACGGGGTTCCAAGCCCGGAATCCAAATCTCAGCCTCTCACTTTATTATCTTTTCCATTAATCTTATTTTCACGTCTAGTAAGTTAAATCCGCACATCGCAACCAACCCGGGAACCTATTTGTCCAATCTATCAGTACAACAACATTTCACAAATTCAACATTATTATGATACATGTTAACATGCTAATAATGTTCAATCGAGCGATAAAATTTATTTCGCTATAGATTTAATCATGCCACGGAAATAATCATGCGATACAACTAACGATGCCATAAAAATAACCATGCGATCCAACCAACAATGCCATAAAAATAATCACGCGATAAAATTAATCTTGTGAGAAAAATAAATTAAGCGGTTCCTTTATTTTATCTATTCTTTATCAAGACTAAAGTCTACATTTATTCTTAATCGTCGCGGAGTAATGCCAGTACTAAAATAATTCATATTCACAATACAAACTAGGATTTAACCAAAACTAATTAACTTGGGGTTTATAGTATTAGCCTTTAGTACTCCAGGTTTGGATTTAACAAGCTAATAAATTCGAGGGACCAACTGTAATTAATCCAAAGAAACTTATAATTTCCAGCAGCTTTGGAAAATCGGCAAAACAGAGGAGTTTCCACTGGATTTCGACGGCCCACGTCGGGTTCGAAAACAAACACATCAATTACTAGTATTAACAAATACACACGATGATATACGTAGAGAGACGAGTTTCGAACTACCTCTCATCCGGCGAAACGGGTTTCGGAGTGATTCGGTGGCGGGTCGGAGCGGCGGCGGAGCTCGTCAGTGGTGCGGCAGTGGAGGACCCGATTGGTGCTCTCCGGTGGTGATGAGAAGCAGCGGAACTCGGCTATTTTTGTGCCTGCTTTCCGGACCGTTTTGCAGCTAGCACCGGGGCTTGAACGAGCAGATTTTTCGAGCCGATTCGGGGAGAAAACGAGGCTGTGTTTTGGAGTCGGAATGGAGTTCGAACTGGGCTGATTTCGATCTCAAATGGATTGATTAAAAGGTGGGTTTCGGCTGGAGAGTGTTAAGTGGTGGAGGTTGGAGGTGGCTACGGTGGTGGGAGGTGCACGGTGGTGATGATGGTGAGAGCTCGGTGGTGATGGTGTCCGGCTGCCCTCTCTCTCTCTCTCTCTCCTCTTCGGCCGAAAAGAGTGGAAGGCTGGGAAAAATAAAAATGGATGAAGGGAGGGTTTTAAATTGGGTTTTGGATTGCATGAGGGCTAATATCCAATGGGTAAAAATGTGGTGTTGCATGGAGAGGGTTTTGGGGAGGAAATGGGGGATTTGGGAGCCTGAAAATGGCAGGGAGAAGGTGAGAGTTTCGGCTGGAAATAAGGGGAAAGGAGGTGTGGGGTGATGGTGGAGTATTGGTTTGGTAATAGTTTGGTTAGGATTCTAGTTTAGGATTCTAGTTAGGTTAAAGTTTGGATAAAATGATCCAGTGTATATACACGCACAAAATAAAGAATTAACTTGCCGGACATGCGCGCGCACAATCGATTATGGAATAAAATTTGGTGTGTCGACATGCATAATTTTTTTTTTTGCATTAAATAAACTAATGAGGAAAAATAATATTTTTGTTTTGGAAATTATTATTATTTATTAAAAATACCGGGTCTTTACAAATTATTAGAATGAATTGATGAGCAGTTGCTATATACGGTACTGCTCAATTCCTGCCATTAATTAATGCTTCCAATTAATTGTGAGGACCTGATCTTATTATTTTTTTATTCCTAAGAAGATTATTGTGAATTGGGTGAGGGTCGAAGTCAATATTGATTAATATATATCTGATTTTTCTTTGTCGCATTCAATTTGGCCTAAGCATCTTCTATCCTAGTACGTACACACCATAGATATAATATAATCCTCCAAACCAAATCCTTGTTGTTTACTTATGGGCAAAGTACACTCATACCCCTGTAGTTTGGGTCATAGACGGATAAATCCCCTTCGGTTTAATTTTGTGCATCTGAACCCCCTGCGGTTAGTGAAAATGTGCAGACGCACCCAATTAACGAAAAAAATTATAAAATCCATGAAGGAAATGATGAAAAGTCATATATGCTCTCATGAAGTCCTTGTGTAGACACCCCAATCTGGGCTTCCAGATTAGTTTACTTACGGTTTTTGATTCCCCGATGATGAAATGGATCAAAAACACCCCGAGAATGATAGCGTGTTTGAGCTTTGAGTGTTTGCAAAACCCTTGAACCTAACCTAGCCAAAGCCACTTCAAAAACCAAAAACCTTGCTGGTCCGCGCCAGGGCGCATCCATCCCGCGCCCGGGCGCACCATCGCGCGCCAGAGTCACTCCATCGCGCGACAGTGCGCCAGGGCGCACCATCGCGCGACAGACTCACTCCGTCGCGCGACGGTCCAACCTACCACCAATCTTTCTGAAGGAGGACAGTTAGCCACCAATGCAACTCTCAGCAGGCCTCGTGGACTGCCTGAACTCCTCTGTTTCCAACCAGATTCACCTCCTCCTCCCTATAAATACCCCCTTTGCTCATCCATTCAAAGGGTTCCAAAAAAAAGGTTAACAAAACTCAAAGGTTTTAAAAGGGTTCCATTGTTTTCTTGAAAGGTTACAAAGTCCCTACTAAGAACATAGCTTGTTCTTCCCACTTTCTCACACTCAACAATCCTCAAACACCTCAAATCCTATTTCCAACATCAAAGCTCAAATACCATTCAAACTCAAAAGCCGAAGGTATAGCTTACCTTTGCTCCGCTCTTTGTTCTGATCCCTGAGGGGGGCTGGCAGGGCCAAGGCTGGTAATCAATACCAGTTCTGGTCCTAAAGCTGGCGAGGTTTCAAAAACCGTCATGGTAGGAACCAGCGCGCGATGGTCCCACTCTCTCGCGCGACACTTCGGTGCTGCACGCGACGGACCACGAGGGGATTGGTGTCCTACTGTTTTGTGCTTTATTTTGTATATAGATAACTCTGCAAGCATGTTAAAAACCAGTTTATTGTTTTCCTTAGTATAAACTGTTAGCTTTATAGTTGATTTGTATTTCTGCTGTTTTGGAGTACCCCTGGGATAATTCTGGATCTAGCCCAGAACCTAGAAAATGTGAACTAAGCACTGGTCTGTCCGCGCCAGGGCGCAACCATCCTGCGCCAGGGCGCACCATCGCGCGACAGACTCAGTCCATCGCGCGACAGTGCGCCAGGGCGCATCATCGCGCGCCAGGGCGCACCCTCGCGCGACAGTGTGACTCCATCGCGCGATAGTCTGCTCCGACCAGTGACTGGCCTTGCACGGGTAGCTCGGCCTTAGGCCATTATTTTGTCCCCACACTGTTTATGGGGTGTTTTGTAAATTTCTAGGGCTTTTAAGCCTTTAAACTGTATACTATGCTGCCTATAAACTGCGTGGTTTGTCCTGGGTGTGCACTGGTCCTTCCAGAGCCCAGAAGGTTTGAGAATAAGAGTTGTGGGTTTTAAGCTCACCGGCGCGCGTGTGTCTTGGAGTTGTGCGCGCAGGAGTAAACAACATGTAGTGACTTGCTCAGGTGCATATTGGTTTCTTCCTGCGCACGTCACTCCAAAACAGGGGCTCCCCAGTTTGTTTAAACTCCCACAACAACCTGTTCTCATCCTATACTAACTGCTCATCCATGCTATCTATCACATCCTGCAAACATGTTACAGTTTTAATCCCCGATTAACTGTTCCCCCGCCCTAATTGGCTAAAAATTGATTAATAAAATAGAATCGCAAAAACAAATATTTTCGCAAATGCTTTAGTAGAGACCGATCTCCGGATTGGGCGAGAGGGGTGCCATAAAACCCTTCCCCTCTCGTAACCTGGCTCCCGAACCCAGATATGGTTATGACGGACTGGTTCCTTAACTTTTTCAAATCAAACAGCGCGGCAAGTGCTTCGAAATACGGTTCCTTGGGTGTCGGACCTTCAAACCCAAGTGGCGACTCTGTATTTTCGCGAGCGCTTGTCGTCCAACTAAAAAGCGCTCTCGCGAACCGGCAGCATCTTTCCTTTCTCAAAAGGGTGGGGAACGGAATCCCTTCCCCAGAGGAGAGAAAGATCGGGCAAATCCCATTTGTCCACAGTGGCGACTCTGCTGGGGATCGAATTAATATTAGTCTATACTTAGAAGTTAATACGCTTGGGAACAACCCCACAAAAGCCTGTCAAAATAGTGAGCTTCGCGCTGCTAAAGAAAGGATTGGTGATTTAACAGGACCTCGTGTCCGGCCATCCAATCTGAGGCTTTTCTGATTGTTTTCTCGTGTAGTTTCCTCTAAGTATTAATTAATAAAGAGAGCCAAATTTGAAAAGGCATTTGCGAATTTGTGATTCTGTTCCATTAATCAAACTTTTTAGCATTCTCATTTGCATCGATGTGGGATAAGCCTCGTTGGATCGTTTTGGCAAGCCGGCACGGTTTACCGGAGCCCAGGGACCCCGAATGACTAACAACCTTCGACGATGATGAGTCATTCTACCGTTTGACTGTTGCTCTGCGATTACGCGGGCAGCAGGAGGTATATCTTGGCTCTAGTCCGAGGAACCTGTTACAAGCCAAAACCAGCCTTTGCATATACAAAGCATTAGAACTCTCCAAACTAGGACAGGTACCTACAGGGTAAGATTACTTGCATCTAACCCCCATATACTGTCTACGTGTTACTGCTTTCCCTATCGCATGCACTGTACATACATTATTTTGCATAGGAGCATGCTTAGAGTGGTTCTTTCTTTCGAGTTTGTCTTGCGCAATCTAAGACGTTGTTGGACCCGATGAGGAGTCGTTCATTCTGTTGAACGTTCGTTATCAATCGCAAAGTCCTTAGTTCAATGGGACTTTGAGAAATCAAAATTTACTACATCTTTGGCTCATGCCCGGTTAAGAATTCAACCGAAAATATGGAACAACAAAAGTAGTGATGCCGTGTCACTAGCGCCACCTAGGTTGAAGTGCGAAGTCACTATACACCGCCGTGTTCAAGGTTAAGGTGCCATGTCATCACCACCATGTTGTTCCAAATTCAAGTTGAATATTCAAATGGGACTAGTCGAAGATTTAGTCTATTTTGACATCTTTTAGGATCTGACGATCTACTCAGGGACACATGGCCGAAAAGAATTCTGAGGACTCTGGCAACGTCTGAAATTCGTGAGGCAAACTCGTCTCTATTTCTGTACATACATACTATTTTGTGTGGGAGCATGTTTAGGGCGGCTTCTAGGTTGTCTCTCTTTCGAGTCTATCTTATGCTTATTAGGACGCTGCTAGGCCCGATGAAGAGTCGTGCATCTCGATGGTGCGCGTTGTCAATTTTCAAAGTCCTTAGATCAACAAAAGTTTGGGAAATCAAACCTTTTTAAGTCCTTGGCTCATGCCCGATTGAAGTTTCAACCGAAAATAAGGAACCACAAAGTATTGATGCCATGACACTGGCACTACCCAGGTTGAAGTGCGAAGTCACTATACACCGCGGCGTTCAAAGTTAAGGTGCTGCGTCATCTATACCGAGTTGTTCCAAGTCTAAAGTTGAAATTTCGAGAACGGAATAGTCAAAGGCTTAGACTATTTTGACATCTCTTAGTGTTAGTCGATCTATTCAAAGGATACACCTCGAAAAGAAATCCGAGGATTTTTGGCAGCGTCCAAACATCATGAGACAGACTTATCTGTAGTTGTAGAGTCTAGGAGGACATCGACGATGATGTGTACATTGCATTGTTCTTGTACATAGCATGCTGCAGGAACGTCACTGAGCTTTCAATTACTTTGCTGTCTAGTTTGAAACCATTGCACCAAACAAGAGAGTACCGAAAGGAAGAGCCAAACCTACTTGGGAACGTCTTCAGCATCCGGTTCAAAGGCTTGTCAGGCTAGATTCCCTGTCAATCACAACGGAGGCTTCTCCAGGTTCATTTTTGGCCACCCTGCAGTCGGGTTCGCCATCGATATTGCAAAAAGTCACGCCGCCAGCTTCCCCATCTTCAGCTTCTTCATCAAGCTCCATTGAAAAACCTGCAATGGCAGATCAGCCGCAACCGCTCACTCTGGAAACCATGCTCATGAACCTCCAGAATAGTATCACTGCTATGCAACAGAGAGCCACTCAGACTGATGCCTCCATCTCCCGTTTGAATGACCTTATCAACACTCGTCTTCCATCAGCAACCGAAGAGGAAGGCGAGGACGATGAGGATGTTCATGCAGAACATGTCTTTGTCGAGGATCCAAACCATGCAGGGCGTCTCATTGTTCAACCCAACCCTAGAGAGGCTCGTGTGCCTGCTCCAAATCCAAACCCCGCTGTTGTTAGGCCTGTTCAAAACCCTGACATAGCTGCACTTATGGCCAAGATGGCTAAGCTGGAAGAAGCTGTTTCAAAATCCGAGAAGATCAGCGCAGGAGGAATTGACCTGGATCGTCTCTGTTTGTACCCTAATGCTAGGCTTCCTGACAAATTCAAGATGCCTGACTTGGTTAAGTTTGATGGGAGCAGTGATCCCAAGACTCATCTCTTTGGCTACCATGCTGCAATGAAGTTGTTGGGTGTAGAAAGTGAGGCCATGTCTCAGCTTTTTCCTCAGACTCTCTCTGGGCCTGCCTTCCATTGGTTCATGTCGCTTGACATCTCCAAAAGAAGAACTTGGGAAGACATAGGGGCTGCCTTTGTCTCGCAGTACAATTATAACTCTCAGCTCAAGATGACTACTCAAGAGTTAGAATCCACCAAAATGGAAGCAAATGAGTCCTTTGCGGATTTTGTTAAGAGGTGGAGAGCCAAAGCCGCATTGATGACTGATCGCCCGAGCGAGAGGGATCAACTTCCCATCATCTCCCGCAATCTCCAGCCAGATTATGCCAGGCACCTGGTTCTTGTTCAAGCATCTGCTAACTTTGAAACCTTCTTCGACTCTGGCCTGGCCATTGAGGATGCACTACAGAGCGGAATTTTGCCTAGGGGGGAGTCTTCCTCACAAAAAGCTAAGCCGAGGGCTTACTCTGGAAACAGTAGCACACTATTTAGTGGCAACGATTACGCCAATTCAACTACAAATGGGGACAACGCTGCTACTTCCTCCAACCTTACAGCCGATGTCAATCAAGTTCAAAATGCCCAAAGCTATCGGGCCCGAACCCAACCTCGAAGTTTCTCTGTCTTTGAGGCACCTCTGTCCGCAGTGATGGAAAAACTTGTCAAGTCTGGGCATCTCAAGCCTTTGACCCCAACTTCTCCGCCAAAAGTCTTGCCTTCTGGTTACAAGCCTCACCTCTTTTGTGCCTTCCACCAAATGCCTGGCCATCCCATTGACGCATGCTACCGTCTTCGACATGAGATTCAAGATCTCATTGACAATGGCACGGTTCATGTTCCACCAAAGCCTAACGTCATTTCCAACTCCTTGCCTCAACACAACTCTGACCCTCTGGTTGGTCAGATATCTATCACCTCCACTCAAATTAACCCTAGCTCCACTATATTCAACCCTAGCCACTATATTGTCCCACAAAGCCAACCCAAACCAGTCGTATCCATATCATTTGAACTGGAGGTTAACATGATGGCTGTAGGTTGGGCAATTGAGGTTTTCTCTGCCAACACCTGGATTGACAGTAATGAGGAGCTTGCAAAGGGGAAGACTGGCCGGCTAAGGTCCATTGTTCAAAGGAGCACCGAGTAGGTTTGGTCAAAGAAGCTAAGGAAGCCGAGGTGCTGTTGCTTGGGCCTGACACCCGCTAGATCCTACCTCTTTTTGTGGAAGCTATGGGTAGCTTTTTAAATATTGCATTTTCAAACCGCGTCTAGTTTGCATTGGCTTTTTGTCTGAGTTTGACACAGAGTCTTTTGCATTTGTCTAAGTCTAGCTCTGAGTCGGAGGTTGTGCCTCTTGGCCCTCCACGTCGTAGCTTTTGTTTCAAGTTTTGAGTCTGTTGTACTTGGCAACCCCGAGGGGCTTTCTTTATGATATGCATTATCTTGCTTCTAAGTACTTTGCTGACTTTTGAATAAATTGTGTCGACCCTGACGACGAAGGGATAGATTTCGATGGGATCATCCCCAAGGAAATGTGTTCCCTCTCCGAAAGGGAAGACAAAAGGCATGCTCAGCCTAATAATTGAAATAGTAATTTTCAAATAAACTTGAAAGATGAAGTAGACCTCCGAATGGTTCAAATTGGTTCAAAGCTGTTCCCAGAGGAGCATTGTGTCCAGTCAGACAGGCTCGAAGAGTTCATCAATGTTTTGGCAGGGTCTCTCAAATGACATGCCTAACGTTGACCCTGAGATAAAGGAACATCAAATCCCCCTGCTACCGGGTGCCAAACCATGTAAAGCAAAGCTCAGAAGGTCCAGCACCTCATACCACCCTCAAATTTGCAGGAACAGCGTTCCGCCAAGCACAAATTGGAAAGTTCAAAAGTGGCCTGGAGCAAGGCATGTCAACTGAAGCACTTTGGACCTTGCATCCATTTCAACTGAGGGTGCGGCCATTTTATTGACCTCAACGGCAACAAATTCAAATACCTTGGTCAGCATGGATCAATTCAAAAGCCTTTTCCCTGAGAGAAGCTCGTTGGGCTGAAAACCCCAACGGTGGGCAGTTCCAAGCAAAAGTTAGAGCAGCCTGCTAAACCGAAACCTATGAAGGAAGTTTAGGCAAAAATAAAGGCAATATTTGATAGCTCGCTAAACCGAAAACCCGAAGTGGCGGTTCTAGGCAAAAGTTAGAGCATAAAAGGTGAGGTAAAATACTCGAGTGAACCTTGGCCTGAACTACGTTTTGACCTGATTCCCTAGCTCGGGATACGTAGGCAGTCTCTCCTTGAGACTCGGTCACAATCTATCAAATTGGATCCATGGTTGACATTTGGTACATATCAAAGGTCGAAGAGGATCGAAGATCAAGCTGCATGAGAGGCGTCTGAAAGGGGGAAAACCTTTTGTCTTTCAGTTTTATTGCAAACTACTACTTCAATTTCAAAGCTGAGCATAAAGCCTTAAAAGAATTTAAGCATCAAAAACAGAATGAAATGCTAGCGAGGCCTAACGGCTCACAGTTTATTCTAAGTTTAGCGAAGTCTGGTGTAAGCAGCTGCAGTAGCTTTGCAGTCATGTGCGCTAGTTTGAGGTTCACGCGCACTTGATTCGTAGTTATGTGCGTTGGTCTCAACCCTGCGCGCACTTTTTCAATTCGTACAGCAATCGATAGCAGTCAGCTACTGCCTTCGAGTCCTGTTCAAGGGGCTTTTGCCAAGTTTGGTCATGCCGTGTAGACTTAATGTGACTGCACAGGGGTGTCGGTTTCAGTCCGGGCCTATATGTGTCTTCATTTGCGTCTTATGTCCATCTTTGTGGCATTTTTTTTAGATTTCAATCCATTGTCATGTCGAGATGCTATTCTCGGTTCTATTTGTTCGTGCAGGTCATTGTACAGCTATTTTGACCTCGCAAGTGTCAGTTTCGCCTGTCTAAAGGACCATTGTGAGTTTTGGCTCATTAATGCCCAAAATTTCATTGTATTCCATGTGTCTAAGGGTTCGCATTGTTCCCTGGGGCTCTTTCCCCCTTTTCGTTTGAGCTAGGCAAGTCTGTACATATATGTGTGTCTGTGTTGACTCAGGCCGCTTGTCAATGCAAATTAGATATTAGCGCATAGTTTATATGTTAATAAACTGAAAAATGCAATTTTTATATTGCTATCCTATCTTCTGTAATCCATAAGCTGTGGAAATCTCGTGAACGGCAAGGGCACGTCCGCCTAAGGCCAAGCAAAGCATATCTCTGGGGCTTATCCACCCAAGCATCGAAGAAGGGGCATGTAGGCCCAATGCCACACCGCTCCTAAATGTCAACTGGGCAAGCCGGCCCGCTCAAGCGTCTCTCTATCTGGATGCGCATCTCAGAAGCAAAAGACAGTAAAGTAATAGGGCTCAGTGGTAGTCCTTAGGCATTGTTGTCCTCCTAGGAGCCGCCCTTAGCTTGCATCTGCTTTTTCAATTTGTGCATTTTGTTAGTATACATATATCAACTGTTGAAAACAGGAAGGTGGCCAGAATGGTTGCCATCAAGACTTTGTTTACCAAAGGATGCGATGCAATCTCCTGCGGTTTTGTTATTGTTGGTCAGCGAATGCAAAGAAATCTCCCTGAATCTCATGATTTGTTTCCCAAAGGATGCGATGCAATCTCCTGCGGTTTCGTTATTGTTGGTCAACGGATGCGATCGAAAATCTCTTGCGCCATTGTTCACACGGCAGGATGCGATAAAATCTTCTGCGGAACAAATCAACGACAGCTGGTCCTGTCCAAATCTCAACGGCTCGATCATTCTGCACACTGATCTGCCCAACTCAATCAACGACAGCCGGTCCTGTCCAAATCTCAACGGCTCGATCATTTTGCACATTGATCTGCCCATCTCAATCAAAGACAGCCGGTCCAATCAAATCCATCAATGGTATTTAGCCATATCGTCTGTTTCAATCATTCAACGATGATCAGTCATATCATCAACGACGGTCAGCCATATCATCAACGACGGTCAGCCATATCGTTCTTCTCAATTCAGCGATGGTCAGCCATATCATCAACGACGGTCAGCCATATCGTCCCATATCGTCCTTCTCAATTCAGCGATGGTCAGCCATATCGTCCTTCTCAATTCAACGATGGTCAGCTATATCATCAACGACAACGACAACGACATCACCTATCTCTGCCCATTCAGCGATGACAACCTGCCAAGTCGCCTGTCTCTGCCCATTCAGCGACGACAATGAATCACATCGCCTGTCTCTGTCCATTCAGCGATGACAACCAGCCATATCGTCCGTGTTTGCCTCGTCAACAACGATCAGGATATCGTACGATGGTCCACCCATTCGCAACTAGTTGTTCCCTAGGAGAGTCCGCCTCGGCCTGCCCCAAACGACTACCTCTACATCAGTCTAGCTTGACGCGCATTTTCCAACAGGCTTATTGCTCTGTCTCGGATGGTCTTTGATAAGGAGATTGGCTCTGATTCCCAACAGATGGAATTCGACCTGCCTGACACGACCAACCCGTGTTTGTTGGAATACTTTGTGCCGAGGATAGCTTGATCCCCAGCAACGACGGCCTGTCCCGTCCACATCTGCAGCGACAGCTCGTCCTGTCCAAATTCGATCAACAAGCGGCGATTCGCTCGTCCACTTCTACTTCCATCCCCGGCAATGGACAGCCAGTCCATTCCACCGATCAGATTCCTTAAGTTTACTTGTCTACTTTGCTAGTATGCTTTGCTCTGGATTGCCTTGAGGGGTGTCTAGAATTCTTTGACGTTACTTGTACCAAGTCGATGGTGCTTCAAGTGCCGTCAAAGAGGGGCTACTGTAGACACCCCAATCTGGGCTTCCAGATTATTTTACTTACGGTTTTTGATTCCCCGATGATGAAATGGATCAAAAACACCCCGGGAATGATAGCGTGTTTGAGCTTTGAGTGTTTGCAAAACCCTTGAACCTAACCTAGCTAAAGCCACTTCAAAAACCAAAAACCTTGCTGGTCCGCGCCAGGGCGCATCCATCCCGCGCCCGGGCGCACCATCGCGCGCCAGAGTCACTCCATCGTGCGACAGTGCGCCAGGGCGCACCATCGCGCGACAGACTCACTCCGTCGCGCGACAGTCCAACCTACCACCAATCTTTCTGAAGGAGGACAGTTAGCCACCAATGCAACTCTCAGCAGGCCTCGTGGACTCCCTGAACTCCTCTGTTTCCAACCAGATTCACCTCCTCCTCCCTATAAATACCCCCTTTGCTCATCCATTCAAAGGGTTCCAAAAAAAAAGGTTAACAAAACTCAAAGGTTTTAAAAGGGTTCCATTGTTTTCTTGAAAGGTTACAAAGTCCCTACTAAGAACATATCTTGTTCTTCCCACTTTCTCACACTCAACAATCCTCAAACACCTCAAATCCTATTTCCAACATCAAAGCTCAAACACCATTCAAACTCAAAAGCCGAAGGTATAGCTTACCTTTGCTCCGCTCTTTGTTCTGATCCCTGAGGGGGGCTGGCAGGGCCAAGGCTGGTAATCAATACCAGTTCTGGTCCTAAAGCTGGCAAGGTTTCAAAAACAGTCATGGTAGGAACCAGCGCGCGATGGTCCCACTCTCTCGCGCGACACTTCGGTGCTGCACGCGACGGACCACGAGGGGATTGGTGTCCTACTGTTTTGTGCTTTATTTTGTATATAGATAACTCTGCAAGCATGTTAAAAACCAGTTTATTGTTTTCCTTAGTATAAACTGTTAGCTTTATAGTTGATTTGTATTTCTGCTGTTTTGGAGTACCCCTGGGATAATTCTGGATCTATCCCAGAACCTAGAAAATGTGAACCAAGCACTGGTCTGTCCGCGCCAGGGCGCAACCATCCTGCGCCAGGGTGCACCATCGCGCGACAGACTCAGTCCATTGCGCGACAGTGCGCCAGGGCGCATCATCGCGCGCCAGGGCGCATCCTCGCGCGACAGTGTGACTCCATCGCGCGATAGTCTGCTCCGACCAGTGACTGGCCTTGCACGGGTAGCTCGGCCTTAGGCCATTATTTTGTCCCCACACTGTTTATGGGGTGTTTTGTAAATTTCTAGGGCTTTTAAGCCTTTAAACTGTATACTATGCTGCCTATAAACTGCGTGGTTTGTCCTGGGTGTGCACTGGTCCTTCCAGAGCCCAGAAGGTTTGAGAATAAGAGTTGTGGGTTTTAAGCTCACCGGCGCGCGTGTGTCTTGGAGTTGTGCGCGCAGGAGTAAACAACATGTAGTGACTTGCTCAGGTGCATGTTGGTTTCTTCCTGCGCACGTCACTCCAAAACAGGGGCTCCCCAGTTTGTTTAAACTCCCACAACAACCTATTCTCATCCTATACTAACTGCTCATCCATGCTATTTATCACATCCTGCAAACATGTTACAGTTTTAATCCCCGATTAACTGTTCCCCCGCCCTAATTGGCTAAAAATTGATTAATAAAATAGAATCGCAAAAACAAATATTTTCGCAAATGCTTTAGTAGAGACCGATCTCCGGATTGGGCGAGAGGGGTGCCATAAAACCCTTCCCCTCTCGTAATCTGGCTCCCGAACCCAGATATGGTTATGACGGACTGGTTCCTTAACTTTTTCAAATCAAACAGCGCGGCAAGTGCTTCGAAATACGGTTCCTTGGGTGTCGGACCTTCAAACCCAAGTGGGGACTCTGTATTTTCGCGAGCGCTTGTCGTCCAGCTAAAAAGCGCTCCCGCGAACCGGCAGCATCTTTCCTTTCTCAAAAGGGTGGGGAATGGAATCCCTTCCCCGGAGGAGAGAAAGATCGGGCAAATCCCATTTGCCCACACCTTGATTTTTTTTATTCCTTGAATCTAACCAATCCATCTCATATACCAAAAAGTGGATTTGAATACTTGATGTTGTGAAATTTGATGGGTACTACATCTATACCAAAATTCAAGTCGACCGAAAACCTCGCGGTCGAATAGAATTTATTATGAAGTAAATTTTAAAATTTCAAAATTTATGTTCCATTTTTAACTAGAAGATCACTAAGTTATTAATGACCGATCGGCATGATTTTTTTTATGGGTTCACCTTCAACACCTTTGTTTTTGGGAAAAAAAAAATGTTTTGGCTTATATGAGTTACCTATAAGGCTCATAAAAAGTAGCCAACCAATAATTGCTTAAATTTGGTTTGAAATCTTAATGAGTTTCAATTCGGTTATCAACTTAGTTTTAGTTTTAGTTTTGTTCTCAATCATTACCCTACTTCTTTCTCCAATTATTACCCTATTTCTCCAATTATTACTTTCTCATCTCTCTCTATCTCTCTCCAATCATTACTCATATCTTCAATCATTACTCTTTCTCTCTCTACCCATTATCAAAACTAAACTCTCAACTAAACACTACCAATAATACTTAAGTTTTGCTTGTTTTTGGCAAGTCAATCTAGTTGATACTATCTGGTAGCTTAATCTTTTTTACTACTCCGAAATGGTAATAATTTGTTTAACCTTTGTTCAAAATCTTAACAAGCTTAAAAAATGTACCTTGACTTCTTTAGGTTACCAAAAGATCTCAAACACTACATCCGTGCTAAAATGTTTGTTCGATCCGCAAAACGATGACTAAAAAATAATGTGATTTTTTCAAGAAAAAATTCAAAAGTTTTTTCTTTAATTAAAAGAACTCAATGATATCTAGTGAATTGTTGGAAAAAAAAATTAGATTTTTCTTGCAAAATTTTTTTGGTATTATTTTTACGTCCTCGTTTTGCGTACCAGACAAATATTATGGGACGGAGAGAGTAAATTATTAACAACTCGAACACTATTTCAAACTTGAGTAGTTTGATTCATATATCAGCCCTAGTTCTTCTGCTATCTATTGTATTGCATGCTAACACGAATCTAAAACCTAGAAAACAGAATTAAAAAAATTACAACCATAAAGAACACAAGAACACTCATGATTCAGCTTCAAACAAGTCATGAACATCAAATGGGGTAAATTCAGACGGTCCTGGGCTAGGATGCTGCTGGTGTTAGAATCTAGATTCTAGAATGGACTCTGCGTTCTTCTAAACTTAACTATTTTTTCTGATTTGTTCGTCTTTTTTGAATTTTTATTAGATTCCATGATATTTTTTGGATTAATCATTCGTCTCGATGAGAGAAGTCTAAAAAGTTCAAAATTATGACCAAAAGTAAAAAAAAAAAATTCACTAAAGACAAAAAAAGTATTAAACCACTGTCTGTCTTATTTGTCTAAAGTACTGTCTTTTTTCAACATTGGTCCATATTTTTATGATAAAAAACTAAATAAAAAGTTACGAAAAGTAAAAAAAACCGAAATAAGTTTCACACTTATAAGTTTGCAAGATCACAACCCAAGTATACAAGCGCAAGACAGGATAGCCGTGGATGTATTGGAATAAATATTGTAGATCGATCGAGATGAATTTGGGTATACACGAGTGATTATAATTTGTGCCCAGTTAGGTTATACCAAAGAGGCACAGAGCTAGCTAGCCTGTAGAGGAATATGAACGGGTTGCAGAGAGCATCTGCTGAAGTGAACCTAGCTAGATCGAGCACCCAAGTCAAGTGTTGTCATATTCATTCATACACAACAAAATCTTGTGACCCCAGCCCCATTTGACTAATTAATATACATGCATATGTGGACAGTTGTTGTATGAGTCCGTGACTACTCATCTTTCAACAGGATAATAACCAGACCAAAATTGAAAGATCAGAGCATCATTTGCGAGGCTTTATAAGTAGGAAAAGAACCCTAGCCTATTATTACGTTAAGTAGCTTAGAGCATCCACAGTGGTATAATCAAAACAAAAAGGTATATAAAGTTAACAATATTTGCTCAAAAAGAGCTCACATTGGAATAACTAAACTTAGAAACATCTTAGCAACTCATCAAATTTTGGCTCTTGGATAATCAAAATTATAAACCTTTTGCCAATAATCAAATTTAATTGTCTTCACATTTTCTCAATCAAGTATATCATCATTACACAAAAATTTTCTTTCTTCCATTTTGTACATGTTTATAACATAAATACTTTTAAAAACAGTTTTTATTTTTTTTGCAAAAACAGTTTTTTTACACTTTTTTTTTATTAAAACTGTTTTTCCCCATTTTTTTTAACAGTTTTTTTATTAAAACTTTTTTTCAAAAACTGTTCTTTTGAAAGAAAAAACTTTTTCCATTCAAAAACTGTTTTTTTTTTTTAACTTTTTCGAGAAAATTGTTTTTTTAATCAAAGTTTTCAAAAAACTCTTTTCTCTTTTTCTAATAACCTATTTTTATTAGTTTGAAAACTATTTTTAGAAAATTATTTTCTATGTCACAATTTCTAGATTTTTATAAGTTAAAAAGGTGATGTGACAAGTTTTGATTATTCAATTTTGATTGTATCACTGTGAACCTCTACATTGCTAACCTTAGCAACTTCTTAAATGGATAATCAAAAGATGATGTGGCACCTTTTGATTATCCACTTTTGATTATTCCACTGTGGATGCTCTTAGTCAATCATAATTGGCTGTGGGGTCTATTTGTTGAAACATTTTCTCTCAAATTAAAGTAAAAGTACCATAATTGACAATATATGAGAGAGATGTGACGAGAGAAACAAACAACAATTAATGGATTCGACAAATTAAGGAAAGTCAATAATATGTTTCTTTTTTTCGTCGCCCAAAGAGACTGGACAGTCTAGTCCAACCTATTTTTTCAATATTCGTGAAGGGGCGAGCTATTTGTAACTACAAATTCCCTAAACGTAGCATGTTCTAAACCTAATTCACAAATCTTATAATAATTTGTTATACGTAATCTAACAAATATCCATGAACTTTCCAAATTGCCCCTGCATACCCAAATCCTCCAAAACCGCCGCCGCCGCCACCACCAAATCCTCCATAACCACTGTGGTTGGAGAGAGAGAGAGAGAGAGAGAGAGAGAGAGAGAGAGATGTAAAAGTAGCTACAAAGGTGATGGTGGCTACAAGTGCAACCACTATTGGCATGAAATCTGTTTAAGCTGAGCGCAAACCGAGATGCGCACGGGTCAGCTTTTTTAGAGTTTCAGTCTATTTTATGCTTATGATATAAAAGCAAAAGGGCAGCCCCCATTCTATTGTAATTGTAACATTCAAACATTCATAGTGAAACACCCTAGCACCCCGTGGATGTACGATTGAGTTCATCGCTCAAGTCGGAACCACGTAAAAATCTCTATGTCTCTCTTCTCTCTGTTTGTGATTGTTTTCTCTTCGTTGGTTTGTTCTTCGATTGTGTGTGTAGCTTGTGGGTTTGCGAGCTCAAATCCCCAACAATTGGTATCAGAGCTTCGGGTTAGGAGATCTAGGGTTTCACACAATGGCAGAAGACAAAGTCAAGATCGAGAAGTTCAATGGTACGAACTATGCTTTTTGGAAGATGCAGATGGAGGATATTCTATATTAGAAGGATCTATATCATCCGATCAGCGGCGTTAAACCAAAAAGCATAAAACAAGCAAATTGAGATATTTTGGATCGCAAAGCTTTGGGGACTGTGCAATTAACCCTCGCGCCGTTGATCACGTCAAATATTGCCAAAGAAAATACTACAACAGATTTGTTCAAAGCCCTAGAAAAGATGTATGAAAAGCCTTCAGCGGTGAATAAGATATATCTTATGAAAAAGTTGTTTAACCTAAAGAGGTCTAAAATTCTAATGTTGCTGAACATCTGAACGAATTTAATACGGTCATGAATCAGCTAGAATCTGTGGGTATTAATTTCGATGATGAAATTAGAGCTCTTGTTTTACTATCAAGTTTGCGAGAAAGTTGGAATGGACTTGTCGTGGCAGTAAGCAATTCTTCCGGATCTGAAAAGATAAAACAGGAGGATGTTGCTGGTGTAAAATTCCTAAATTTTTGAATAAATAAAAAATTTGAAATAGTAATTTCTAATTCAATAATTAAAAAGGTTAATTAATCTAATGCATGATTAGGTATATAATAATATTAGTCATAAGAGTAGATAAAAACAAAAACAAAAAAGTGCTTAAATCACATGTATATACATTATCTTTATACCTTAGATATGTACTTATATGTATGGTAATTTTTCTTATTTATTCCCCCTTCATATGCATGCATGACCAAATACATTATGGGATTCAAAAGTCATCAGTAGCAAAAATCTAGGCTTTTGTTCTCCTTCCGTACTACATCTTCGGAAGCCCCTCTCCCTTAGCCTCCTGAATTCCTCTCTCTCTCACGACCCTTCTACATTCCATCACCTTCACTCTTATCATTTTACACCCTTTCCACTACCTCCTTCTCAGTCGTTATACATACCTTATAGACCCAAAAAGAAAACCCACTCCGTACTTCGTCTTCTCAAACTTCAGTTTTTCTTTTCCTTCGTCTGTCAATTACGTTTACTTGCTTATTGGCCGGAGGAAAGGTAGGAAAATCGCTCCCCTAATTTCCCCCAAGTATATTAAGTTCCTAAAATAATGTATTTGTCAGATGAAAATGTAAGGGATTGGCGCCATGCATCAAAACCCACCAACAGTAGCCTTCCCCTGTTTTGTTTAGGAAAACCTCGGACGGTATTGCAAGTTTAAATGTTAATATTTCAGTTTGGCTTTTGTATCACACAGTCATGCATTTTATTTTATATTTTTTAATTTTTTCCAAATGGTTTGATACTACAAAGGTTGACCCCAAATATTGTTGTTATGACTGTGCTAGCAAGCTATTATATTAAAAACATAGCAGGACCATTTAGCTTCTTATTATTCAAGATACAAGAAAAACGCAAGTGTATCACTGGAAAAGTTAGGAGTATATTTGAACTTAGGACTAGCAATCAAAATTAAAGTGTTAAAATAAATTAGTACTAGCCAGACCACATGAGGAATCTTTTAGGATAGAAGATAATAAACTATATATAAGGTAAAATGTAAAACTAAACTCGTGGTCTAATACAAATAAAATTTTAGGCTAACAATTAAAAGAAAATTTTATAACTTAGTTTGTTAACAGGGGAGTAAGTGGGATCGAGAACCTTATGAAATCCAAAATCTGTGAAAAGTAAATGACTTCAGTTAATATGGTAGGTAGTACATGTTGATAGGTTTAAGTGTATAAAAATCCCTAGTAAGTAAAAGAATATTGGGCTAATGTGGGCATGCGTGCCCGTTTTTCTTTTTTTTGGGAAGGGATTCCGTTCCCCTCCTAAAAAGAGAAAAATGCTGCCAGTTCGCCAGAGCGCTTTCAAACTGGACGACAAGCGCTCGCGAAAAAAATACAGAATCGCCACTCGAGTTTGAAGGTCCGACACCCAAGGAACCGTATTTCGAAGCACTTGCCGTGCTGTTTGATTTGAAAAAGTTAAGGAACCAGTCCGTCATAACCATATCTGGGTTCGGGAACTAGGTTACGAGAGGGGAATGGTTTTATGGCACCCCTCTCGCCCAATCCGGATATCGGTCTCTACTTAGGCATTTGCGAAAGATGTTTGTTTGCGATTCTGTTTGATTAATCAATTTTTTAGCCAATTAGGGCGGGGGAACAGTTAATCGGGAATTAAAATTGTAATTGTTTGCAAGATGTGAATGATAGCATGGATGAACAGTTAGTATAGGATGAGAACAGACTGCTGTGGGAGTTTAAACAAACTGAGAAGCCCATGTCTTGGAGTGACGTGCGCAGGAAGAAACAAGCATGCACTGAACAAGTCATTGCATGCTGTTCACTCCTGCGCGCACAACTCCAAGACATGCGCAAGCCGGTGAACTCAAACCCACAGCTCTTATTCTCAAACCTTCTGGGCTCTGGAAGGACCAGTGAACACCCAGGACAAACCACGCAGTTTATAGGCAGCATAATATACAGTTTAAAGGCTTAAAAGCCCTAGAAATTGACAAAACACCCTATAAACAATGTGGGGACAAAATAACGGCCTAAGGCCAAGCTACCCGTGCAAGGCCACTCACTGGTCGGAGGAAGACTGTCGCGCGATGGACTCACTCTGTCGCGCGAGGATGCGCCCTGGCGCATTGTCGCGCGATGGAGTGAGTCGGGCGGCGATGGTGTGCCCTGGCGCGAGATGATCGCGCCCTGGCGCAACCAAACCAGTGCTTGGTTTACACATGTTTCTGAATTCTGGGACAGGTCCAGAATTATCCCAGGGGTACTCCACAATCAGCAGAAATGAATATTGAACTACAGCTAACAAATCTAACAAAGGAAAGCCATAAGCTGGTTTTTAACATGCTTGTAGAGTGATCTATACGTAAATAAACACAAAACAATAGGACACCAATCCCCACGCGGTCCATTGCACGCAGCACCGAAGTGTCGCGCAAGAGAATGGGACCATCGCGCGCTGGTTCCTACCATGACGATTTTTGAAACCTTGCCAGCTTTAGGACCAGGACTGGTATTGATTACCAGCCTTGGCCCTGCCAGCCCCCCTCAGAGATCAGAACAGAAACAGAAGAAAGGTAAGCTATACCTTTGGTTTTGGGTTTGAAAGGTGTTGAGCTTTGTTGTGTTTGAGGCTTGATTGAGGTGTTTGAGTATTTGAGGAATGTGAATTTGGAAGAAAAGCACTAGAGCTTGTGCTTAACCTTTCAATTTTTTGGAACCCTTTCAATGGAAGAAATAGTGGGGTATTTATAGGGAGGAATGGAGGTGAATCTGGTTGGAAACAGAGGAGTTCAGCCAGTCCACGAGGCCTGGCTGAAGTTGCATTGATGGCCAATTGTCCTCCTTCAGAAAGGTTGGTGGTTGGTTGGACCGTCGCGCGACGAAGTCAGTCTGTCGCGCGATGGTGCGCCCTGGCGCACTGTCGCACGATGGAGTGAGTCTGTCGCACGAGGGTGCACCCTGGCGCAGGATAGTTGCGCCCTGGCACGGACCAGCAAGGTTTTTGGTTTTTGAAGTGGCTTAGGCTAGGTTAGGTTCAAGGGTTTTGCAAACACTCAAAGCTCAAACACGCTATCATTCCCTGGGTGTTCTTGATCCATTTCATCATTGGGGAATCAAAAATCGTAAGTAAACTAATCTGGAAGCCCAGATTGGGGTGTCTACAGTAGCCCCTCTTTGACGGCACTTGAAGCACCATCGACTTGGTACAAGTAACGTCAAAGATTTTTAGATACCCCTCAAGGCAATCCAGAGCAAAGCATACTAGTAAAGTAGACAAGTAACTTAAGGAACCTGATCGGTGGAATGGACTGGTTGTCCATTGCCGGGGATGGAAGTAGAAGTGGACGAGTGAATCGCCGCTTGTTGATCGAATTAGGACAGGACAAGCTGTCGTTGCAGATGTGGATGGGACAGGCCGTTATTGCTGGGGATCAAGCCATCCTCGGCACAAAGTATTCCAACAAACACGGGTAGGTCATGTCAGGTAGGTTGAATTCCATCTGTTGGGAATCAGAGCCAATCTCCTTATGAAAGACCATCCGAGACAGAGCAATAAGCCTGCTGGAAAATGCGCGTGAAGCTAGACTGATATAGAAGTAGTTGTTTGCGGCAAGCCGAGGCAAACTCTCCTGGGGAACAACTAGTTGCGAATGGGCGGATCATCGTACGATATCTTGATCGTTGTTGATCGGGGCGAACACGGACGATATGGCTGGTTATCATCGCTGAATGGACAGAGACAAGCGACGTGGCTGGTTGTCATCGTTGAATGGACAGAGACATGCGATGTGGTTGTCGTTGCTGAATGGGCAGAGACAGGCGACGTGGCTGGTTGTCATCGCTGAATGGACAGAGACAGGCGTGTGGTTGATCGTCGTTGATGATATGGCTGACCATCGCTGAATTGAGAAGGACGATATGGCTGACCGTCGTTGATGATATGGCTGACCAACGGTGAATTGAGAAGGACGATATGGCTGACCGTCGTTGATGATATGGCTGACCATCGGTGAATTGAGAAGGACGATATGGCTGACCGTCGTTGATGATATGGCTGACCATCGGTGAATTGAGAAGGACGATATAGCTGACCTTCGTTGATGATATGGCTGACCATCGGTGAATTGAGAAGGACGATATGGCTGACCATCGGTGAATTGAGAAGGACGATATAGCTGACCTTCGTTGATGATATGGCTGACCATCGGTGAATTGAGAAGGACGATATGGCTGACCATCGCTGAATTGAGAAGGACGATATGGCTGACCGTCATTGATGATATGGCTGACCATCGCTGAATTGAGAAGGATGATATGGTTGACCGTCGTTGATGATATGGCTGACCATCGGTGAATTGAGAAGGACGATATGGACGGTCAAGATATGGCTGACCATCGGTGAATTGAGAAGGACGATATGGCTGACCTTCATTGATGATATGGCTGACCATCCGTGAATTGAGAAGGACGATATGGCTGACCGTCGTTGATGATATGGCTGACCATCGGTGAATTGAGAAGGACGATTGGGCTGACCGTCGTTGAATGATATGGCTGACCATCGGGATGATTGAGTAGGACGATAAAGCTGACCGTCGTTGATGATATGGCTGACCATTGCTGAATTGAGAAGGACGATATGGCTGACCGTCGTTGATGATATGGCTGACCATCGCTGAATTGAGAAGGACGATATGGCGACCATCGGTGAATGATATGGCTGATCATCAGTGAATTGAGAAGGACGATATGGCTGACCGTCGTTGATGATATGGCTAATCATCGTTGAATTGAGAAGGACGATATGGCTGACCGTCGTTGATGATATGGCTAATCATCGTTGAATTGAGAAGGACAACATGCCTGACCGTCGTTGAATCGGAAGGGCGAATCATCAGTCTAAATGGTCGAGCAGTTGCCAAGTGGATAGGACCGGCTGTTGTTGATTTGGATGGATGGATCATCAATATGAATGATCAAGCCGTTGAAGTCTGAATGGGAGGATCATCAGTACAAATGATCGAACCGTTGCAGACAGGATGGGACGATCATCAGTATAAATGATCGAGCAGTTGAAGTTTGGACAGGACCGGCTGTCATTGATTCGAGACGGGCAGATTAGTGTGCAGAATGATCGAGCCGTTGAGATTTGGACAGGACCGACTGTCGTTGATTCGAAACGGGCAGATCAGTGTGCAGAATGATCGAGCTGTTGAGTTTGGACAGGACCGGCCGTCGTTGATTGAGATCGGTCGGGTCATGCTTCAGGATGATCGTGCCATTGAATTGGATTGAATTCTGATTCCCCAAAGTGCATTGTAAGTGCAAGCAGAGTAGAATGACAAAGCCATGTGCTTGATGGTTACCACGGCAAGCGAGATAAAGAAAGCGGCGTGTGGCACTCCCCCATATTTGCACTATCCCACAGAAGCGATTCCGGCATAGAATTTTCCTGCTTTAAACATTTGATACACAATATGCAATGTTGTATACAAAATGAATGCACAAATTGAAAATGCAGATGCAAACTAAGGGTGACTTCTAGGAGGACAACGATGCTTAAGGACTATCACTGAGCCCCATTACTTTACTGTCTTTTGCTTCTAAGATGCGCACCCAGACAGAGAGACATTGAGCGGGCTGGCGTGCCCAATTGACATGTAGTAAGGGCAGTGGGCTTGCGTGCCCGCTCCTTTGATGCTTGGGCAGACGAGCCCCATGGATGTGCTTTGCTTGGCCTTGGGCTGACGTGCCCTTGTCGTTGACGAGATTTCCATAGCTTGTGGATTATAGAAGCTAGGGTAGCAATGTAAAAATTGCATTTCAGCAGTTGAGACAAAAACTAACCGCTAATATCTAATTTGCATTGATAAGTGAACTGAGCCGACACACTGACACACATACATGTACAGGCTTGCCTAGCTGAAACGAAAAGGGAGAAAGATCCCAAGGATACGATGCGGATCCTTAGACACATGGAAAATAATGAAATTTTGGGCATTAACGTGCCAAAACTCACAATATCCCTTTAGACAGGTGAAACTGACACTTGCGAAAAATGCAGAAGGTACAAAGACCTGCATGAACAAATAGAACTGAGAAAAGCATCTCGACATGATAATGGATTAAATCTAGAAAAATGCCACAAAAACGAACATAAGACGCAAATGATGACTCATATAGGCCCGGATTGAAACGACACCCCTGTGCAATCACATCAGGTCTACACGGTATGACAAAACTTGGCAAAAGCCCCTTGAATGACATTCAAAAGCAGTAGCTGACTGCTATTGATTGCTGCACGAATTGAAAAAGCGCGCGCAGGGTTGAGACCAACGCACATAACTATGAACAAGTGCGCGTGAACCTCAAACTAGCGCACATGACTGCAAAGCTACTGCAACTGCTCACACCAGACTTCGCCAAACTTAGAATAAACTATGAGCCGTTAGGCCTCGCCAGCATTTCGTTCTGTTTTTTGATGCTTAAAATCTTTTAAGACTTTATGCTCAGCTTTGAAATTGAATTAGTAGTTTGCAATAAAACCGAAAGACAAAAGGTTTCCCCCCCTTTCAGACGCCTCCCATGCAGCTTGATCTTCAATCTTCTTCGACCTTTGATGTGTACCAAACGTCAACCATGGATCCAATTGATAGATTGTGACCGAGTCTCAAAGAGAGACTACCTACGTATCCCAAGCTAAGGAATCAGGTCAAAACGTAGTTCACGCTAAGGTTCACTCGAGTATTTACCTCACCTTTTACGCTCTAACTTTTGCCAAGAACCACCCATTCAGGTTTTCGGTCTAGCGAGCTTTCAAATATTGCCTTTACTTTTGCCTAGACCTCCTTCATAGGTTTCGGTCTAGCAGGCTGCTCTAACTTTTGCTTGGAACTGCCCACCCTTGGGGTTTTCAGTCCAACGAGCTTCTCTCAGGGAAAAGGCTTTTGAATTGATCCATGTTGACCAAGGTGTTTGAATTTGTTGCCATTGAGGTCGATGATGTTTGGTCGCGGCCCCAGATAAAATCGCTTTGATAGCACAGAGTCCAAAGCGCTTTGGTTGAAACTCCTTGCTCCAGACCAATTTTGAACTTTCTAACTTGTGTTTGGCGGAACGCTGTTCCTGCAAACTTGAACATGGTAGAGACGCTGGACCTTCTGAGCTTTGCTTTACATGGTTTGGCACACGGCAGTAAGGGGATTGGATCCTCCTTTATCTCAGGATCAATGTTAGGCATGTCATTTGGGAGACCACACCAAGATGTCGATGAACTCTTCGAGCCTGTCTGACCTGGCGCAATGCTTTTCTGGGGATAGTGTCGAACCGTTCGGGGGTCTACTTCATCTTTCAAGTTTATTGAAAACTACAATTTCAATTTATAAGCTGAGCATGCCCTTCGTTTTCCCTTTCGGCGAGGGAACACATTTCCTTGGGGATGATCCCATCGAAATTTATCCCTTCATCGTTAGGGTTGACACAGTTTATTCAAAAGTCAGCAAAGTACTTAAAAGCAAGATAATGCATATCATAAAGAAAGCCCCGGGGCTGCCAAGTACAACGAAAGACTCGAATAGAAACTACGACATGGAGGGCCAAGAGGCACAATCTCCGACTCAGAGCTAGACTTAGACGACTCAAAAGACTCTGTGTCAGACCCAGACAAAACGCCAATGCAAACTAGACGCGGTTTTGAAAATACAATTTTAAAAGCTACCCTTAGCTTCCTCACAGAGAGGTGGGATCCAGGAGGTGTCAGGCCCTAGCAACAGCACTTCGGCTTCCTCAGCTTCTTTGACCAAACTTACTTGGTGCTCCCATGAACAATGGACCTCAGCCGGTCAGTCTTCTCCTTTGTAAGCTCCTTATTACTGTCAATCCAGGTGTCGGCAGTGAAGACCTCAATTGCCCAACTTACAGCCATCATGTTAAGCTCCGATTTGAACGGGATAGATACGATTGGTTTGGGTTGGCTTTCTGGGATGATATAGTGGCTAGGGTTGAATATGGTGGAGTTTGGGTTGATTTGAGTGGAGGTGATTGATATCTGACCAACTAGAGGGTCAGAGTTGTGTTGAGGCAAAGAGTTGGAATTGACGTTGGGCGTTGGTGGCATGTGAACCGTGCCATTGTCAATGAGATCTTGAATCTCATGTCGAAGACGATAGCATGAGTCAGTATGATGGCCAGGCATTTGGTGGAAGGCACAGAAGAGGTGAGGCTTGTAACCAGAAGATAGAACTTTCGGCAGAGAAGTTGGCGTCAAAGGCTTGAGATGCCCAGACTTGACAAGTTTTTCCATCACTGCGGACAGAGGTGCCTCGAAGGCAGAGAAACTCCGAGGTTGGGTTCGGGCCCGGTAGCTTTGGCCGTTTTGAACCTGATTGACATCAGCACTGCGATTGGAGTCGAAAGCTGGAGCATCGCTCCCACTTGTAGTTGTGTTGGAGTAGTGGCTGTTATCGAACAACGCGTTACTATTTCCAGAATAGGGCTACGGCTTCGCTTTCTGTGAAGAGGACTCTCCCCTAGGTAGAATTCCACTCTGCAGTGCATCCTCAATTGCTAAACCAGACTCGAAAAAGATCTCAAAGTTGGCAGATGCTTGAACAAGAACCAGGTGCCTGGCATAATCTGGTTGAAGATTGCGAGAGATAATGCGAAGTTGATCCCTCTCGCTCGGACAATCAGTCATTAGAGCGGCTTTAGCTCTCCACCTTTTGACAAAGTCCGCAAAGGACTTTTTTGCTTCCATTTTGGTGGATTCCAACTCTCGAATAGTCATCTTGAGCTGAGAGTTGTAATTGTACTGTGCAACAAAGGCAGCCCCAATATCCTCCCAAGTTCTTCTTTTGGAGATGTCGAGCGACATGAACCAATGGAAGGCAGGCCCAGAGAGAGTTTGAGGGAAAAGCTGAGACATGGCCTCACTTTCCACCCCTAGTAGCTTTAGGGCAGCATGACAGCCCAGTAGATGAGTCTTTGGATCACCACTCCCATCGAATTTGACGAAGTTAGGCATTTTCAATTTGTCGGGAAGCCTAGCATTAGGGTACAAACAGAGGCGATCCAAGTCGATTGCCCCTGCACTGATCTTCTCGGATTTTGAAACAGCTTCTTCCAGCTTAGCCATCTTGGCCATGAGAGCAGCTATGTCAGGGTTTTGAACAGGCCGAACAATAGCGGGGTTTGGATTTGGAGCAGGCACACGAGCCTCTCTAGGGTTGGGCTGAACAATGAGACGCCCTGCATGGTTTGGATCTTGGACAAATACAGGTTCCGCATGAACATCCTCATTGTCCTCGCCTTCCTCTTCCAGCCCTGGAGGAAGACGAGTGTTGATAAGGTCATTTAGACAGGTGATGGAAGCATCAGTCTGAGTGGCCTTTTATTGCATAGCAGTGATACTGTTTTGGAGGTTCATGAGCATGGTTTCCAAAGTGAGCGGTTACGGCTGATCTGCCATGACAGGTTTTTCAATGGAGCTTGATGAAGAAGCTAAAGATGGGGAAGCCGGTGGCGTGGTTTTTTGCAAAATCGATGGCGAACCCGCTTGTAGGGTGGCCAATAATGAACCTGGAGAAGCCTCCGTTGTGACTGACAGGGAATCTAGCCTGACAAGCATTTGAACCGGATTCCGGTGCAGACGTTCCCAAGTAGGTTTGGCTCTTCTATTCGGTACTCTCTTGTTTGGTGCAATGGTTCCAAACTAGATAGTAAAGTAATTGAAAGCTCAGTGACATTCCTGCAGTAAGCTATGTACAAGAATAATGCAATGTACACATCGTCGTCGGTGTCCTCCTAGACTCTACAACTACAGACAAGTCTGTCTCATGACATTTGGATGCTGCCAAAATCCTCGGAAATCTTTTCGAGGGTGTATCCTTTGAATAGATCGAACTAATGCTAAGAGATGTCAAAACAGTCTAAGCCTTTGACTATTCCGTTTTCAAAGTTTCAACTTTGAATTCGGAGCAACTCAGTATTGATGACATGACACCTTAACTTTGTACGCCGTGGTGTATAGTGACTTCGCACTTCAACCTGGGTAGTGCCAGTGTCATGGCATCCATACTTTGTGGTTCCTTATTTTTGGTTGAAACTTCAATCGGGCATGAGCCAAGGGCTTAAAAAGGTTTGATTTCTCAAAGTTTCGCTGATCTAAGGACTTTGAAAATTAACAACGTGCACCATCGAGATGCACGACTCTTCATCAGGCCTAGCAGCGTCCTAATAGGCATAAGACAGACTCGAAAGAGAGACAACCTAGAAGCCGCCCTAAACATGCTCCTATGCATAAAGACATGTATGAACGTACAGTGCATGCAATAGGAAAAACAGTAACACGTAGACAGTATATGGGGTCAGATGCAAATAATCTTACCCTGCAGGTACCTGTCCTAGTTTGGAGAGTGCTAGTGCTTCGTATATGCAAATGCTGGTTTTGGCTTGTAACAGGTTCCTCGGACTAGAGCCAAGATATAGCTCCCACTGCCCGCGTAACCGCAGAGCAACAGTCAAACGGTAGAATGACTCATCATCGTCGAAGGTTGTTAGTCATTCGGGGTCCCCGGGCTCCGGTAAACCGTGCCGGATTGCCAAAACGATCCAACGGGGCTTATCCCACATTGATGCACATGAGAATGCCAAAAAGTTGATTAATGGAACAGAATCGTAAATTTGCAAATGCCTTTTCAAAGTTGGCTCTCTTTATTGATCAATACTTAGAAGAAACTACGCGGGAGAACAATTGGAAAAGCCCCAGATTGAATGGCCGGACACGAGATCCTATTAAATCACCAATCCGTTCTTTAGCAGCGCGAAGCTCACTATTTTGACAGATTTTTGTGGGATTATTCTCAAGCGTATTAAAATCTAAGTATAGACCAATATTGATTTGATCCCCAGCAGAGTCGCCATTGTGGGCATGCGTGCCCGTTTTTCTTTTCTTTGGGAAGGGATTTCGTTCCCCTCCTAAAAAGAGAAAAATGCTGCCGGTTCGCGGGAGCGCTTTCAAACTGGACGACAAGCGCTCGCGAAAAAAATACAGAGTCGCCACTCGGGTTTGAAGGTCCGACACCCAAGGAACCGTATTTTGAAGCACTTGCCGCACTGTTTGATTTGAAAAAGTTAAGGAACCAGTCCATCATAACCATATCTGGATTCGGGAGCCAGGTCATGAGAGGGGAAGGGCTTTATGGCACCCCTCTCGCCCAATCCGGAGATCGGTCTCTACTTAGGCATTTGCGAAAGATGTTTGTTTGCGATTCTGTTTGATTAATCAATTTTTTAGCTAATTAGGGCGGGGGAACAGTTAATCGGGGATTAAAACTGTAACAGTTTGCAATATGTGAATGATAGCATGGATGAACAGTTAGTATAGGATGAGAACAGACTGCTGTGGGAGTTTAAACAAACTGGGAAGCCCCTATCTTGGAGTGACGTGTGCAGGAAGAAACCAGCATGCACTGGACAAGTCATTGCATGCTGTTCACTCCTGCGTGCACAACTCCAAGACATGCGCAAGCCGGTGAGCTCAAACCCACAGCTCTTATTATCAAACCTTCTGGGCTCTAGAAGGACCAGTGCACACCCAGTACAAACCACGCAGTTTATAGGCAGCATAATATACAGTTTAATGGCTTAAAAGCCCTAGAAATTGACAAAACACCCCATAAACAGTGTGGGGACAAAATAACGGCCTAAGGCCAAGCTACCCGTGCAAGGCTACTCACTAGTCGGAGGCAGACTGTCGCGCGATGGACTCACTCTATACCGCGAGGATGCGCCCTGGCGCACTGTCGCGCGATGGAGTGAGTCGGGCGCGCGATGGTGCGCCTTGGCGAACTGTCGCGCGATGGAGTGAGTCCGGCGCGCGATGGTGTGCCCAGGCGTGGGATGAGCGCGCCCTAGTGCAACCAGACCAGTGCTTGGTTTACACATGTTTCTGGGTTCTGGGACAGGTCCAGAATTATCCCAGGGGTACTCCACAATCAGCATAAATAAATATTGAACTACAGCTAACAAATCTAATAAAGGAAAGCCATAAGTTGGTTTTTAACATGCTTGCAGAGTGATCTATTCGTAAATAAACACAAAACAATAGAACACCAATCCCCACGCGGTCCATTGCATACAGCACCGGAGTGTCGCGGGAGAGAGTGGGACCATCGTGCGCTGGTTCCTACCATGACAGTTTTTGAAACCTTGCCAGCTTTAGGACCAGGACTGGTATTGATTACCAGCCTTGGCCCTGCCAGCCCCCCTCAGAGATCAGAACAGAAACAGAAGAAAGGTAAGCTATACCTTTGGTTTTGGGTTTGAAAGGTGTTGAGCTTTGATGTGTTTGATGCTTGATTGAGGTGTTTGAGTATTTGAGGAATGTGAATTTGGAAGAAAAGCACTAGAGCTTATGCTTAACCTTTCAATTTTTTGGAACCCTTTCAATGGAAGAAAGAGTGGGGTATTTATAGGGAGGAATGGAGGTGAATCTGGTTGGACACAGAGGAGTTCAGCCAGTCCACGAGGCCTGGCTCAAGTTGCATTGGTGGCCAACTGTCCTCCTTCAAAAAGGTTAGTGGTTGGTTGGACCGTTGCGCGACAGAGTCAGTCTGTCGCGCAAGGGTGCGCCCTGGCGCAGGATAGTTGCGCCCTGGCGCAGACCAACAAGGTTTTTGATTTTTGAAGTGGCTTAGGCTAGGTTAGGTTCAAGGGTTTTGCAAACACTCAAAGCTCAAACACGCTATCATTCCCGGGGTGTTCTTGATCCATTTCATCATTGGGGAATCAAAAACCGTAAGTAAACTAATCTGGAAGCCCAGATTGAGGTGTCTACAGCTAACTTTGTAAATCAGTAGATATGACTAGACTAGGTTGGAACCGTATGACATCACCTAAGTCGAACTACTAACACCTATTGGGTATGAAATGTTAACAGAAATCCTAAAAGCTAGTAAAATTATAGTAAGCATATGTGTCCGATGAAACATGATTAACCAAGAAGGCATTGACCCAATCCAAATCTCTTATGTGTTTAATTATTTGCACCTATCAAATTGTTATATTATTGTCTCACTGAAATGTATCATGCTTGAGTTGTTGATTGATTGTATCAAGTTGTACTTGCTAGTCGCACATAGATTCATGGAATGGTTTCGAGTAGTGAACACATAGACGTGGTTAAGTAAATGATAAAATTGTAAAGTTGGTTGAGGATGTTGGATGTCTATAAAGGACCCTGGTACGGTAAAGTACCTTAGTTGAGTTGGGGAACGGTAAAGGACTCCGGGTACAGTATTTGGGATATGGTAAATGATCCTAAATGCGGTATAGTACCTAATGTGTGTGTGAAGGACGGTAAAGGACTCCGTGTACAGTATTTTGGGAAACGGTAAAGGATCCCTGAATACGGTACAGTACACAGTGTGTAGAGTTGTGAGACGATAAAGGATCTTGACAATAAGATAGTACGACCCCTAATGCTGAGTTGTCGTGGTGAGCTATTCCTTTATTATGGTTGTAGGCAAATCCAAACTGAGTACATAATTTAGTATTCGCTTAGAACCCTGGTGCAAGACAAATAAAGGGAGAGTTATTCCATGAGACGGTCAAAGTTGGTGGATGTGGGAGGAAAGGACCTTGTGGAGAGGATCCTTAGATTTCATGTAAGTTGATGGATAGTAAAGAAAAGAACAATGTGCCGTTATCCTGTATCTTATGTGAATTATTATATTGTTGATCTACTAATTGTAATGTAAGGGGTTAGTAGAGTTGAGATTATCTACTGAGTTTCAAAACTCATTAAGTGCCGTTGGGCTGGCGTTTCATGCCAGGTAATCAAGAGACTGAGGAGCAGAATCTGCTGCAAGATGATCCGTATCAGGGTGAGGACCTCCCAGCAGAGGAAGGGGAGTTTGTTCAGCCTTAGAGGCCATACCCTTAGAAGCTCTGTTAATTTGATAAACTTTTATTTAAATTTTCATAAGTGTTATCACATTTGTCAAACTTTATTTCATTTTGTTGATTTGTAAGACAATTAAGTAGGTTTGAATTTGGTATTTGAGGTTTTCGCTGCTAAACTCTATTTAATAAAATTTCATTTCTTATATATCAATTTGATGAATTTTTAAATGAGTTGAAAATGATTTAATTAACGTGTCTGAAAATCGGGGCGTTACAGCTAGTTTGATATTAGGTGAAGAGGTTCGGAAGAGGGTATCGGGTGAGGATACTGCTTCGGGTTCAGCGTTGAGTACAGAGGATAGGGGTAGGTCTGCGAATGAGGGAAACAACAAGAACAAAAACAAGGGCAAAGCGGCTTCAAAGAACAAAGGCCGTAATAATTCTTGGGGAGGAGCTACGAAGACTGAGAAGTGCTTCAACTGTGGTCAAAAAGGGCACTGGAGGCGAGATCGTAAGGCACCGGTAAAGCAGCAGAACGGAAAAAATCAAGGGGGTAAGAACACTACCTATGTATCTGATGAGTCTGATAATGATTGCTTGATTAGTTCGTTGGATTCTCGCAGTGAGTCTTGGATTGTAAACTCTAGAGCCTCATTCCATGTTACTCTACGCATGGATGTGTTACAAAATTATATGCAGGAAAATTTCGGCAAAGTGTATTTGGGCGATGATGAAACTTGCAGCATAGTTGGGAAAGGAGATGCACAGATTACTCAGACAGACAGGACAGTTCTAAAATTGAAGAACGTTAGACATGCGCCTAATCTAACACGGAATCTTATTTCAGTGGGTCAGTTGTTAGAGGGTGGAGTTGTTACATCATTTACTTCAGGCACATGAAAGATGGGCCAGGGGGCCTTGACTCTTGCTCGTGGTAAGAAAAACGAAACCTTCTATGTATCTACAGGTACATATAGTAGCATCACGGTGGCAACAAAAGGGATTGATTGCACTATGTGGCATCATAGACTGGGTCACATGAGTGAAAATGGGATGAAAGAAATGTTGTCGAAGGGAAAATTATCGGGTTGTAAGTTGCTGGATTTGGAGTTCTATGAGAACTATATTCTCGGGAAACAAAGGAAAGCCAGCTTTACGAAGGTGGCTAGGACCCTGAAAACAGAGAAGCTAGAGTTTGTGCACACCGATGTGTGGGGCCCTTCTAAGGTAACCTCTCGTGGTGGAGCTAATTATTTTGTTACTTTCATTGATGACGCTATTAGAAAATTGTGGGTTTATTTTATTAAACATAAGTCTGATGTGTTTAGTGTCTTTAAGAATTGGAAAGCACTAGTTGAGAATGAAATAGGAAAGAAATTGAAGTGCCTGAAATCAGATAACGGTGGCAAGTATTGTAGCAATGAGTTTGAGGCTCATTGCGCTGTGGAAGGGATTTGTAGGATATAAATGATCAAGATCATGAAAATTGGCCCAGAACCGTTCAGTCTCTCTGTGGGACTGCAAAGGATCCATACCCTATTTTATTTTCTCAAGACGACAACTTTTCACAATACAACAAGTAAGGAGATTAACTAATAAAAGAACCCCAAATTAGAAAATTTAATCAAACATTCCATGCCAAGTGTGGTTATATATATGTACCCATGGGCGGTGCAATTGTGGGGCCGGATGAGCCCGGCTCCATTCACTTCTTTTTCTTATAAGTAAGTGTTTCATATTATTTTGAGTATATTGATGTATGGCAAAAGCTAACTGGCGCTATGTAGCATCCATTAAGTAGGCCCAGCCATTATAATTACTGACATCTGCACAGCTTCCATCGCTGCAGAGTTGGAAAGATGCGCACTTTTAACGCCAAATTACATAATTAACCCTTCCACTTTTTCCCTCCCTCTTCTCTCTCGTAAAAGTACACCAATAAAAAAAGGTGAATTATCTCATGAACAATGCATATTTTTTGTTATCAACTTTTTTCTTTCACAACTAGATCAACACTATCTATTTTAGCTAACACTAATTAAAATATAAATTTTGAGTTTGTTTAATTTTTTTAGATTGTGTTTTTCTTTGTTAGACAATATACATCAGCGGAGGTTAGCAAAGTGTTAGTATGTTAGTCAACGGGGATTCAGAGGCGATCCATAGCCTTAAACCCCAAACTTACTTTCAGTGTGGCTCGAACCTTGGCCCCCACAGCGAAGAGATATGGGACAACCAACTCAACTAAGTTTGGTTTCTCTAGACTGTTTACATATTAAAAAATATGGTGAAAAAATTAAGTGTTCCAATTTTCAATCCGCTTGAATTAGTGTAAAAATCTTATTTTTTTAATTATTTTATCAAAAAGGGTCATAATTAATTTTTATCTTTACGACTCTCATAATTAAGTATCTGCTTTTTATTTGGGATCCTATGGAACAGATACTTAATTATGAAATATAAAAATTAATTATGATTCTTAAGGATAAAATAATCAAAAAAATAAGAAACACTTTGTAGACACCCCAATCTGAACCTCCCAATAATCTATAAGTTCTCCGAATGATTAAATAAGGAAGAATATACCTTCAAAGTTTGAATTGTTGCTCCCTTGTTACTCCTCTAAACCTCAAGAAAACCCCTTTTCTAAACATGTAGGGTGACCCCCGGTTCAATTGCAAAGAGAAAGATGTGTTTGCTTGGTCAAAAATAACTTTTTCCATGATACAGTGATGGTAAAATGATCACTGACCGTGTCGTACCGTGTCAAAAATATACTTATAAAACCTTGGAGTTAACTACTATTTCATAAAATAGTGGTTAAGACCGAGTGTTGAATCCGCAGAGACAGTATGGCTAAGTTACTATAATTTCATTTAACTTTTAGATTAATTCAGAAGAAAAAGATTTGAGTTGTTTGATTTTAGAAAACTAATTAATTAAGAAAGCTACTAATTATTTGATTTGAAAGCTGATGAGAAAAAGACCTAGGGTTTTGAATCCACCTCGACCACGTAACAACGATATGCATAGACTAGGTTTAACATTCGAATCATTAAAGATTATCGTTAGAGCTTGCAATCCCTTCTGATAATCGTCAAGAAGATAATTGAGTTGTTAAAACGTATAAACTATCCCATAGCACGGACCGTCTCACTAGCTCGGTCTGGCCGCCTAACGGCACGATCCAACTTACGAGCATAATCTATCTCAAAACTCCAACCACAATCAAAGAATACCATTGTTTAACTCCGTATTTGAAAAACGCGAATATAAATATGGACAATGTAAACGGACTGACAAAGTGTAGATTAGGCGGATTAAATGGGTGCTTTTTGGCACCTATCAGTCACACATTTCAATATATAAAACATCTTTAATTGAAACCAATTGGGTTAGAAAGAGGACTTGACAGGCTTTTCAACGCTTCGAACCGCGGTCAAATCCGAGTTATGGAGTGTCCGGGGCGCCCCAGTGAAGTTTGATGTGCTGTGCTATCACACAATACCACGCGGCATTTCAAAACGCTGTGTGGCATTCCAAAAATCACTCCACCACACAAGATTTCAATATACCATGCGGTCTTTTGAAACACCATCAGAAGGAGCGTCTGATAGCTTCCCATGCTCGTCAACGGGCTGGCCAAAGAGCCTTTTTTGCTTTTGGGTGCACTCCAAGCATATTTTTGCTTATAAATACACCCATCCTCTAGTTGAAAGGCACCCCTTGAATTCTGAGAAAAGCCATTCTGAAATTTTCTAAGATCCCTCTTCTCTATTTCTCTCTCTACATCAACCCACAAACTGGTCCATTACAAATCAGTCTCAAACTGATTTTCTTTCTCATTCTTCCTACAAAAGCTTATCAAATCTTCACAAATCTCCCTAAACTCAGAAACCCAACTGATTTTAGAAGTTTTCAGTCCAAATCAACCTCCATTCCTCCATCTTCAAGCACATCGAAGCTTCAATCAAAAGGTATAAACAAATTCCCTAGGTTAAACCACGTTTAGCTTTGAATGGAGCCGATCGAGGCCTTTCTCGGTCTTTTTATTAAGGGTGATTTCGGTTCGGGGTGATTTTTTGGAAGACCGAGTCGGTTGGGGTTTTTTTTTTCCGAGACCGATCCCGATCGTATTTGAATTCGGTTCGGGGTAAGGTCGGTCCAATCGGGGATTTTGGTCCGCCCGAAATGGGCCTTAGTTGGGCCATTTGAGCCATTTTTAAAACCTAACAGTAGACTATGGGCCACGTTTGGGCCATTTTTCACCCATATTTGGGCCATTTTCATTTGTTTCTCACTCATATTTGGGCCATTTTCAGCCTTAACAATTTCACATATATTTGGGACATTTTCAACCTTGTGTCAATAAACCCATATTTGGGCCATTCACCAATATTCTGGACATTATTCTACCTGTTTCCAAACAATAAAACTCTTTCACCCATATTTTCAACCTTGAAACTCTTCTACCTGTTTTTATTTTCAGACACTAATTACACTTGTTTTTTTTTTCCAAACACCACTTCAAAAGAAAACACAACCAAGCATACAAAGAATTACAAGTACCAACAACCAAGTACGGGTACCAACTACCACCCATATATTCAGCCTTAAAACTCTTCCACCTGTCTTTTTTTCAACCTTAATTTCAAAAGAAAACACTAAAAACTAACAGGGAATAGGCAAACTCAAAGAAATTACAAGTACCAATTGCTAAGTTACCAACCATCCTCAATAGCAGCTAAATACTCCAACAAAAAAAAAAAGTAGAATGCAGCAAATTACCAAGTTACCAACCATACTCAATAGCAGCAAATTACAAGTACCAATTACCAAGTTACCAACCATACTCAAAGAAATTACAAGTATCAAAAAAAAAAAAAAAACACTCCTAATTAAGACCAACAACATGTGGCACCTCAATCAACAGCACAAGAAACACTTGTTGTGAACATCACTAGCAGAACATAGCACCAGCAGAATGCAGAACCATCACCAGCAGAAAACTGCACAAAAAACAGGTTCAAAATACCATGGTTCAAACTCCGAACATTGCAGAAGTCAAAGACTACCAAGTTCAAATATACTATGCCAAGTTGCCAACAATCTAGCTTCCTTTTCAACATAAAAAAAAGTAAACACTAAACGGATTGTGCATTCTAGAAAATGAAAACAATAAGAAAAATTATAGCAAATAGAAATAGATGTATATGTGATTAAGATTTACCTCAATCATGAAATAAACAATGGCACCATGCCACCAACTCCTTAGTCCTTATCAATTGATTCCAAGTCAACTAAAAACAAAGAAAAACAAACAAATAAGACATTCAACATAAAAGATATTTAAGAACCATAACATAAACAAATCAAGCACTAAAAAGAGTAGTACCCGAATCTAATTCCTCCAACTCATCAAGTTGTTCTTTTATATTGATTTTTGTTGGTTTCCTTATCCATTGTTGCGTGTAAATAAGAGCTTCCACGATCTTCGGAGAGAGTGAACTTCGATAGGGATCAATCACACGTTCGCTTGTGCTAAAAGCAGATTCGGAAGCGATCGTGGACACGGGGATAGCTAGCACATCTCGTGCCATTTGAGAGACAATTGCATACTTAGAAGATTTTAACTTCCACCAACGCAATACATCAAATTTGTCACTATCATCCTCACTAGCTTCCGCAAGATACTTCTCCAATTCCGATTTGCTTGCCATGTTGGTTTCCTTTTTCATGTGCATCTTAAATTGAGATTTCAAAGATTTATGATTACCAAAGTCCATTTCAACTCCATCTAAATCTACTTCCGATGATCCCCCAACCTCTTGGCTACGCACATTCACGCTTGCGTTATTTTTCACATACCATCCAAATAAACGGGTAATGTCATGTGTTATCTTATCTATCAACTTACCAACCGTTGTCTTATCATAACCTAAAGTATTTCGAAAGCAATATTCAAAGAACCCAATTTTACATCGAGGGTCAAGAACAACCGCAAACATCAGCATTTGATTAATCTTATCAAAATCTCCCCAATACTTGTCAAACTTCTCACGCATACCAAGTGCCAAATCATACAAATCACTATCTTCGGTTCCACACAATTTCACAATATCTTGTTGAATCAACACCATTTCATCAAAACAAATATTGCAAGTGACATACAAAGAGCCCGAAAATTTCAAAGTTGCAAGGTAAAACACTTGAAGAAACTTTACGTACAACTTGATCTTTTCCCAATCACTTGAAGTTGGAGGCCCAATAATTTCCTTCCGCCCTCTCCCTTTCCTTTTCCTTCTCTTCTCAATTTCAATTATCCTACCTATACCCTCAAAACTATCAACATCATCAAATTCCTCATCAATCTCCTCATCTCTTACATACAATTTGAAGGACGGGTCATCACATAATTGATCAAAAGCCTTTTGATAAGTTAGAGCCCTCTCCAACATAAAATACGTATAGTTCCAACGAGTAAACACATTCAAACAAGGTTTGAGCCTACATGTAATGCCCTCCTTTTTAACACATGACCAAAACTCTGCCATTCTAGAAGGGGAAGACCTCACATATCTCACAATATTTCGCACCCTTCCAATTGGGATATTAATCTTTTGCAATCCCTCACATACGATTAGATTTAAGATATGTGCCGAACATCTCACATGCAAGAACTTGTGATTTAAAATGGTGGTCTTCCTATCTTTGGTCTTTCTCTCCAAGTAAGCAATCAAAAGACTATTCGAGGATGCATTATCAACCGTAATCATTAGAAACTTATCAATCCCTCAATCCAACAAACATTGTTCAACCATTCTACCAAGATTGTCACCTTTGTGATTAGGAACAACACAAAAATTTAGAATTTTCTTTTGATATTCCAATTCTCATCAATGAAATATCCCGTAAGACACTTGTAATTCAAATTTTGGACCGAAGTCCAAGTGTCAGTTGTAAAACACAACCTTTGACGCTTAAGTATTTGTTTAAATGCCTTTTTCTCCTCCCTATAAACAAGCATGCATTGCTTGGCCATCACAAGCCTACCAAGAGGATTCCACATTGGTTGAACAATTTCGATAAAATGTTTGAATCCTTCACCCTCAACAAATGAAAATGACAACTCATCAATTATTATCATCTTTGCTAGTGCCCTTTTACATGCCTCAGCACTAAAGGTCATAGGCACAAGATTTGCACTTGTTTCACCATTATGTTCTTTTTTTTGAAAACTAAGGACTTTTTGCCTAGAACCCGTATATCTCTTGCTCGGGGGATATTTGAAACACTGATACTGTAGATGATGAGTGAGTGATTTTGTACCATTTTTCTTCGAATGACATGCATAATCCTTCCCATACCAATTACATGCAGCCCTAGGTTTCGGATGACCTTCTGGTGTAATAAAACGAAAATGCTTCCAACAAGGAGCCATCTTATTACTAATACTACCACCAACGTTTTTAGACTCAACCTTATTTTCAGGCACTTCATCAACATTTATTTCAGCATTTTGCTGAAAATCAAAATCAATAGCATCATCCATAATGTCATCATCATCATTATCATCCATCTAAAACAAATAAAAATTCAAATCAACATAATCACCTCATGCTCATGCAAAAAGTAAGTCAGTAAGCTGCTACGCTGCATGTAAATCGTATTCAAACATAATCTGATTTTCAGGCCAATATATGAACCTAGTAAATAGTATTCTACAAAAATTAGGGTTTACATTGAATACCTCATGCTCACGGTTAGCCTCACAATCAGACATTTTGCTGGCGTCGTTGAGGAGCTTTTGGCGGACGCGAAACACGATCGATGGAAGCTTGAGATTGAACACGATGCCCAAAAAAAAACACCCCATTAATTCAAGTCCTGGACGATTCAAGTATTCAATAGACCCCACTATTAAGGTTAAAAAAAAAAACAGATTAAAAGTTAAAACATAGATTTTCCCTTTTCTGAAAATTAGCAGAAAACTCATATATATATATATATATATATATATATATATATTGTCACCCTTAGACATTAGCAAAAAAACCCAGCTTAAAACCCCCCATTCCCATCAAAACAATTTTCTCGTAATTCCACCAAATCAAAGTTTTATCATTCCTTCTTTACCGTAATCCCCACCGCTGTTGTTTTTATCATACAAACAGGGCTTTGTTTGTGCAAGAGAGAGAGAGATATCAAACAATCTCTCAGCCATGGGGAGAGAGAGAGAGAGAGAGGGAGATCTAGAGAGAGAGAGAGAGCTTACTACCGTTTCCGAGAAGGGAAAGGAGGCGTGGCGAGTCCGGTGAGTGGTGGCCTGGTGGGCTTGCTGGATGCGAGCCAAAGAGGGTGAAAGGTTGAGAGATTCTCGCCGATCGGTGAGAGAGAGACGCTAAGAGTGAGAGGCGAGAGCAGAGAGAAGTAGGGTTTGTGTGATGGACGGTGCAGATAAACACATAATTGAATTGACGGTCCAAATTAAACCGATTTATATAAATATATATAATAATTTAAGTCGGTTCGGTCTAAAATACAACAAAACCGAGCCCGAACTGAATTTGGTTCGGTTTGGTTCGGGGTGGACTGAACGGGGAAAATCCTGCCACCACCCCGACAGAAGACTGAACTCATCAGTCAGTTTTTTCGGTCCGGTCGGGTTTGTAACAGTCCTACTTTTTATACTGAGTACTAGTTTGGGTTTCAAACGAGCTTCAAAGAAAAAAATAGTCAAAAACCATAAATTGCACAGGACTCGGTAAACCATGTGGTATATTAGTATACCGTGCGGCACATCGTGCTATGCCCGTGCAGCACTTTAGTCTCTGATTTCCAGGTTGATCGGTGCCTATGAAGTCAGAGACATCTTGGGCACATTTCAGAATATTTTCTCACAACAAAAATCATTTCTTTTTGTATTCTGTAAAGTCTTTTGAATATTCCAAAGTGATTTTCAGTATCCCTTCACATGCTAAAACAAATCCAAAAGATCATACAAACTATTTTCCAGTGCCTAAAGCTAAAACTCATTTTTTTTCCTTGACTTTCGGTTCATTACATGGCATGTGATAAAAGCCGGTCTGAAAATGTCCAAAACAAGGTATCGTACGGCACAGTAGGTATAGCGTGCGGCGTGTTGTTATGCCGCAAAGTGTTACATTTTGCAGAAGGCAGTTTCTAATTTGTACAGCTTAGTGTTATTTCATTTTTGTGCGCATTATTCATTCATTTGCTATATTGTACAGTTCACACCACTGAACACGCTTACGCGTCATATTAAATCTCATGTCCCTTTTTCGTACATGTTTTTTAAAAGTTAAAATTTTCAAACGATATAAAATCCCTCATTTAAAATGCTATGTAGAGACCGGTTTTACGGGGCGAGAGGGGTGATTTTAACAAAATCTTCCCAATTCGTAACGTGGCTCCCGAACCCAAAATCTCAACGTTTTCGCTAGACCAAAAGCCTTTCTTTTCAAATCAAGCTCTTCGTTTCTTGGTTCATCCATCCCAAAAATCTGGCTGGCAACTCTCGAGCGTTCCGATCGGGGAGCCTACACACTTAATTTTTTCAGACTGTTTATATAATAAAAAAATGTTGTTAAAAAATTAATAGCGATTTGTGAATTTGTGGCCTTCGATTACTTCTGGGCATGAGATTGAGATTGAGGGTCGAAAGTTTTGGAGTGAAATTTATGGGAAATAATCTTTCTTGAGGAGACGAGAAAGGAGTTCCATATGATTTGAAATTTCAAAAAATTATGCCGTGTTTGGATGGTATTTTGAAAATTTTTGAGTTTGGTTTTGGGATAATAAGTGGAGAGAAAAATTAGGGAAATAATTGAAGATAGAGGTAATGAGTGGACAAAGATAGACAGAAATAAGAATAATGATTGGAGAGAGGAGAGAAAAATGATAATAATAATTGGAAATAAGGATAATGAGTGTTTTTTGAGTTGAAATTTTTTTGAAGTGGATTTTTGAAAAAGGACTTGGATCTAGGCCTCCGGCTAAGGACAAAGAGAGAGAGAGAGAGAGAGAGAGAGAGATCAAAGCAAAAAGAAAGATAGAAGGCTAAAATGGTCATTTTCAAAAATGGGTCAGACCGGGAAAAATGTCTTCTCAAATAGTACAAAGTAGAAAGGTTAAAGTGGGACACGTGGCTGTGTGTTGTACTGTTAAAAAGTGCATGTGTGCGCCCGTTAGATGGACCGTTGATGTATTAATTGAAATTTATGATTTAATTGATGTTAATTTTGAATAATTTTATATTAGCCTGTGAAATTTGCTCATAAACAAGTAATTAAGTACATGTGTTCTTTAGTTATTCAATAAAAAACAAAATAAATTCGCATATTATTGTAACATTGGACTCAAAATGATCAACTTGTATATTATAGAATACGAAAATAAAAATGATACTTTAGTACAAAGAACATATATTTTGAATGAGAATTCATCTTTTTGTTCGGTCCATCTCGAATCGAAATCTTGGCTCCGTCATGGTATTTAGCTAGCCCGATCGGTTAGCCTTGAATATCTGAGACTCCATTTGATAACAGTGATAGATGGATGAGATTCGTAAGGAGATGAGATTAAGATTGTGATTGGTAATGAGATGGGATTGTTAATGAGAAGGGATTCATAATGAGTATGTTTGTTTGGAATGAGATTAGATGATGGGATTGGGAGAATGAGTTGGAATCGGACTACGAATACCAAGTTCCACGGAGTATTGCTAATACCCCCTAAAGGCCGGATTGGACATCCCAACGGACTAATAGTCCGGACCTTTTTTTTATTACCAAACAGAGTATTAATAGTCCCATGAAATTACTACTCTAATCCCAACTCCCAAACCCGTTATCAAACGGGGCCTGAGTGCGTTGCTAGTGAGGAGCTTCTCAAGCTTTTATCCAAGACCAAAGGATATACGGGATCCTAAATCCCTAGAATGTGAATCTGTTGATACAGATAGGGTGAGATGTAACTATGAACATCAAGAGATTCGATTAAACAATAACGGGTTTATTATTAAGTGCGAAGTGTTCTCATAAGTTCTTTGGCTTTTGATATGGAGTAGCGTTGTACCTTATCGTATGTTTCATTGTTGTCATTTATTCTAAAATTTTGTTTCTCATTTATTTCTGTCATTCTATTTGCATATAAAGTTAGTACGTAGAAATTTTCTTATTAGACTAGTGTAGAGCAATTTTTCATATTTTCAAGTATAAATTAATTAAGGGCAGTAACATGGAGTGCGCATGACCTGTATGGATTAACTTACTTTTGAAAGTTAACCTTGAAGAGTCAATTACCTTGTCATCTTTTATAAATCACATTTTAAAGATGTAAATGTAACCGTAATCACATTTTTCTTGACTATGGATTATTGTAAGGTTGTAAACAGTACTTAATTCTCCTTTCTTATTCTGTACTTATGAGACATTGGGTCATGGCGCCCTAAAGTGTAATCTTTTGGAATTATAACTCGGTGATATAAGCACAGCAAAATCTTTTGGGGGTATTATGAACGTTAATGTGAGTGTTTCATTATAGAAAATTATCATTATTTACGTTTAAAATCGAAGGCGTGATAATTCCTAATTAGGAAATTTCATCAAACATTGCATTGCCAAGTGTGGGTATGTAGCCAGGGGTGGAGCAATTGTGGGGCCAAATGGGCTCCGTCTCCATCCTTTTTTCTTGCTTTATTTATATAAATTAGTGTTGAATATTATTTTGGTTTATATTAGGTCCCGTTCTATTAAATTTTTTAATTTTTAAATACTTAGGCCCCATTCTGCTAAGGAAAACAAATAAGTATTTATTTTTTGAATTAAAGGTGATATGTTAGTGAGAGAATAACCTGTCTCATAAAGCGAAAAATGAGTACTTAAAAAATAAGAACCTTGGCAGATTGGGATCTTATTTTCCGCTTTAGGAGACATATCATTCTCTCACAATACATCATCTTTTAGCCAGTGGAACACACCCTAGTAAACTACTCTATTGCAATTTATGATTTAACTGATGTTAATTTTGAATAATTTCAAATTAGCCTATGAAATTTGTTTAAAAATTCTCATAAACAAGTAAGTAATAAATACGACGTACTTATTGGGAAATGCTACAGTACACACCCCGTACCATATGCACCCGCATAACCAAACCATTGAGAGGCGTAACCAAATCATTGAGAGACATATATAACTAAACACTTCCTTCAATTGTTATGCCTCTCAATGGTTTGGTTACGCCTCTCAATGGTTTGGTTATACGGGTGCATATGGAACGGGGTGTGTACCGCAGCATAACTCAATAAAAAAACAAAATAAATTTGCATATTATTGTGGCATTCGACCCAAAATGATTGACTTGTATATTATTATTATATAGGATACGAAATACAAAAGATATATTAATACAAAGCGCGTATATTTTAAATGAGAATTAATCTCTTTGATCGATCCATCTCGAGTCGAAACCCTGGCTTCATCTAAATTAGCAACAAATTGCATGGTTGATTGGATGAAAAGTCGTCACCATGAGCACAACAGCGTATTTGGATCTTGAACTAACAATAGAATTTGTGGAGGAGAACGAAAAGTAAATCCTTAATTAACTTTTATTATTTGTTGTCTTGAAAATCTCCCCACGAATTCAAGCTGATTCAAACGTACGAAACGTGAACACAACGTTTAGGAGTGACGATTAGAGTAGGAAAGAGTAAAAAAAAAATTATAATGAGAGGGTTGGTTGTTATACCAAATAGATCCAACGAAATGCATCACCAGTTTACTTTACAAGCCTTCCATGCAAAACAAACAAGTAAACATAATATAATGACCATACATATCACCAATACCGTTATATTTTCCGATACCTTAATTTTAAACCCTACTCCACATGCTTCATGCTTTGAGTTGTATATATATCTTATCCATAGCTAGTCCTAAGCTCAAATTAAGTCCGGATTTGTTTTCTTGTTGGACTTTTTTTAAATTTTTATTGAAATCTGGTCCATACTTTTATTCTGTTTTAGTTTCTCTTGTGGAGACGAATGCTTGTTCCCATTGTGATGAAAAAGCTGATAAAACTTTCACCATGTTCTAAAAGTACCCGCAAAATAATAAACTCAAGAGTAAAAACTGAATTGAAAGCTCAAGTCTTATAAGACAAAGCAGTTTGCTTCGATGATAGTATTGAAGATGTAATCTTAATACAACTAGCTCTGTAAAAAGCTCAAAACTTGGTACTCAAATCTGAATCCTCCTGAATCCAAATACTGTGAGAGGGAGCTGTTTACCATTAGGTTACCATGCAACCCTGGGGGTTCAAGGACCTTGTTTATGAACTTTGAAGGTATCGTTCTGTGGAGAGGATAGATTTGGTTTCAATCACCAAATAGGATCAAAGTTTGTTGAAGAATATGGATGTTCACTCAATAATTGAGGATAATGACTGTTTCATTCATTTGAACTATGGAATTATCTTTAATTAGGTTGGACTAATTTGCATAAAGCAGAGGAGGAGTGTAACCAACATTACAATTACAAGTACAGTACTGAACACAATTCACATAATTGAGTTGAGTGTCAATCAAGACTGAAAAGGCAGGCAGGCAGGCAGGCCACTTGAGTTTTGGAGTAGGCAATAGTGCAATAGGCAGCCACTTTTATTTTTTATTAAAAAAGCACACATAGGGGCTACAAAAGGACACCAGTATTTGGTAACTCAATCCAATACCAGTCACAACTACTAATAAACACAACTTCTACAGTACTACATATAAAAGCCTTGATTTCATTTTTTAAAAGGCAATCATGATTTGAAAACGATTAATTGGGCAGGAAGTTTCGGTCAAGAAAAGATAAAAAATAGTAGAAAGTTGGTTGCATACGTGGGGTGTATAGGGGACCGAGTTGACTAGGTAATAAGACTTTACAACTTACTTGTTCCTTCCCAGTACATGAATTTCCAGAAGCAGAGCCAAAACTGGGAATCCAACCGATCTCTTTCTGAGTAGGGGGGAGGGAGGGAGTAAGTAAGTCGAATTGAGCTAACAAACACACCATGAAAACAAGCAAACCCACGAAAACCTCATTCTCTATCATCATCCCCTTGTCGGTCATTCAACCACTGTGTATATATCTTCTCCTATATATGTAACCCGGCCCCATGAATATTTGTGAAGTAATCGGGTGCCACTAGAATGCCAGATGAGTTTTGGGCTAGAGTTACTAGGGTAATTATGACCATTGAATTAGAATTGGAGGATCCTCCAATTCTCTATGGATTGGAGAGGAGCCGGACTCGAGAAAATTAGCCTTTTTGTACTATCTCTCGTACATGTAATTGGTTACTAAACATTGGTTTCTTTAAAAGGTTCTCTACCCCTTGTTGACCTCTGTCACTTCTTCCTTTCTTAAAAACACACACACACACACACACACACACACACTCACACTCTCTCTCTCTCTCTCCAACTGTTCACTTATTCCTACATCACCCCCTCCCCTCCCAATGGAACAGTAGTTCGGTGGTGTCATTAATAGATTAATAATACTACTAGCACACAACTCTCATACTCGATCACACACTTTATCTCTTTGCTGTCGCTTATTTCAAGGGTCCATTAAAAGCCTCTACAATTCCCCAAAAACTTCCGACCCAAACATGTACACCCATAATAACTACATGCAGCAGCAGCACTGTCAAAACCACAGAGCTACATGCACAGTACTCTCAAACCGCGCGTCTTCTCCCCACCGCCCAAGACTAACCACCATCCTCTCAGCTCTGCAATCATCAATTTCCTTTTAAATGCCCACAAAAACAAACCAACTCATCATCATCCTATTCCTTTCCATGCAAAAACATCAGAAAAAAGAGGCCAAATACTATTCATGTAAACCCTCTCTTCTCTCTTCATGTGTCCTTGAGACCTTGTTCCATCTTCTTTCTCTCACTTCAACCCTAGAAGATTAGAAAATGACTCCTGTGAAAGGGTTTCTCTCTCTTCTTCTTGTAGTCCTCTTGATTTGCATCCTTTCATGTGATTCAGACTCATCGACTGATCTAAAGACCCTTTTAGAGGTGAAAGAGTCTTTCAAAGACCCACAAAAGGTACTCTCTGACTGGGCTAAGTCCAACCCAAGTTTCTGTTCATGGACAGGCATTTCCTGCTCTACTGGTGGACTGGTGGTGGGTCTCAACCTTTCCGAATCGTCACTAGGCGGGTCAATCCCACCAGCCCTCGGCCATCTAAACGACCTACTCCACCTTGATCTTTCCTCCAATCAACTCATTGGTCCCATTCCACCAACTCTCTCTAACCTTTCTTCTTTGGAATCCCTGCTCCTCTTTTCCAACCAACTCTCCGGTCCCATCCCGACTCAACTCGGCTCGCTTTTGAACCTCCAAATCCTCCGCATCGGCGACAATGGGCTCACCGGCCCAATTCCGGCCACGTTTGGCAATCTTGTAAACTTGGCCGTTCTTGGGTTGGCCTCTTGCAGTCTCACTGGGCCCATACCTCCGGAGCTTGGGAACCTTTCCCAGCTTCAGAATTTGATTTTGCAGCAAAACCAACTGGTGGGTCCCATTCCGGGTGAGGTGGGGAACTGTTCTAGCCTGCTTGTTTTCACTGCTGCTGTCAATGGACTCAACGGGTCAATCCCATCAGAGTTGGGTCAACTCATGAATCTTCAGCTTCTTAACCTCGCCAACAACTCACTGTCTGGGGAGATTCCGGACCAGATTGGTGACCTGAGTCAACTCGTTTATCTCAACTTCATGGGGAATCAGCTGGATGGTTTGATCCCAAAGTCATTGAGAAAATTGGGTAATCTCCAGAATCTTGATTTATCCTCGAACAAGCTCAGTGGCGAAATCCCAGAGGAGTTTGGGGAAATGGGTCAGCTTGTTTACTTGGTCTTGTCAAGCAACAATCTTTCTGGTGGTTTACCAAGAACTATATGCTCAAACACAACCAATTTGCAGCATGTCATGTTGTCTGAAAACCGATTTTCTGGAGAAATACCAGTGGAATTGAGTGAATGCCAGTCATTATTGCAGCTTGATTTGTCCAACAACACACTCAACGGCTCAATTCCAGTGGAGATTTATCAGTTAGTTGATTTAACTGATCTCCTGCTCCACAATAACACCTTGGCCGGTCCGATATCTCCGTTGATAGCAAACCTCAGTAATCTCCAGACACTGGGGCTGTTTCATAACAATTTGGAAGGAAATCTGCCTAAAGAGATTGGAATGCTTGGAAATCTTCAGACGCTGTTTCTCTATGAAAATCAATTCTCAGGGGACATCCCTATGGAGATTGGAAACTGCTCCAGCTTGCAAATGATTGACTTCTACGGAAATCATTTCACAGGGAACATCCCAATTACCATGGGAATGCTGAAGGAACTGAATTTCCTTCACCTGAGAGAAAATGATCTCTCAGGCGAAATTCCCGCCACTTTGGGCAACTGCCATCGACTGAATATCCTTGACTTGGCTGATAATCGTCTCTCTGGCGAAATCCCACCAACATTTGGGTACCTCCAAGCTTTACAACAGCTCATGCTTTACAACAATTCTCTAGAAGGTAATCTCCCCATTGAATTAACCAATGTTGCAAACTTGACAAGAATAAATCTCTCAAACAATAGATTCAATGGTAGTATAGCTCCCCTTTGTACCTCTACTTCTTTTCTTTCTTTTGATGTCACAAACAACGCATTTGCTGATGAAATTCCTCCTGAGATCGGAAATTCGCCTTTGCTCGAAAGGTTGAGATTAGGAAACAATAAGTTCATTGGGAAAATCCCTTGGACATTGGGAGAAATCCGGGAATTATCTCTGTTGGATATTTCTGGGAACTCTCTCACTGGATCTATTCCTCCTGCACTTTCTTTGTGCAAGAAACTAACCCACCTTGACCTAAACAACAATCATCTCTCGGGACCGATTCCGTTGTGGTTGGGTAGTTTGGCTCAGTTGGGTGAGTTGAAGCTCTCATCCAATCAGTTTTCTGGGATTCTTCCCATTGAATTATTCAATGCCACCAATCTTCTGGTGCTTTCTCTTAGTGAAAATTCGCTTAACGGAACTCTCTCTCCTGGGATTGGGAAACTTGCATCCCTCAATGTCCTTAATCTCGAACATAACTACTTTTCGGGATCCATCCCCCCTACCATAGGAGAGTTAAGCAAGCTTTATGAACTTCGACTCTCCGGCAACAGTTTCAGTGGGGAAATACCAATTGAGATTGGACAGCTCCACAATCTTCAAAGCATTCTAGACTTCAGCAATAACCACCTCACTGGCAAAATCCCACCTTCTATCGGAACACTGTCGAAACTCGAAACTCTCGACCTATCTCACAATCGATTGGTGGGGGAAATCCCTCCACAAGTCAGTGCAATGAGTAGTTTGGGCAGGCTTAACCTCTCCTACAATGATTTTCAAGGCAAACTGGACAAGCAGTTCTCACACTGGCCACCGGAGGCATTTGCAGGAAACTCACATCTCTGCGGAGCCCCTCTTGAACACTGCAAAAACACCAAGTACAAGAATCAGCAGTCCGGTCTAAGAGAAACAGCAGTGGTAGTGATTTCAGCTATTTCAACTATAGCTGCGATTGGTCTATTGATAATAGGGGTTGCCTTCATCTTCAAGCACAAGCGAGGAGAATCCTTTAGGAGAGCCAGTGAAGTGAACAGTTATTCTTCCAGTTCATCCCAAGTGCAGAAACGACCTCTCTTCCGAAACGGTACTGTCAAGCGGGATTTCAGATGGGAAGATATTATGGTAGCTACAAACAATCTGAGCGATAACTTCATTGTTGGGTCAGGCGGGTCTGGAACTGTATACAAAGCTGATTTGATCACTGGAGAGACGGTGGCAGTTAAAAAGATACCAAGGAAAGGTGATCTTCTGCTGGATAAAAGCTTTGCGAGAGAAGTTAAGACGCTTGGGAGGATAAGGCACAGGCACCTTATGAAGCTATTGGGATACTGCAGCAACAAAGGGGGAGGCTCAAATCTTTTGATATACGAGTACATGGAGAATGGAAGTGTATGGGATTGGCTTCATCAGCAACCGAATGGGAAGAAGAAGAAGACCCTTGATTGGGAACCAAGGCTCAGGATAGCAGTGGGATTAGCTCAGGGAGTGGAGTACCTCCACCATGATTGTGTTCCTAAGATCATTCACAGAGACATTAAATCCAGCAACATATTGCTGGACTCGAACATGGAGGCACACTTGGGGGATTTTGGGTTAGCAAAAGCGCTCGTGGAGAGTTACGACTCAGTAAATACTGAATCAAACTCATGGTTTGCTGGATCCTATGGTTATATCGCTCCAGGTAACGAAACTGATTTCTACCTTTGAATGTCATTGACAGATTCATTTTTCGATATTTGGTATTTCTAACAAATTTTTTGGTTCGGTTTCAGAGTATGCCTATTCTTTAAAGGGAACAGAGAAGAGCGATGTTTACAGCATGGGTATTGTTTTGATGGAGCTTGTTAGTGGAAGAATGCCTACCGATGGAACTTTTGGTGTGGACATGGATATGGTACGTTGGGTTGAGACACGCATCGAAATGCAAGGAACCAACCGTGAGGAGCTAATAGATCCTGCGCTGAAGCCATTGATGCCCTATGAAGAATGTGCTGCGTACCAAGTTCTGGAAATAGCACTGCAGTGCACAAAAACTGCCCCACCAGAGAGGCCATCCTCCCGGAAAGCATGCGATCTCCTCCTCCATGTGTTTAACGATAGAGTGTTGTATTCTGAGAAGACAGGCCTAGATCCATATGCATAGTCAATGAAATCAAACTAGTTTCGGAAAATTGTACTCAAGCATATCGTGTGAATAAAGAGAACAGTCAACACAACCAACTTCTCTTTCCTATCTTGTTTTGCTAAATGTCTTAGAACTAAAGACTCTACTCATTGCTCAGATTTCTTGTTGATTTTACAAATGAAGAAGTAAGAAAATCAAATGAAACATGTCCTGTTGTAAGAATCAAAGGCATCGATCACACCTTCCAGTGTCAAGGTGGCAGTTTCATACCATCAGTTTTGGATTCATGCAAACTTTTGGTAACATTTGAATTAGTTGTATCACTTTAGCGGCCAATAGACATATAAGCCGACAATATATGTCAAAAAAGCTCATTTTAGGCAAAAAGATAAAAAGGCTAGTACTAGTACACTCTCACTTGCCTACCATGCGTGAGTCACCACTAAACAAGCTTAATTATGTTAAGTTACTGAGTCCTCGACAATACAGAGTTGCTCAGTACAGCACCATTCTTGCGAATAACTGATGAGGCAAAGAAAACCAGCATGTACCAATGTGCATAATTGGAATGGGGGTTGCATCGAAGCATATATTGCTTTCAACAATAACACTTATTGAGGTACAAACCAGTTCAAAGTATGCGCTCCGAAATGCCAACAGTGAGCAGGAGTTCAAACAGCCTCATAAACAAAGAACAAAAGATAGTTTAATCAAACAAGAGTCTACAACCCAAGTATAATCTGGTTCACAAGCCACGTTCTCAGGAAAGTGAATGACACGTCTCAAGATGCTTCATTTCACACCACCCAATTGCTAATCGCCTAATCCTCATCTTCTGCAGTTAAAAAAGTCGCAATCCATTCAGAAGAGAAAGTCAAAAGAGAAACAAAGGATTTGAAAACACAAATGGTACTAGGATAGACAATGGAAATTTATGAACCAATTCATCTCTACTGATAAAAATACTAGCCAACCCGTATGAAGTACAGAAGACGAAACACCACAAAATCAAACTTCAGAATGCTACAATACGAACAAAACCAATATTTGACAAACCGTAATCTGTAATAAGATTACACCAAAATGCCAGTGAAAAGAAACATATTCAAGCATTTTTGTGCCATGGCTAAGTGAAAATGAGAACAGAAGTGCATGTCAACTCTGCAATAAGGGAAAAAAAAAGTGAAGAAACATGAAGTATATATTATCAGGACTTAGGTGTGACAAGCAAGTAAGCTCAGGGTGGATGTAAAACCTCTGATTTTGTCCTTGCAACTTTAGAGAATAGGTTTCTACAGAACATGGAATGACGAAATGGTGCTATCAGAACCATCTTCGGAGTGCTGAGATAATATGGTTGGGAAGAAAAGTTTTAGAATGATGGGATGGGGCTTCGTCGGCTCTCGAAGACGTGGCTCTAGAAGTATAAACAACAGTTGCAGAGGTGGTTCTTATAGAGGCAGCTCTAGAAAAATTCCTATACCAAAAAATTCCTATTTGGGAAATGTTACACAAATTTCACCAGAGGAAGTTGTCCAAAATTGCTAAAGATAATTGTCAGCGAGACAACGAACAGATCACCTCCACTACGGTCAACAATCTGTTTGCTTGTCGAGTTATGGGAAGTAGACGAGAACTGCAGCCTTAAACAATTTCAACAAGTTCACGAGGATGAGGATTTCTTGGTACGATTGGACCGTATCAAGTCAAAGAAGAAATAATCAAATTATGAAGTATTTTATTTGGAAGCTTTTATTTAGGAATAGTATTATTTATTTGGAGATCTCATTCAGTGCTACTTGTTTTGCATATTCCTAATTTAGTTTTGGTAAGATCTGATTTCTATGTCCTTATATTAGATTCACCGGCTTACGTTCTGGACAATTGTTATAATGATGACCTTGTTTGCCACAACTGTAGCACTTGTTAGTTGTTGGTTGGCGTGAGGATTTTGATTTCTTGTCACATCTCTGTTGGCAGAATTTGTTCCTTGATTAGTCCAACCCTTAGGTTGGTTTGTTGGAGTTGCTGATTGAATTCACTTTGCCTTTTCAAAAGTCGGGAAAGGAGTTTCAGTATGGTTCTTGCAGTACCCTGAATATGTTGGCTTTGAGAGCCATGTTATGGGCTTCATCTACGGACCACAATACTTGCAAGTTTGCAACCCAATCCTCTCTCTAATTGTCGGCTTCAACCCATTCAGATATCTGGCTACCTATTGTCCCTCTGACTCATTCAAATTATTACGATCTGCAAGGCAAGTAAATTTGCCCGTATAATCCAATACAGACCTAGAGCCTTGCAAGCAGTTCTGATAAGAGTAGAACATATATTGCTCATAGTCAGGCAGCAGAAACCTATCCACAAGGAGTTGTTTCATCCTTCGCCATGTTCAGATTGTATCATTTCCTTGCCGTTATCAGTTCCTCTGCAACTTGGTCCCACTTGTAAGCGACCATCTTCACCATTTTTGGTTCAGGAGCCTCCATCATTCCAAAGAAGCTCTCCACCTCAGAGATCCAATCAATGCACTCTTCAATGTGTATATTGTCGTCTCCCGATCACTTCCCACGAGGAATCTACCCCACGATCACTGTCAATAGGGTTTACTCCTTCGTTTTGTGCCATTGAGTCAGGAGAATTCTTGCTCTGATACCACTGGACGCAACGGAATAAACATGAAGGCTAGATAGTGTTCTACCTAAGTGGTAAAACACTTGAAGTCACGAGTACAACTTGAAATCCATAAGGAAAAAGAGAGAAACTCTAGAATTTTTATTGAATGAGAGATTGAATTTGCCCTTAGGCTTACATCCCTTATTTATGCTAGTAGGCATCCTAACAATAAGGAAATTACTTAGAGTGGAGACCAAGCAAAGCCGTACTTGGAAACAAAGAATATAAGGAAATTACTTAGAGTGGAGACCAAGCAAAGCCGTACTTGGAAACAAAGAATATAAGACAAAGGAAATATAAATCAAATCTTACCAACACTAATTTAGGAATGTGCAAAACAAGTAATAAAAAATTGATCTCAGATCCATTATGTGAATTTCATAAGTCCACAAGTCCACCTATTAGTTTTGTAAGGTGTCAAGTCCAATTTAAAAAGTTCATAATAGCCCAGTCCACTCCCTAGGGCAGAGGCCTAGGGTAGGGTAGGATATCCTAGGATTTAGGCACTTTCATAATTCATAGGGTTTTAGGGTGCATTTTCCTATTATAGGATAGGGTACCCTAGGGTTTAGACACTTTCATAGGGTTTTAGGATGCACTTTTCTATTATAGGTTTTTAGTGGTTTAGGCACTTTCATGGAGTTTAGGGTTTAAAGAACTTTCATAGGGTACCCTAGGGTTTAAGTTAGTGGACTTGTGGGCTTACAAAACTAATAGGTGGACTTGTGGGTTTATGAAATCTCTATAGTGGACCTATCACCAAATCTCCCAACAAGAAACACTAAGTAAGATCTCCTAATAATACTATTTCTAAAAAAAGCTTCCAAAATAAAATACTTCACAAGAGATCATTTCTTCTTTGACTTGAAACGGTTCAGTTGTTCCAAGAAATCCTCCGCAACTATATCCCTTGCCAAAAGACATCTGACCCATCTCATGTGTCTAGATTGGTCATTCGAGACATTGCGCACTTGCATGACGTACCTGAATCCATAACTTCTGATCATGATTTGAAGTTCCTTAGCCACTTTTGGGTGACTCTAGGGAAGAAGTTTGACACTTCAGTAAAGTGAGTTCTACCACACACCTCCAGAGGGTCAAATAGAGGTGACTAATCAGTCCTTGGGAAACTTAATTCGAAGCATTTGCATGGACAAACCAAAACAATGGTGTCATGCACTGCCACAAGCCGACTTTGCATACAATAGCGCAATTCATAGTTCATGATGCCACTCAGAAATCACCTTTATCTTTGGTATTCATAGTGCATTAATAGGTCCAACTTTCAAAAGCACTCTAAGTCGTCTCGCAAATCATGAATACCCCACGTCTTTGCCCAACAACTTTAAATGAACCCACTCCTAGTAACGAAAAGAAAAAGACCAACTCTTCTGAGGTAATCTCCTCCAATGGATGGGGCAAAAAGGCGTGAAAAGCGTACACCTCTGTATGCCTCGAATGGATAGGCAAACGCTTTTATGGTTCTCTACCCAAGAATCAACACCCAGAGGCATTTTTGTTGTGCCTTGCCTCGAGGCGGGTGAGGCCCGGAATTGCCTTTGAAAACATTGGTTGAAGTAGAGGCCATGGCTAAGTAGGTTCAGCCAGTATAATAGGAGGTAAAAAAAGAAGTTGATAGAGAACAATGCCATGTACAAAGAAGCTACTGACAAGAATAGGCGTGTCAAAGTTTTCAAAGAGGGTAATTTTGTGATGGTCTTTTTCCAGAAAGAGAGGTTTCTTGTGGGTACCTACTATGAGCTGGAACCAAGAAAGTATGGTCCATATAGGTCCTTAAGAAGATTAATGGCAACGCTCGCATGATTAATCTCCCCAAGGATATGACGATTTCAAATATTTTTAATGTTGCTGATTTGTTCGAGTACTTTGCTGAAGGACTGCTCTATCCAGATTTGAACTCGAGTCAAGTTCTCTCCAAGTAGAGGGGACTGATGTAGCAATTGGACTATATCAACTCAAAGAAGAAATATTCAATTACGGAGTATTTCATTAGATCTTATTTAGTGCTACTTGTTTTGCACATTCCTAATTTAGTTATGGTAGGATTTGATTTCTATTTTCTTATAGTCTCGGTTTCCAAGTATGCCTTCGCTTGGTCTCCACTCTATATAATTTTCTCATTGTTAGAGTATCTACAATGGCATAATCAAAAGTAATAGGTTTCTAAAGTTAACAATGTTGCTGCAAAATATGCCACACAATGGTATAATCAAACTTAGCAACCTCAAAAATAATCAAATTTTGGGCTTTGGATAATAAAAACTAGCAACTTTTCGCCAATAACCAAATTTAGTGAACCCCACATATTCTCAATCAAATTCCCAACCCCAACGCGCCCCCCCCCCCCCCCCCCCCCCCCCGCCCGAAACAATATTTTCCTATAAAGCACCGACACATCTAGAGGTTGAAGTGTCACAGTGTCCAGACACGGGGACATCTGACATGCCACGACGCGTGTCCAATAATTTAATTTAAATTTTTGAGGGGGACGCGGCTGGGGACACGGGGGGACACCAATGGACACAGCAGGGGTCAAACTGTAATTTTTTACAAATGTTTGGGGGTCAAACTTCTATTACTTAAATATATAAATAAATAAATATACACATGGCTTGTCCCCCGCCATATTTGTGTCTCTAGTTTTTTAGAATTTCCGTGTTCGTGTCTGGATCCATATCCATGCATCATAGATGTATTTTTTTAAAATGACTAAAAAAATAGTTTTTATACCAAAAATAATTATTCTTTTTTTCAAAATCTGTTTTTTCAAAACCTTTTGCTATATAAAACTATTTTTTCAAAAACTGTCGATACACAAAAACTTTTTTTTAAACTTTTTTTTTCAAAATAAATTTCAAAAATTATTTTCTATTTCTAATAAATAGTTTTATTAGTTTAAAAACTAATTTTTGAAAAAATTATTTTCTATGTTCACAATTTTTAATTTTTTGTAATTTGAAAAGGTGATATGACAAGTTTTGGTTATCCAATTTTGATTATGTTATGGTGAACCTTTACATTACTAACTTTAGCAATCTCTTAAATGGATAATCAAAAACTGATGTGGCAACTTTATTAAAATTTTATTATGCCATTTTGGACTCTTAGGACACCTACTAGTATAAATAGGAGAGTAAGCCTAAATAATCCCCCAACTAATCAATTAAATTAACTAACTTAATCACTATTAATCCCTTTGCCAACTACCACATATCTTCAGCAAAAATGCCAACAACCACTCATATTCAGTGGCGTAACATCAATACATGCATTAGTTGCACCTCTTGCTATTCCCTCCATTTCTCTCTCTATCACTCTCAACACTCTTTCTAGCGTATTTGTTCAATATACATATATGTACTTTCTCCCCACGTGTCGGTTTGGACAGTGTTATTTTCTATGCCAGATTTTGATGAAGTCAAACAATAGTTTCTTTGCTAGGGTTGGAATATGAACTTGAAATTTACCATAGTTGAATATACAATTGGTTCATTTGGAGATAATAATGATGAGATTCGACTAAGTAAAATGAATTCCATTCTTGATTTTACCGATAATGAAACTCAACCTTAGTTGAAACTCATCATCATTATCTTTGAGTGAACCCATTGTATATTTATCTACGGTCAAATTCAAGTTCATATTCCAATCCTAGCAAAGAAACGATCATTTGACTTCATCAAAATCTGGGGTAGAAAATACATATAAATATAGCGAACAAATATAATAGGGAGAGTGTCCCCCGGGAGAGAGAGAGAGAGAGAGAGAGAGAGAGAGAGAGAGAGAGAGAGAGAGAGATGGAGGGAGAGAGAGAGGGGGCTAGGGTTTAAGAAGTGGAGGGGATAGCGAGAGGTGCGACGAATACATGTGTTGGTGTTACGCCACTGAATATGGGTTGCCTTGCTTTGGCCTAGGAATTGGTAGAAGCCCCAAGTGGATTCGTGGGCTTTTGATGAGCTAGAGGATGTGCATTTCAGCTGAAGATAAGTGGCAGTTGGCAAAGGGATTAATAGTAATTAAGTTAGTTAATTTAATTGATTAGTTGGCGGATTAGTTTTTCCCATAGTTGTTAAGGGCAAAAGGCGCACCGAAGCGCAAAGTTCTATTGGCCCTGAGGCGAGAGGAGCAAGGCAAGGCGCGCGCCTTTTTGAAGCGAGGCGCACTAATGCGAAAGGACATAGAATAACATAATGTTTATGTTTCTTAGGGGTAAAACTGAAATACTAAACAATTAGAGGATAACAATTGAGTGTCAAACTAAAATACTTTATAAGTATAGGGCAAAAAGTGCAAAACTGGGTCTAGGAGCTATATATAAATGCATATACGTATAAAATAGGGAGCGAGCATCGAATCTCTATTTCGCACTCGATCCAACTTTTCGCACTCGATTCGCAGCTTTTCGCACTCGACCCAGCCTCGAATCATTGTTTCGAGCCTTTAACTGGTGATTTCGATGATACCCATCCCTGTTTCAAACTTGAATTTGTCATACCTGAGGTTGAGTAACCATTTCGGCACTTGAATCAAAGTTTCAAACCTCGATCTGCCTTTATTGGAAGCGGCAATCAGTGATTTCATGCTCGATTTTGGAATTTCAGCACTCAAACCAGTGATTTCGTGTTAGAATATGCTGGAAATCAACTCAAGGAATCAGAAGAAGCGTGCTTTTTTTGCGCATGTCGCCTTCTCGCCTTTTGTCGCTTCTTGCGCCTACCCTGCGCCTTGTTGAAGTTGCCTCGACTGGGGTGGCACAAGGTGCTTGGGGTGCGCCTTGCCTTGCACCTAGGCGCGCTTTTGACCTATCAGCCTTTAACCTAAAGTTCTGTTACGAAAGATGAACGATGATTGGTCAAAGATGATTATTCTGCTCGACAATCACAGTCAATGTTCTAAAAGTCACTAGGCACTAGTCGGGCAGTCGGCCACCTTCGAGCTATTAATCGGGTAATTAATCGCTGCATATTCATTAGTAATCGGCGATTAATGGTTAGTCGGACTTAATCGGATAGGCCCTGCAGGCGATCAATCGCCAACTAATCGCCGATTAATTCCTTTTTTTAGAACACAGTTTATCTAATGATGTCCATAGTTCAATTTTAATGCTATTGTGGCTGAGAGCCTGAGAGAGTGTTTCGTCATCGTGAGCTACATCAATTGGAGTAATTTCACAACTAGCACCTAGTCAACTTCTATTTCCGTAATGTTTTCTTCATGGTTTAATGTTTTGATAAATAGGCATGCCTGCTTATTAAGTGATTTGGGTGGAGACCATGACTTGAGCGTAACAAATGAGTCATTGAATTAAGTTTTCTCTTCCTAATCATTCCGCTATGTTCTTCTCTCCTCATTGTATGTTTCTCATGTTCTCCGCTATTCTTCTTCCCAACATTCTATAATGACTCCTTTGCCGCACTCTTTTCCCTTCTCTACTGCTCCTTTGTCGCTCTCACGTTTGCAGAATTGTACTGTATCTAAAACACATTTGTTCTTAAAGTACGAAAAAATATTTCAAACTTCACATAAACTTTTCTACATTCATCTACACCCACCATACAAGAAAAAATTCAGGAGTGTTCATATACTATGATGGCTGGAGAAAATCACAGGAGCGAATATTAACCCTCAAACAACAGGAACCCCTAAATAGCAGCAGCAGTAGCGGAAGGACGATAAATTAACATACAAACAAAAAAATGGAATAATAATTTGATTAAAAAGGAAGAAAAAAATCAACTGACCAAAGTAACGGCGCTCGTTGGCAGCTTTAGCCTTCTCAAGCATCTTGTCTAGGTCTTCCTGAAGCTTAGCGTCCCACTTCACCAACTGGTTCACAAACACCACCCCCAATCCCATGCCCAACACATGCTCCCACGGATCTGAACACACAAACACTAAAACTTACACACGGAAAACGAAGTGGAGAAGAATCGATTTAAACGTAGGAGAAGAAATCGAGAATTGAGGAGATTACGCCTCATGTAAGGGAGTTTGCGGAGGGCATTGGAGTACATCTGGGTGCCCAGTCCCAGTAGGGCTCCGATCACCGTCGCGCTCGCCGGCATTTCCTCTTCTCTCTCTCTCTCTCTCTCTCTCTCTCTCTCTCTCTCTCTCTCTCCCTCTCCCTCCCTCTGTGCGCGTCTTGATTTGGTTGGTGATTCAGTGTGGAGTTGCGTCCGCACCGGCCGATCCACCAATAACCAATTTGGATATTTGACGCACCAATAAATCTGTCCACACATACCATCTGAGTACAGATTTTATTGTGGGGCTCACCATAGATCCCATACAAATTATCCAAACAGTTCACTAAATATAAAACATTTTTTTAAGGGTTTTTGCAAAAAATCAGCTCAATCTAATAGCTATAGGTGCTCTCAATCTAACTTTTTATGATCCGAGAATCTGAATGAAAATTTAGATGATTAGATCGAGCAACTATAGGCATTAGATGAGCTGATTTTCGCAAGGACCTGAAAAAAATAGTTTACATTTAATAAACAGTTTGGATCACTTGTATGGGACCCGTAATGGATCCTACAACAAAATTTGTGCACAATCTACTCACAGATGGCTGTGTGGTCAGAAGGATTCGTACCCAAACCCAAGTATTAGACCAACTCAAAAGATAGTTGACCCAGATGTCTGCGTGGTCAGCCGGATTCGTATCCAAACCCAAGTACTAGACCACCTCAAAAGATAGTTGACCCAGAAATTTGTTTCGAAATATTAAGTCCCATTTTGCTAAAGAAAATCCTACTTAAATTGTAAATTTCCGCATAACGTTACAATTAGGAATGAAAACTAGTAGAGTCAAGTCGAGTTTTAAATTGTTTAAGCCTGACTTATTTAAAATTGAGTGAGTTCAAGCTCAATTAATATGTAAGAACTCAAGTTCGGATCGAGTATTAAACAATACGAGTTTGTATATATGAGCTAAGTTACAACTAACTCATGCTTGACTCATTTACTAAACGAACCAATTGCAGTCGAAACTCAAGTTGCTCTCAAATAACTTGGTTCTTGTATAGCTCTAATTACAATAATGTAGTTGCTCTCGAATAACATGGTTCGTTTACCAAGCTAATTACAATAATGTAGTTCACAACGCGTAATGTCAAGCAAAAATATAAAATTGAATAACAAGAGGCAATGTCAATGACCTGTAAGATTCACAACTCCTGGAATTTTAGCAAAATCTCCTTTTGAGCTTCCTGCGTCCATCCCTTGCACCATTATAAGCGCCATGTAATCCTTTTCTAGACACTATCGTCTGGAAGCCCTCCCTATTTGGAAAATTGTCTAACCAATCTTGCTGCATCTCCTCCAAAAATCCAACACTTAATCTAGCAAGCCATTCAATAACGTCTCAACACACTTGATAACCCTGTTATTTGCGGTATCACGCATCAAAATACTAGCCCTGTCTGCCAATCGCATGAGGAAACCACTCTTCACTGTCTCCGTGACGGCCCTTGGGTCCATAACTTCTGGAACCAACTTCTTATCCCCACGACTCTAAACCCCTCCTTTACCACTGACATTGCAACTTGGCGAAAAGACAAATTCCTTACCCCGCACAAAATTCAGGGGCATGCTGGAAGTTATATTCTTCCTTTCTTGTGGGCATATTTGGCTCTATAGAAACTCCATCATACACCAAAATAGCCCACAACCCCTTGATAATATAACTGGCCATCTCTATCATCATATCACATTATCTAAAAGAATTGAATGGGAATATATCATTCAACCAACCCTTTTGTCAACCCAGAAAAATTCAAATTGGATAGAAATCTCTCCCAATATGCACTTTCAAACTCAACGTTGATGGTAGTGTCGTGGAAGAACATGTACACAATTCAAAAACTAGTGTTGGAGGCCTAATCTGAGATTGGAAGGGAATTTGGGTAACTGGCTTTTCATGCAAACTTGGGGCTTTCTCTAGCTTAACAACAGAAATTTGAAATCTGGGCCTTTTGCCACAACCTCTATTAGTTTGTTAACCACCAACTATTCTAAAAACTTAATTTAACAACCTCCAATTGCTTAAGCAACGAAACATTCTAACGATGGAAATTGAAATGGATGCCACCAATGCTATCCAACTGCTCAATGCGGATTCACATGATCCGCATCTTTATAACTTGATCATCATTTGCAGGTCGGAAATTGGTCATCCCCTGATCAAGGAAATCATGCCAGAGACTAACAAATGCACTGACTTGCTCGCTCGTGGCACCAAATTGCATCTCTTTCATCGTCTAGTTTATCTTTTTATGGCGTATCTACTTAATAAAATAGAAGGGTGTTTATATGTTTGTCCTACATGGCATGTTTGTCCTACCTGGCACATCCAGCAGCTGGCACATGCACCCACCCACGCACACGTGCACACATGCGTAAACTTTTTAACATATTAGTAAAAAATATATTTAAAAAATTAAATGCTCCAATTTTCAATATGTTTAAACCGGTGCGAATATATTATTTTTCTGATCATTTTATCCTACTTGGTCATAATGAATTTTTGTCTCTAAAGTCTTTCAACAAGCATTCTAACATTTTTAGTTAGTTGTATGACTCTCTTAGGGTGCTCATTAAAAGCCCTTAGAGCAAAAAATTCATTATGACCATTTAGAATAAAATGATCAAAAAAATCATATCTTCATACCAATTTAAACGGATTAAAAATTGGGACACTTAATTTTTTAACTATATTTTGCCGTCACTGTTTATATGATTAAAAAATTAAGTGTTTCAATTTTCAATCCAGTTAAACTGGTACGAAAATTTTATTTTTCTGATTATTTTATCCTCCTTGGTCATAATGGATTTTGGTTTTTAAGGCCTTCTAACAAGCATCCTAAGACTCTTTAGTTAGTTGCATGACTGATGACTCTCTAAGGTGCTCATTGAAAACCCTTAGAGCCAAAAAACCATTATGACCATTTAAGATAAAATAATCAGAAAAATCAGATCTTCTCACCGGTTCAACCAGATTAAAAATTAGAACACTTAAGAACCAATATTTGTTAGGGGACGTCCAGATTAAGAACCACGCTCAAATTCAAAACAACATCCCTCTCTCACTCTCCTCTACATCAATTTTCCTCTGCAATTCATCCACCATAGCTACACTCAGCAAATACCAAACTCAACGAGAATCAAAGGAATTAGTTGATTCTATATCTACGACGGGAATCAAGGGTATTTTATTTTTTTTTTTTAGAACTGTATCCTTGGTGGGTTTGCTGAGATTTGGGGGGAATCAAGGTTTTTTTTTTTTTTTTGTATTTTTTAGAACAATATCAATGGTGGGTTTGCTGAGATTTGGGTTATTTTAGTGTTGATGGTTTTAGCGCTCTTACCTTGTTGGCCCAGAGTAGGTAAGTAATTCTATTTATTTCTGTGGGTTGCTTATGCGGTGGTTTGGTGGGTTTTTTTCTTATAATTTTTTGATCTTTTATTTTTAGGTTTTGATCTCCATGGTGATGCGTGTTTGGAGACCATAACTCCACAAAGATTCCCTTCTTGAGGTGATCTCTATATGCAATTTATTTCCCTTAGGCTAAGTGTTATTTTCATTGAACTTTATTGCTTCTCATTTCTGTATCCCTTAGGCTCTTATGAACTTTTCTCATCTATGGGGACATCCAATGTGTTAACATGATTCAGTACCAAAATGCTTGCTTGCTGTGGCTTATGGACAATACCCTGGTAACTTGGATCAATACTGATTTTGGTTGCTGCATTAATTTCTGGGTGGTGCCCTGCATGCATGTTTGGGGGCTCATTTTGCTAAGCTCTGAGGATTTTCACTTCAAGTTGGTTTGTGCTCTTTTATCTCTTAGTTGGGTTTATGCACACTGTGTAAGGTTTATGCACATTATGTTCCTTTTTTATCGGAAAAATTCTGTGCTGAGTTGCAGATGAATGTCGCGGGGTAATCCTTTTTTCATATCAATAAAAAAAAAAACTGTCGTTTAAAAAAAAAGGTTCATTTCCAGCAATTAGTATAATTTTGAGCCACTATCAAGATTCAAAGGATAATTTCAATTACAATCGGGGTGAGTAGTGCTGTAGGCGCTAAGTTCGATAGTGCCGTAGGCACATGGCAAGCAATTGTATTAAATTTCAGCTACCGGAAGACAAGGAGTAGTTCTTATTCATAAGCTTTATTTGTGAAATTTCATTTCTTGTTTGACAAAAAAAGAAAAAAAGAAGAAGGAAATAATTGATGGAAACCCACTTTCTTTTTGTCTGGTATGTGCGGCTACCTTAAAGATATACTGATATACTACTAGGTACATAGCGACGTGTGATGCACGTCCATCATGCTCGTTGAATGGTGTGGAATTTTTTTAGAAATATAGGTTGCACGGAGTTTTATATAGATATTATCTCATATTTATTATAGCAAAAAGTCTATCTAAAGTAGACAGCAGAAGTCTGTTTCATATACATAAGTAGCTACATGACCTTGTTTGCCAAATTTCCGGACAAGATCAATGAAAAATCACAGAATACCCGTTAAGACCATTTGAATCCATCCATAAGTTTTTAACTCATAGAATATTCAGGCTATGATAAAGCCCTTTGAATAATCCAACCAAAAGTACCAATAAATACTTACAATACAATTATGATTATGATAGTAAATCCAATGTTGTATTTGCACACAACTACATATGAAACAACAAGTACACAATCACTTCAAACTAAAACAGCAAACAGAGAGAACATATAGAAAACAGATCTCTATCATGTACCACCAATATTGTGCCTCACAAGTTTTGGCAGAACGTCAATTTCAATCATGGCAACTTCGTGGCACTTGTGTATTGAACGCACAATTTAGGCCTCAGCATAATCCAAATGGTCCTACCCATGTCTTGGGGAAAATGGCAACAACCTTCAGGCAATAACTATGCAGCGAAGAACAATATATTCTAAAAAGTCAAGAGTAGAACAAAAAATATCTTTGTATAAAATTAAAAACAGAAAATCTATTAATTGTAATAACAAATTAAATTGGCAGTTCATTAGGCACAAGGTGCAGTCGCACAAACTTAATTCAACTATTATACGATAGCACATAATTCATCATGCATTCTCAGTCATTTGACAAACAGTAACATAATTGCCACCTATGTGGACATACATATTGAGAAAATAAAAACAAAGCCACAATGTCGCTATTGTGTTTTGTAGAGTATTTTTGTATCAATACCGTTCCATTTCCATTGCAGAGCATTGCCCAGAGATAAGATCTAATCTTTCCAATCACATATATTCCCAAGATAATTCAAGATTATGTTCCAACAAAAGGCAGACATCCAACAGCTCAAACCTAAGTTCAAATGCCACTTACTCACCAGCAGCTCATGACTCTTTTTGAGCTTTAATGTTACTCCCACCATCCCTTTTTTTGAGTCCAGTATTCCATTTTGGGGCGTCCTTTAATAAGTGCCCATTTTATAAAGTTAGTGGATAAAAGTTGGTACATTGTCTATTTTGTCCCTAAAAGTAGATTCCATTTTAAAAAGTGAGTAATAGTGTAATGATGATGAGTAAGTAGGAAAAGTAGAGAAAAAAGTTGATGTGAAAGGTATAATGATAATGTCTTTTTAATAAATTGGAGTTACGAAGCAGGGCACTTAAAAAGGGACGGAGGGAGTAATAGAATTCAGATCCCTACTTCATCAATCTCACGTTTGCTTTTTAACATTGTTGGTCAAGGCAACATTTAAGTGATTAAATGGCCTTGTCTTTGAGTAAACTAGCGTATTTCGAGAGGGCCAAGTTGGCATCAAAGAAGAACCTCATAGTACCGATGTCCTCGAAGTAGTCGTTGAACAAATATGCCTAAAAATTCAAATGCATTGAAGACTTGATATTAAATAGCTGGAACTATGTTCAACCTGAAGACTATAACATACCTATCATCCATGGGCACATGAAACCATGATATCAGCTTGTGAGTCGACATGCTTCTGCAATTACGTATGTTGCTCAATATTAAGAAATCAACTGAAGACTCTGGATGTGCATTATTTTTATAAAAATGTAAGTACCTGTACAAAGTCCATGTAATCCATCCAGTAGAGATGATCACCGAACAAAATTAGTATGTGCTCCACGTTCTTCTTCTTGGCATCCTATTAAAATCATCAATACAAAAATGGCGAAATCAATGTCGTACAATTCAAAATCAAGATTTGACCAAAGCATGAATAGTATGAACATGATCCTTGATATATTTATACTTCCCGTACAGTGACTCATGCTCATCTAAATCATTTCACCTCCATGAAATCATCCCCAAATGTGATGCGTTTCCAAAGTTGTACGTGCGAGCAAGGTTATGAATTGCATTATATGTTAAAAAGCACATAGGATACTTCATAGTTCAAAACAAATCAAAGAGAATATGCAACATTTACCCCCAAAAACTAAAGACCAAGACCAAAGCAGTTTATTAGTCAGTGTAAGACCCCAAATTTTCAAACAAAAATAAATAAAAATTGGAGGCCCAAAATTTTTAGATAAAAATCTCACCTTTGACCCTGGATTTCTGGACAAGATCCGATTAAATCAGTGAACCCCTGTTCCTTTTTGTCTTCCATCACTAAAGCAAAGAAGAAAAAGAGTACAAAGCAAAGATATTAAGTACTCAATCACAAATTACAGCAAAATAGTCATAAAAGTGGATGAAATCTAATTAAAACCCTAACTTATTTTGCTACAAATTTATCTTTCGGAACAAAAAATTTCGTTTTTGGTCACCACAAAAAAAAAAGATAGAGAATTACGTATTCTCAAATTTGTGTAAATTAAACATCATTTCAATGTAATTTTAATTTTCCATGAAATTTTCTCAAATTTTTAAAAACAGTGAAACTTTAACGTAAAGCTTTAGAAACTAAATCAAAATTATTATGGATTTTGGGACAGTAGATTTGGAGGAGAGGGCGAGGAGTGGATTCGAGACAGAGAGAGAAAGAGAAAGAAAACCACAGATTTGGTTTTGGTTGTCTCCAGCCAACAAAACCACCACCATCACCGATTGCACTGCCACTGCCCTCTTTCTTTCTCTGATCCACTAACTGCCAACCCAGAACAATTAACACTAACAAAGACATGCAAAGCAGATATATAGAAATAAAATTCAAAGAAAACCCTAGATCTACAACCAAAAAGGATTAACATCTAACAAGTAGAGAAATTATTTCTACCTTATGCGATTTCTGCTAGCCTAGGGTTTAAGATTTGATGGTGGGATCGTCCAGTGAGCATGAGTTGACTAATTTTCTTTAGTTTGCTCATACTATCTCTCCAAGCCAGAGAGAGAGAGGGGGGTATTACGTGAGTGTAGACACCCCAATCTGGGCTTCCAGATTAGTTTACTTACGGTTTTTGATTCCCCGATGATGAAATGGATCAAGAACACCCCGGGAATGATAGCGTGTTTGAGCTTTGAGTGTTTGCAAAACCCTTGAACCTAACCTAGCCTAAGCCACTTCAAAAACCAAAAACCTTGCTGGTCCGCGCCAGGGCGCAACTATCCCGCGCCCGGGCGCACCATCGCGCGAGGGTTTCACTCCATCGCGCGACAGTGCGCCAGGGCGCACCATCGCGCGACAGACTCACTCCGTCGCGCGATGGTCCAACCTACCACCGACCTTTCTGAAGGAGGACAGTTGGCCACCAATGCAACTCTCAGCAGGCCTCGTGGACTGGCTAAACCCCTCTCCTGGCACCAACCAGATTCACCTCCCTCTCCCTATAAGTATCCCCATTTGTTTCTCTTTCAAAGGGTTCCAAAAATTCAAAAAGGCTAAGCACAAGCTCTAGTGCTTTTCTCCCATTTTCACTCTACAATCATTCAAATACCTCAATCAATCTCACACTCAAAGCTCAATCTCTTTCAAACTCAAACCAAAGGTATAGCTTACCTTTGTTCTGTTTCTGTTCTGATCCCTGAGGGGGGCTGGCAGGGCCAAGGCTGGTAATCAATACCAGTTCTGGTCCTAAAGCTGGCGAGGTTTCAAAAACCGTCATGGTAGGAACCAGCGCGCGATGGTCCTACTCTCTCGCGCGACACTTCGGTGCTGCACGTGACGGACCGCGTGGGGATTGGTGTCCTACTGTTTTGTATTTTGTATATAGATCACTGTTAAGCATGTTAAAAACCAGTTTACGGCTTTCCTTTGTTAGATTTGTTAGCTATAGTTCAATATTCATTTCTACTGATTGTGGAGTACCCCTGGGATAATTCTGGATCTGTCCCAGAACCCAGAAAATGTGAACCAAGCACTGGTCTGTCCGCGCCAGGGCGCAACCATCCTGCGCCAGGGCGCACCATCGCGCGAGGGTTTCACTCCATCGCGCGACAGTGCGCCAGGGCGCACCATCGCGCGCCAGACTCACTCCATCGCGCGACAGTGCGCCAGGGCGCACCATCGCGCGCCAGAGTGACTCCATCGCGCGACAGTTTGCGTCTGACCAGTGAATGGCCTTGCACGGGTAACTTGGATTTAGACTGTTATTTTGTCCCCACACTGTTTATGGGGTGCTTTATTCATTTGTAGGGCTTTTAAGCCTTTAAACTGTATATTATGCTGCCTATAAACTGCGTGGTTTGTCCTGGGTGTGCACTGGTCCTTCCAGAGCCCAGAAGGTTTGAGAATAAGAGCTATGGGTTTTAAGCTCACCGGTGCGCGCTTGTCTTGGAATTATGCGCGCAAGAGTGAACAGCATGCAGTGACTTGTTCAGTGCATGCTGGTTTCTTCCTGCGCACGTCACTCCAAAACAGGGCCTTCCAGTTTGTTTAAACTCCCACAGCAGTCTGTTCTCATCCTATACTAACTGCTCATCCATGCTATCTATCACATCCTGCAAACGTGTTACAGTTTTAATCCCCGATTAACTGTTTCCCCTCCCTAATTGGCTAAAAATTGATTAATCAAACAGAATCGCAAACAAACATCATTTTTCGCAAATGCCTAAGTAGAGACCGATCTCCGGATTGGGCGAGAGGGGTGCCATACAACCCTTTCCCTCTCGTAACCTGGCTCCCGAACCCAGATATGGTTATGACGGACTGGTTCCTTAACTTTTTCAAATCAAACAGCGCGGCAAGTGCTTCGAAATACGGTTCCTTGGGTGTCAGACCTTCAAACCCGAGTGGCGACTCTGTATTTTCGCGAGCGCTTGTCGTCCAGCTGTAAAAAGCGCTCCCGCGAACCGGCAGCATCTTCGGGCAAAATCGCATTTGCCCACAGTGAGGGAGGAAGGGATCACCTCATCGAATCCGCCTCAAATCTTGCTTCTCTTCCTCCTCCTCTTCCTCTCCCTCTTTCTCCCTCTCTCTCTAACGTGTTCATCTCCTCTGCCTGTGTATATGTGCGTGTGTGTTGCATGGAGCAGCTGAAAAAAGGAGAGGGGGCCACGTAGCCCACAAAGCACAAGAGATAAAATGATCATTATAGCCAACCGACCAAGAACAACATTGATGTAGGACAAAAATGGGGAATTTTTGTATTTTATTTTTATTGTTTTAGAATAAGATTTTGATTAGGAATATTTTTCGTTTAGGTTAGAATTATTAACTTTCCGTATTCAGTTTTATTTTAATTTCTACCTTTATTAGGATTCTTAGTTTATAAGAATTAGGATTTTATTTTAATTAATTAGGAAATATCTTTTATTTGATGCCGCTTGTTTTGGCATGTTTCATTATTTCTTTTACAGTAAGATTTTCAGGGTTAGGGTCTTATAAAAAGGGTTGTAACCTATTCAAGTATTCAACTTTTTTAGCTTTTTATCAATAATATTCAGACTTTGTCTTTTTCTCTTGAGGATTCAAGAACTACTCGTGGCTACGAGTCCCTATCATTCGTTTGATTAGTACGCAACTAATCTCTTTGTTATTTCCGCTGCGTCAAACATCCAACCAATCCAAGGTTAAAATTGTCCAAAAATGACAAAATTGGCTAGCGAAATTTGCCCCAAAGTGATTATTATTATAGAGGGGAAGGAGGTAACTGGACCCATCTGGATCGTAAATTTGCAGAGTCATCATGGCCCTGCACTAAATAACCAAAACGTAATTTTGCCTTTCCTAAAAGGCGGTGAAAAACCTCCAAATCGGTTGGCTTTACCGCTAAGCTTAGCGTATACTATTGAATATCGGCCCTACGTTCTCAACGGTCCAAAACTTGAAATCCAACATCTCTCTCTCTCTCTCTCTCTCTCTCTCTCTCTCTCACCAAACTGCGAGAATTACTCAATCAACTGTATTCATCTGACATGTGCAAGTTCATCACCCTCTCCTCTCTGCTTTCGTCCTCTCTAAGATACTACTCTGTTGTCTTTCCTCTGCTTTTTTTTTGACGATATACCCAAACTGTTCCTTATACACAACTTATCCAGCTCTTTTTTCTGTCATAGAAGAAGAGCTCTAAATATAGGCGATAGAATGCCAAAAGGGCATCTGCCCCAGCAAAGCAGTTGGCGCCTTTAAAAGCCCAATAAAACAGTCCTTATTTCTCTGTTTTCGTACCCCCCAAAAACCATTGGTTCTCCTCTTCTTGTTCAATTTTTTCCTCAGAAAGTTCCCACTTTCTAGAGAGAGAGAGAGAGAAAGATGTGCGTAGGTGATAAATGTTAGAAATTGGCTTGACATGTATTGTGTGTCTTATCTCTTTAGTTTCAATCGGATTTTCCGTTCCTTTCCAACATCTGCACCCATTTCAATCATATGGGTTTCTTGATCTTTTCATCCCTTTCCTTGAGAAACCATTGAATTCAATATTCCCAATTAGATTCTCCCTATTGAAAATGGCGTCTTCACAGGTCGAAATCGCCTCCTCTGCCCCTTTCTGCATTCTCCGTGATCACAACCGACGAGACCAATTCACCAACACTTTCCAGAAAAGCTTCAAAGATTACCTCCTACAAACCTGCATTTCTAATTCGTCCCCAGATGAGAATTCCCTTAATTCAAGTAGTTGGGTCAGAAATCCCGACAACAACAACAATGAGGTTTTGTCCCCTAATAGCAAAAAACACGCTCGAGTCCTCGAACGGTGGGCAAAAGCTCGAGACATGGTTGCTTCTATCGACAGCCCGAATCAGGAACAGAGAGAGAATTCTCCGACCCAATCGGATACCTCTGTCGAAATCCCGAACCTGGGTGGGGTTTCATCTCTTGTTCAGAGATGGAGAGGCTTCACAGAAACGTCATTGAATCAAAACAGAAAAAGTAACAACAGTCACAATGCCGCGGCTTTGTCCCCTGTTTTTACCAGCAAAAGCAATTCCGAAAATGTTCCGCCTCCGAATGACACGAACCAAGAGGGAAATACCAATTTATTGGGCGTTTTGGTCCAATCAAATAGGTCTGAAGCATCTGACGAATTGGTGGATGAAAGGTTCGACACCCCTTCCATGATGACTGAGGACTCGTTTATGGATTGGGAATCGGACAGGACGGTTCTGAGTGGTTCCCCGTCGGTGCAAGGGGGACGAGACTCGTCAGACGGGGGAGAGAGCGAGAGGGTAAGGGTGGCCGATGTGATCAGGAAGTTGACTTCGGAGAATCAGATGCAGGGTTGTTTGGTGTCCTGGAAGAATGAGCAGGGGAGCTCTGTTTCTTCTTCCTTTGCTTCTCCTCATCCGTGTGAACCGTCGTTGCCTCTGTTGCGAACGGTGGTATCGGATCAGATAGGGGAACAGAGGGGTGGTTTCTTGTCGCCGGTTGTAAGCTCACTGCGACTTAGAGGGCGTCAGGCGTTCAACGATTTGCTAATGCAGCTGGAGCGCGACAGGCACAGGGAGCTCGACCGCCTTGTGGAGCGTCGAGCAGTGTCAAAGTTCTCTCATAGAGGCCGCATTCAGGTTGGATTGTTTTCTCTTTTAACAGCCCGTTTGGTTATCATTGCTTATTTGCTTATTAAAAAAAAAAGAGTAAAAAGTTTGTCATCGTTATTTTAATATTTTCATTGCTGCATATACAATACGACAATCATAGTTTATACTAGTATATTAATTTAGGAAATGCCAACAAAAAATAATCAATAAGACCATAAAACGAAGAAGAAATGAGTTCTTTAGTACTCCAATATCTGCAGACCATACAAGTGACATAGAGGAGGCCAAGATAGTCAACATTGGGACAGTTGGGATTCCTAGGAAAGTCAAAATTAGGGCTAACACTATCCACTGAAAAGATCTGTAGGCACAGTTGAGTGTAGATATATTCACTAATAAATCCATTTCTGAAGATCATTTCTTTCCGTGTCTCTTATCTTCAAAAGCGGTTTTAGGAGTATGAATTATTTCTTACCACCATTGTTTTATTTTTTATTTTTTTGCTATAAAAATTGCAGTCATTGCTTCGCCTTAGATTCCTACGACGTGAAGCAGAAGTGAGATATGATCTTCATCGGCAGAATTTACGCCGAGAAGCACCAATTGGTGCTCAACAGCAGCATTCACATTCAGGTGTAGTTGAGGAGGCTCAACAACGTTCACATTGTGAAGTTGCTGTTGAGGCTCCACGGCATTCACATGCCACGGAATTTCGGCCTCAACAGATTTTATGTCATGGAGGAGATACTAATGATGAAACAAATTTATGTCATGAAGGAGTTGGGGCTCAACAGCGTTTTGGGGGTTGTGAAGAAGCAACTGTTGGGCCTCGGCAGCATTTGACTTCAGCGGCCACCAGGTTTCAGCAGCATTCCCATTCTGAAGCAACTGTTGGGAATCAGCAACATTCATTTGTGAAAGAAGTCAGGGACTTAGAAACTGCACAGGGTGAAGCAGCAGTCGCAGATAGACAGCAATCACATTCAACAAGTTCGGAAGCAAGCCAAACTAGACAACCTTCAGCAGTAGTGCTTCTAAGGTTACAATCTTTCTTTTTTGATAAGCGCCAGTTTGCATGTAGCTTGACAAAATATTGATTACCGCATTTGTGCTTTCTCGAAGGATATCTGTTGAAAAAGTTTTTGGTGCTTGTTTAGACCCCGCAATTCCCTTTGGTGCTTCAAGGGGGTGTGTGTGTTTTGCTCACATTTGAATGCTTGTGCATAATAGAACATGTAAAGCAGAATTGTTTCAGAATGTGGTTGGGAATTGTAAGAGAATTCTGGGAATAGATTTCTGAAGTTATACCTTCAACTCTTAGTAACATGATGACGAAAGAGCTTCCAGATCCTTCTACAATATGGCTTAGGAAAAAAGTTAACTTTCAATGAGTCGCCTATATGGGATTTCTGCATTCTCAAGTTTGGGAGTTTCTAACATCTATCACTAGATATAACGTATTCAAATATAAATGATATGCCATTGCTATGGTCTTTATTGGATTGCAGATTGCTTATTTATACAAATTATATCATCGTTATGTATTGCTTGTAGTATCTCTAATGAAATAACAACCATCCAACTTCTTTATCTACTCTATTTGGAAGTAAAGATTTGGACAAAAAAAAGTGTGTACATTGGAAAACAAAATAAGATAACTCACCAATGAAAGTTGCAATTGTATAATCTATTCACGAGATGAGTTCGTAGAGCTTTCCAGTGATCTCTTTCCCATAACAAGCCTGCTTGACAGCCATTTACTATACACAAAAGGATTGGTTTAGTTTAAAAAAATATTTTGACAGATGTTGTAAAGTTTTGTTCTAGTGGAACCCAAGCTGACTTTTAAATTTTTCACTGATATGACCTTTGGATTCAATTCAGGGAGAAATTTGATATACGAGTTGAGAATGATGCATCTAATCCAAAAATGCCGCGTGGAGTTGTGGGAAATAACACTGAAGAAATGAAGAATTCTTCTTCCTCCAATCAAGTCATGGAGGAGCCTCAACCTCATGATGAGAATTTAGAATCATGCTCGATGGAAGATGTTCACAAAGAAGCTAGTCCAAGTTCAGATACTCTACGGCAAGGGATAAGAGATGAGGTTTGTAATTTAGACTCAAAAGATTATGCTGTAGTGCCATTGACAGCTTCAAATGGCTGGGAAGAGGATGTGAGTGCCGAAGAGCAAGAGACCAGTAACCCAGAGCAAACAACAAATGAGGACATGATAAATTGTGATTGGCAAGAACAAGAGTCCAATGACCAGCAGCTAGTAGGAACTGATCAGGACTGGATAAGTGTTGTTTCACGCTCATGGAGCGAGTGGGACGAACAAGAGGCCAATAGCCAGCAGATGATAGAAACCAATAATGATTGGATATCGGACATTTCTCGCCCAAGGAGTGATTGGGAAGGTCTCAGGGAAGCAAGGTACCAGGAGATGCTTGATCCTTACCTAGACAATGGAGATATACGCCAACTCCTTGAAAGGTAAACCAGCTATTTCTCTGATTTCTTCCTTGTTCTATTTTATCTGTTTCTTCCGTATTATATTGATAGTTTAGGCTTCAAGAATATAATCCATCATTAACTTTGGAATTTGTGTGTGTAGGAGAAGTGTATCAACTTTTCTTTCAAGTAATTTAAGAGATACAATGGACCAGCTGATGATCTCTCGATCTGAAAGACTTCCACAATCAATTGGACATGAGCAAGGAGAAGAGGATGGTTTCCGTAATAGACTAGAACAACTAATGTTGTCTCAAATGCAAAGGCAAGCACATACAGTGAGCAGTCATCAAGAAGATGAAGAACAAGACGTGGAAGAAGACCAAGAAGATGAAGAAGAACAAGATGATGACAACGATGATAATGAAGATGACGAAGAAGAAGAAGATGATGACGATGATCAAGAAAAAGAAGATGATGATGAAGAAGAGAGCCCAATTACGCGCCAATATAGTGAAGTTGGTGACTATGTGGATCAAGGTGCAGACGGTGTGAGGACATGGAGTCATGATGGTGATCGTGAAGTCAGCGATGATTCGGATCAAGTTGCATCTCAGTCATCCGGACAATCTCAATCATCTCAGGCTTCTTATCCAAGCACTCGACTCTGCTCTTCTTTCACCAATCATTCTTCAATTGTAAGAGCCTTTTTCCTGTCTTCTTTTCTTGCTTGCTTTGTTTTTAATATCTCACTGCTTAAGTTATGTTGGATAAGCTCTTTACTTTATGGTCAATAGACAATTTTGAATGTCCAACAGGAAATGGAACTCATATATGATTTGAGAGGGCACATGGTGCAACTCCAACATGAGATGTCTGAGATTCGAAAATCTATAAAGAGTTGTGTGAATATGCAGTCAAAATTGCAACGCTCCATTAAGCATGAGGTTGCAGATGCTGTAAGTCGCTCAGGTAAGCTTGAAGAAAATATACCTCAATCCCTAAATTCTATGTTACATGGAATAGAGTACTTGGGTATGTGTATGTGTCTGAATGTCGTAATTATGTAATTTTCATTTTAAGGACAAGGGAAATGCCATAATATCCATATACCATAGCATACAAAAAGTTTCCATTCTAGATTAAAAAAACTGTATTATGAGGTGCTTTAGGAAATAGAAGACTCCCAAAATGGAGAGGGGTACCTTCAATGCCCTCTGTTAGCTCAATCAATAAGGGATGCCGCTTTCTCATTGGCCCTATTGCTAGCTGCTAGATCAGACTAGTTAGACTATGCGGATCTATGCACAGTGTGGTAAATCCAAATTGCAAAATATGCTTGTTAGGTGAATGTATAACTAAACAGGTTTGGACGTGGATCATCTCTAATCCGAGTGTCGTGTGCCCAACATAGTACCTTTTTTATTTTATAAGTTCAACATGGTATTTTATACATCTAGAACGGTGCATGTAACATTGCCTAAAACAATGACAACACAATTTATCTTCTTTTTCAAGTGAAAGGATATCGACCTGAATATGCTGTTGAATGCACTAACACCTGATATACTCAAAATCCACCAAAAGTCTTCAAACTAAATTTAGGAATGTTGGTTGGTGTCCTACATATGCTAGATGCTTCAATTGTAGAACTGCCAATGCTAGATACACAACAAATTCATAACCTAAATGGAGAACGTAACACTTGCTAAAACAATAATAAAATCATATGAGTACACATCATCTCTTTATCATATTCCGTCTGTATATATATGATAGTGGAACTCAATTATGTTGGTCGTATTTGCAAGCTATGTATGAGAAATCGGGTACTCATGAATACAAGAATCTTTTGTCTAACGAAAAAGTGGCTTTCTAATTAACTTTACATGCCCTTTCTGAATTGTTCCTCACACTTGTGCTAATGGATGCAGCTAGAAGGGTTATGGAGGAGTCACTAAACAGGGGTCCAAGAAAAAGATGTTGTGTTTGCTACGAAATGCAAGTTGATTCTCTTCTGTACAGGTACGTACTTGTTTTAGACGCCAAGCTTTACTACATGAATTTGTCTGTAGTAGCAATGGACATAAATACTCAGACTTTCACATATTGTCTCATTTTCTTTTCTTCCAGATGTGGGCACATGTGCACCTGTTTCAAGTGCGCCAATGAGCTGCAATGGAGTAGCGGAAAATGTCCAATATGCCGAGCTCCAATAGTGGATGTTGTTCGAGCGTATGCTAATGATTCATAGAGGAAACGTGAACGAGTTCTTGCTCAGAGGACCGTCTCTAATATAACACTTATTCACTGAGACACAAGTTAAAATACATATTTTTTTCTTCTTGTTTTTATTTTTTTGTTCCTATTTTCATGGTTAGGTGATTTTAAGTTTCATTCAATTAATTACTTTATACAATGCCATATTAACCAATGGGTGATCCTTCTCCACTGGCATAAGTATTTGTTGATTTGTCCGTGGGGGAATCATTATACGTTAAATGCTCCCTTTCAGGCTTGTTCTTTGTACTTGTGACAAGATTATATTTATCCTCATTTGGTTGCAATGATACCACCAATTTCCTTTGCACCAAAGACTCTCTCTCTCTCTCTCTCTCTCTCTCTCTCTCTCTCTCTCCCGTAAGACATAAAATATAAGTGATAGCAAGGAATAATGGTGAGAGCAAAAGATGACAAAACTAAAGTCAAATCCAAGTTACAAGAAAGGTATCAAAATGCAAATTCAATATGGGCACAAACGGGAGTTCCACAAGAATTATATGCCGTGAAGTACACACTCCCTTGGACTTTCAACAAATGAAAACCATAAGACTTTTCATGCACAAGATGAGGCTAGTCTGGGAATCATAGAGAGGGAACTGAGAAAACAATAGAAACCTACACCTTGTGAATCTTCTAATCCAAAAAATTTTGAATGTGTTGTCTGGAAATAGGAGCTCCTACGTTTCTTTATTGTTGAACGCTTCCAGAAATTACTCAAGTACTTGTTACTCACACCATCTATATTAAGGCATAGGAATTGTCCAATAGCCTGCCAAGTTAAAACAAACACGCTGAAAAAACGTACTCCCGATTCAAAAGCCATTCAAAAGTACATGAGGCCATAAACGTGATCCCGATTCAGTTTTGGATCGTTCCCTTCTTTTAACTGCTGGCATGGTCTCATTACATGATGAAGAAGAGAAATCCCCATGTCAAAGTGTTTCAATCGTCATGTCTGTATTATTGCTGGTGTACTGTACTAAATCAGAATCACAAATGTGCTGAGTTTGACTGCAGATTGCATTGCCAATGACGGTGCAAGCACAAGCTTTATGGCCCTTATTACCCATTAGGCTAAACAGGTTAAAAAGTTAGGACTTGGATTTATATTGATAATAGGTTGTTAGAGTTCTCTTGTGAAGCAGTGAGCTAGTCCTCTTTTCCAAGGGCTTTGTGATTGGAAAACAAACTACGGGTTTTGTCTTTTCGTGGGTAAAAATGGTGGTGCCCATTGAGAATCCCAGATTTCTTTGTAAGTTCGAGAACTGCGACTTTTTGATATATTGTGCTGCGAATGTTTTTGGGTGCTGGTGGAGATCTTGGACCATGGGTTAACTTCACTCCGGGAATATCAGTGTGAATCTAGAGTATGTTTGACTCCTCTGCTGGTGAGAAATTGTGACTATGCTGTTTATAATCATTTACCAGTAAGTAAATTGAGACCTAAACTTAAGAGTTTGGTTGAATGTCTCAGTATTTGCTCGAAAAGAGTTGAGGTCTCTCACTTCTAGTCTTTTGATTTTTCAGTGTAGCAGTTTAGTTACACGCTTCTTTTCTCTCGCATGGAGGGTAATTTTTTTAACCTCTGCCTTACCATCATTGCCTTTATTGGAGGATACCATCTGATTAGGCAGTATTTACAATACATACAGTATCCGTAAGGTAGGCTCTACTTATCCAATTACCATTCGATGATTAACTTGCTGGACCTTAATAACATGGAAACTACTTAAATCCAAGTTACAAGTAGTACCTTACATGATTGATTATACTCCAAAGATGATTTATGTCGTGTCCCCAATTTTTAGAATTGTCATGTCCCTATGCAGTGCGGGTGTCCATATCTGTGTTACATAAGCTTGGGAGAAATAAAGTTCAAATGGCAGTTAGTGACCAAAGTCAATACGGTGTTTAGCGAAACTCTTGGTTTTCCATTTACGGTTTGCCTTCTCGAGTAGCTGCTCACTGCCTTTAGCTATTTCCCACCTATCTATGCATTGTCCAATCTCATGTTACTTCCAGCATAGCCGCATAGGCTTCTACTCATTTTTCCATCTTAGAGAACTGACTCAACCTTGGACTAACATTAACAGTTTTATACCTCAAAATTCGCAGAGAGTGTCACATCATTTTTTCCTTTTTTCGTTTGCTTTATCTGTGATTACATTGTCCATGAATTTGCTTAAATTGTGTTTTACGAGGGGTTCTCCATTGAGGAAGTGAATAGTTCTCTCAAACTCAGGCCTACCATACAAAAATTTGTTGGTATTGTGAATTAGTGCAGAAATGAAGGTCCAGCTTTAGTTGTTTCATTTGTGTTTTAATCTATTGTTTAAAACAAGACGTGAACTAACTAGTTTTAGGGCTTGTTCGATCAAGACACGGACAGATTTGTTGAAAACATAAGAATCTGCAGTATATATTTCTACTAGTAGATTAGATCCATTTATCCGGTTGAACGAGTCGGGGAATAATGAATTATGAACGGATTGAATTGAAGACATCATCATCATCAACTCACAATTAGTCACTGCAGCAGGCTCACAGTACTACTATAGCTAGCAATTGTGTGTCAAGGAAGGGCTTCCACGTACAGTACTTACTAGAAATGCTCAAGTACGTCGTCCTTGCCTGCTTAATACTACTATTGCATGCTCATCATTTGATGCCCTTAATTTCATGACTACTTGGAAACCTACCTATCCACAGAAAATTGGATGATAATGACGAATCATGAGTGCTCATAGGTCCCCCATGTACCCAGCAAATGCTTTGGAAACACATCGGTGTTTCAAATCCCTTCAACACATATCAGGACCCCGTCTCTTTCTCACCACAACCTAGCTCCTATACGTACATCATCCCTTTCATTAATTCTTTAATTAATTATTTTCTACATTTTTTTATTTATTATTTCTCTGTCTCTTATGTCTTTGATTTTGTAATTTAATATTTATACATCGTCCAGAACTATGACAGAGATGACAGCTCCAATTATGAATTCAATAGTTATTTCCACATCTCTTACGGTCCGCACCGTCCGCACCTCTTCTCTCTCGATTGAATTTTGATAATCCGAGGTTTAATAAAAAACTGTTCATATCAAGCACTTTCCGATATTTTTTTTGCCGATTTCTTGCGAGTACCCTAAAAATCACATTCTGATCACATTAAGCTGCTCGGATCATCGAAATTTGATCAAAAAATGGGAGATGCGGACCGGAATAAGGTCATGGATCGCTGACGTGATCTGGACTGTATGTATGTGTATATATATATATATGTATATATATATATGTACATATATATATATATAAGCGGTTCCAGAAACACCTAAAAAAACATCTAAAAAAATATCTCAAATCTCAATCTCATAGTTTCCTATCAAATTTTTATGATCCGAACTGTTCAATGTATGTAGAATGTGATTTTAAGGGTGCCCGAGATAAATTAACAAAAAATATGACCGGAAAGTGCTTATTTTGAGCAATTTTTAATTGACCCGTTCATCAAATTTGAGCTACAAACTGCTCAGATCAAGCCATTTCCGTTTATTTTTTCTGATTTCTCTCAGGTACTCTTAAAATTACGTTCTGCACATTGAGCAGCTTAGATCATCAAAATTTGATAGAAACTATGAGATGTTTTTTTTAGATGTTTTCATAGGTGTCCCGGAACCACATATATATATATATATATATATATATATATATATATATATATATATATATATATACACACACATACACACACATATACACACACATACATACATATATATAAAAGATTTGAAGCTAAAACATCGTTCAGTTCAGACATATGATCACTCAGCAAATTGAAAAGACGAAGATCGATCGATCAAGGCCAGCTAAACGAATTTGACATGACAAAATCATCCACAACTATTTGAGCTCTCCTCCGTGGTAATGGTATCTCCGAGTCCATATGATTATAATTAGACGTGTCAATCTCAATCCATATTTTTTAACCCGTCTAATTCCGTCCACTTATAATCCAATGCAATTCGCCCATATTTTATAATAGGTTAATATGGGTTGAACCCATATACACCTGCATTTACATAAATTTAAATAGGTTAAAAATGGATTCAATATGGGTGGGAATCCCCTGCAAAACGTGAACTACTTGTCTCTCGCTCTTTGCTCTATACCAGACAATGAACTACCCTTTTTTTCTAGAAAAATGTTCCAGTGATATAAGTACAGCAAATTCTCTCTCTCTCTCTCTCTCTCAAAGAATCTCTCCATTCGAGTGAGATAAGTACACCAATTTTTTTGACTTTTTTTTTAAAAGTGGTTATTTTAAAAAATACATAGGTAAAAGTCAAAAATTTTCCTTTTCCAATTTGTCTTTGACGATATGAATTGAAAAATTAAAAAAGTAAAGCACAAAACTAACAAACGAGAAAAAAATTTGAATAAGGACGAAACCAAAAAAAATCCTAATTAAATTACAATCGAAATTTGAATTTTTTTGAATAAAGACAAACATAAGCCAATAAATAATTTTTTCGTCTTTATTTAAAAAATAGGTTTGGACCATAATTTTTTACTTTATTGATTCCTCTCGTTGAGTCGAACCAATAATTCACAAAAAAAATTGATGTGAAACTAAACTAAAGTCATTAAAAAAAAGTCACTTGACTTTTTAATCCAAACCTAAGCGGTGGCTTCAAAGAACGCAACGAAGATCAAAACTGTACAATCGGTGCAATATTCCCTTCCAGACAATTCTCTTGATACTGCTTTTGACTTCTCATCGAAATTACGTTATTGTTTGAAAATGGAAAAAAAAAAAAAGTAAAAACCTGATTTCTTAAAAAGTTTTTTTAGCCTCTAATTGCTTCATTTTCATTTTTAAAAAATTGAGTTTTAATTATAAAATTTTACTTTTCTGAATCCCCTTATTGAGACAAATCAGAGAGGAGGGGGGAGAAGAAAGGGGAAGGAAAAAAAAAAAAAAAAAGGAGGAAAACGGGTCGGATCGGGCGGGTTTGGGTTTGGCTTAACCCATATTCGATCCGACCTATTTTAACCCATTTATTTTTTGGCGCCCAAACCCGCTCATTTGCCACCTCTTATACTATTATGGGTACTCTCACTGTTCCCCCACATTTCACTTGTCAAGTGGATTTAAAAATATGAACCCCACGACAGCCCCAGTTGTTCCATTCCACCATAGATACAATACAAGATAAGGCGCGATTGTTTTGGAGACGGAATTACACTTTCGTTCTAGTGATTGATCAATCAGTTTTTTGAGTTCGAGTCCAGATATTCCATGAATCAGCATTTAGCAAGATGAGTTTATTCCTTATTTAATTATGTGCTCCTAACTTAGGACTAGTTAGGAGCATAATTTGGAATTCGGTCCTTCTATATACCGCCCAATGGGCGGACGGTAGGCGGGATTCTCGGGACAATAATGACAGTGTTCTGAGACATTACTGCACAAAATGTCAGTGAAAAGGAGAAGACTTTAACTTAGGAAAGTAAATGACCAAAACACCCCTTCAATAATGCTATTTGGGTCCCACCGACCAGATATACCATCTCTCTTTCAATTTCAGCTTTCAGGCAAATCATGAAAGAAACGAAACACTTCAGGAAAAACAGGGTCCTTCGCGGACCACCGCCGATGGCGTCCCCCTGCTTGTTTGCTTCTCGCCGCCGGCCACAAGCTCAAAATTAGACTCTGGGAAGACGCCCATATTTACTTTTGTGGGACGAAATGTGGATCAACGAAGTGCAAACCCAGATGATTGCAATGAAATTTGGGGATTTTGGAAAAAGGGCTTTTAGTTTAGGGGTTTTGATTTGGGATTTTTTGTGTGAAATTCGGCTTGAAGTTGGAAATTATGAATTCAATTAAATTTTTTTTGAGCTTTGTGATGGAACTTGTATTACAATCAGTACATCTCTCCCTTAGATGTACATGGAGCAAGATCACCTCACCTCACCGTTCCTCCATCTCTGTTTCCATATCCATTGTCCTTCTCACATCTTTCTTCTTCTTTTTTTTTTTTTTTTAGACCCTAAATTGAGTAAGTACTACGTATTTGGTTTCACTAGTCTGATAAAATACAAAAATTCGGACACGCTAAAAATTTGAATCAAAGACCTTGTGTCGCTCACTCCCAAATTTTTATTTAAAAAAAATGGTAAATCAAAATAAAAAACTTAAATAAAATCAAGAGACCCAAATATATATATATATATATAGAGAGAGAGAGAGAGAGAGAGAGAGAGAGAGAGAGAGAATTGATACTAATGTAAACAGACCACACTGTAGAGTGGACAATTTCTAAGCTTGACCACAAATTTTTCTTGATGACGGGATGTAGGAAATATTGTCAAAATCAAACACTTCTTATCTACAGAGAATGTAAGAGTTTCCACCAAAGATTGGTTGCAAGATCGCCGGGAAAGGAAGACGGCAACGAGCACTCACAGTTCGGAGCCCAGCAAAAAGATCGAACAGGAGGAAGATGGCATCAAAAAATAAAAATGAGGAAAGAACAAAGAAAATGAACGAGGAAAATACTATCAGACGAGCGTGAGCGTGGAGTGACCACCAGTACTTGAAACTTCCCGGGGTGAAGTAATTTACAGTAGAGAGAGAAAGATGGACGGATAAGCTTGGAGGGGGATGAGGACTTGTTTTGGTATTCGGAAAAGCTAATAGGGACAATATTGTCAATTAAAATCAAATTAGTTTGAATCTCTTTAAACCTGCTAATGCCTTGATCCACGTACAAAAAGTGATGACGTAAAGCGTACGAGTCCCACCTTTATGACCGCGTACTCCACACTACCGTCAGCCTACTAGGCGGAAATTAGATTTTGCCTTTGGAATTTTAACTCTTAGAAAGTAATAATCTTGTGGTTGACAAAAATTCATATCAATAGATTTTAGAATTCTAGGAACTCATGGAAGCTCTGATTTTAGGAAAGCGGGGTTTGGAGAGCTCTTTGGGCCATTTTTGTTGTTAATGTCAAGCAGTAAGAAAATTGCACTCAAAAATTAATAATGATGGGAACTGTCATGTAAAGTCTGCACATTTTAATTTAGCCCAATACGGAACAATCAAATAAATAGCATGGTACACGAAAGAAATAAACAAACAAGGAAATATTTATGTACATGGGAATTAAAATCGACTCTTATCAAAGCAAGATTTGGCCGGCCTCTTGACCTCTTAATAGAGAGTATAGACCAACGAATATTTGAACTGTAATTTGAAAGCTAATTTTAGTTGTTTTCGCCGTATATAAACACCACCTATATTATATGTTGTCACTTTTGCATAATGAGCTAGCTAGAATGCTTATTGACAAAATTTTAGGCTGGTTTACGAATCATGCGCTCATTCACATGGCATTCCACCAACCTGAAGATCCTCTCCACCAAACTAGCTAGTGTTAGTTACTTGTACAAGCCCCATGTGATTAGTCGGATTTTCGGACTACAATTCATAATAGCTAGTACTACTCTATTTCATTTCTAGTTGAGCAAGCACATCGATCGTTTTTCAATATGGATGCAAAGTCATGTGTCAGGGATAACTAATAGAAAGTGATATCTGGTTTGAAAGAATGGCCCTTGTTAATTTTAATTATTTTGCTAGGAAAAGAAAAGTGAGCTGGAGCGACCAACGTAGTTGACCTCCCTTGGACATGACCACAGGGGATCCCATCCGTCCTGAAATGTCCGGATTTGAGCTATAGCTTACCCAACTGGGTAGAAAATATATACTTGCTCGTCACCATGTTGCGGGACCTATCGCACGCAAAACCCCACCGATATGCAAGTGGACATAAGACCCCCCACCGATATGTAATTGTCTATAAACTGTTAGAATAATATTATAGGAATATTATGTTACCAAGTTTTCAAGGGTTTATTATATATGTATTTATGTTTCCTATAGTCTATGTTTCTGCTTGTTATATATGCCTGTTTTTTCAAGTCTTGTAGCGCATGTAAAGGGCATATATTAGACCTATGTTTTACTCACAATCAATAATACATCAATGAAAGTTCGATCTAACATAAACAATGGATCCTATTTTCGGTTATTAAGAAGGGGTACTCAAGTTGGTTAGAAAAGAAAATCGTCCTTAGACAAAGCATGTGTTTTTGTTGAGTTTTGTCTTGGAAATCCCTTACCTCATTGATGCAAACATGTTGGCGGAACACATGGGCTCGTTTCTCTTGTGATATAGTAAAAATGTTCTAGGCAAAAGAAAGGGACTTTCGATCATCGGTCCATATTAATTAAGTACATATTGCTTCCGCTTATACCAGTACTGTTTCGGAGTTGCAATTAACTCAACACATAACACAAATAAATTAAAAAACGTTCATTGCTGATTCATGATCATTTTGTGTAGTAAGATTTGTAAATGTTCAAGATCTTAGCACTATGGTTTTAGCGGTTGGTGTTGCCTAGTTGCACTTCTCATGCCTAGCTATTAATTTTAGGTTTGATTTTAATTTTATATTGAAATAGGCATTTGGGATTAGAAATGAAACGGTTCGTAAGATAGTAGGTGAGCACTCATAGAAGAGAAGTTGAGGGAAAATAGGCTAAGATGGTTTGGGCGTCTACCATAGACCAAGAGATGCAGTAGTTAAAAGAGCGGATATTATAGCTTTGGGTAGCAATGCCACGGGGAGGGGTAGACCTAAATTGACATTAGATGTTGTGGTGCGCAACGATATGAGTATAGTACGTTTATGTGAACAAGTGGCTCTTGACAGAGCTCAATGGAGGAAAAAGATTCATGTAACCGACCCCAAGTGATTGGGACTTAAGGCTCGGTTTGGTTTATCGAAATAGGCATTTAACTCTTAATGTTGGTGTTACAAGGGCCTCCACTGTCAAACTTACATTTTCAAAGATTGGCTAGAGATACAGTAATTATCCGGTGGTCTTGAACTTGTGGTACGCTTTCTACAACTATACAATCATGTGATGTGAGATCAATACACGTTCTTATGCCACATAAAATTGTGTCATGTATGGCTGTAGTGAGCGCTCAAACGTCATGTAATTTAGCAATTCATCAATAGTTCACCACTAAAGTGGAGTATAGTTAATATAACTTTTTTTCCCGTGCCATTCATTCATAGTTCACACCGAATTTGGGTTCAATTTATCACCCCCTAAGTTGTATATATGGTGAGTACGTGATAACTAGAAGTTGTTGTCTCATTCAGTGTGTGTTAATTGGATAGTAAACAAAAGCCTAAGCCTTATCAATTACATGTTTGACACAATTATCGAACGTGATTTAGGGTACGGTTTGGAGTATGTTTGAGAGAATTTTTAGGCTCGTATCTCTCTCTAGATGAAACAAATAAGTTCTCTTTTGTTGTTGCTATTTGCCTATCTCTTGTTATTGGGTTGTTTTCACTAGATTCTTATCATTGCATTGTATTTTGGATTTGGGCTTCTTATGAATGAATTACACTTTCCTTCGATTAAAGAAAAAAGACCACACATATAAAAAGGAACTGCAATCAATTGGACGATCCCAAGTTGTAAAGCCAACACTATATTAGTGCCATTGGTGTGGCTTATCCCTGAAATTTTTTTTTTTCGGTTCAACGGTCATGGGATTCTAGACCAACTTACTCACACCTCAACTATTTTCCTCTTCGGTTCGTTCAAAGGCAAGCGCCTTCCACTCCAGAATTAGGGAATTTCCAAAATATTTCTCTCTTGCGGCCTGACCCCAAGAGGTTGCCAAGTTTTGCACTCAGGATCGATATTTGGGTTAATAGCTCATTCGTTTTGCCACTTGAGTTACCCTTGGGGTGGGCCTACCCTTGATTTTTTTGCAATCCAATCTTCTATTAGGTCGCATGTGGAATTAGATAATCTCAAGGGGACAGTAGTGTTATTTTCCACAAGACAAATAGTACAATATTAGTAGAAGTGCGGGTAAACTGGCCCAAATACCTAGTTATTATTAAATAAATAAATAAATAAATAAATAAAAGGAAGAAGAAAAACACAGATGGAATACTTGGGATCGATTAGGTCTTAATCTTTATACTGCTCCCAACTCTGACCTAATGAAACAATAAATTGGATTAACAATTACCCATAGACAGTTAGACTCCAAGTTCCCAGCCCAGCCCAGAATATCATTCATTCGGGGAAATAACAGTCCCCAACCACCATTTGGTTCAGAAACCAATCATGCCCAATGAAGAAGAATATAGCACAAAAGGAAGGAACCTCTAAGGAAGGAAGGAAGGAAGGAAGGAAGGAGTGGTTTTTCAGAAATGGAATACTACTACTTTTGTACTAGTAGAATCAATTAGATCCCCAAACGCGTTTAAGTGAATTATTGAATGGATTCTTCTCATGGCCGTGGGGGGCGAACTGCTTTTTTAAGATCAGATCAGATTTTACACCCTGTCCTGTCCTGTTCATTAGTTTGATTCTAGTATACCATATGATATGATGGTCTTATTAGCGAAAAGGGGAATATGTACAATTGGCCAGTTGGTTGGGGGTGGGGGCGTTCAAGTTCTAATTAAAAGCCAACATGACCTATTAAACAAAGGAAACACAAAAGCTTATCACTTCTAGTATTTTTGTTTCTTATAACCTCCGAGTGAGCGTCTGGGCAAACCCTTGCTAAACCGAAAAACTTCTCACTTTTATTGGGCAATCAGAGGGCGTGATGTCCCTTTAAGGGGCATCACCGTGCTGGCCTGCCGAGTGGGGTCCGCTCCGATCTCACTCCGATTGATCGAAAACATTCACTTTGTAGAGCTCGTCGAGTATAATAGTACGCAATAAATTAGATTGATCAGATATCATAAAATGCTTGATCGAAACACCTTTATCTTTAAAAGAATGGATCCCAAACACTAGTTCAAATACACTAGAACCCATTATTTTTCAAGTTATATGTGTTTCAATTAGACACATAATAATATTGTTCTACTCGATAAGATGTACAAAATGAACGTTTTCGATCAATCGGAATGAGACTAGAGCAGGCCCCACTCAACGGGGCAGCACAGTGCTGCCACTCGAGGGACAGTATGCCCCATGGATACAGGAGTTTTGAACACTTCTATTTCAGTTCCATCAACTAAACAAAAACTAATATTGAATCCTAACTAATCACTCTTGTTTGATCAGAGCATATTACAAAAGTTGTGTGTGTGACAGTGTGAGAGAAAGAGAAATATATATATATATATATATATATATATATATATTATAAAATAGAAGGGTATAGGGACAAGTTGTTAGAACGGTTTAGATTCATTTGATTCAAAGGCTGTAGTGCATCCTCCCACTTCCCGGTTAAGTGCCTATGATTTTCACCTAATTCACACAATTGCCATCCCCTTTCAACAGGGATGCGTAGTGCCGTAGGCACGGGTTAATACTAGTATATATATATATATATATATATAGAGAGAGAGAGAGAGAGAGAGAGAGAGAGAGAGAGAGAACCCAAAAGGCAAAGTGCAGAGATTTGGACATTTTTTCTGGCCCCAAAACCTTCCTCTTCACTCCAACTTTGCGGTTTAGGGTGGAGGAGGGATGGCATTGGCATGGACTCCTTCACTCCTTGAGCGGTAAAGGGGCACACAAAATAATTGGGTGAAGGTGGGGTCCATCAATGTTCTGGCAGTGGCACCACCACCACCACCATCTCTACAGTTTCCTGTTCTTTCTTTTTCTTTTTTTTATCGGCCAGTTAACCTTTTTTTTCACAATTAAGTACTAATCCCTCCGTTCCTTTTTAAGTGTCTCCAATTTATTAAGGAGATATCAACATTATACATTTCACATCCACTTTCCCTACTTACCCTCTATATATGGAGATATCGTTATTACACTTTTACTCATTAACTTTTCAAAATGGAAAATGCACTAATTTTTACCCACCAACTTTACAAAATGAATACTTATTAAGGAACAGACCAAAATGAAATATTGGATTCTAAAAAAAAAGAAAAGAACGGAAAATAGTACTTAACTTTTAACTCTAGCCTTTTACTTGGACCATGAATTTGTTAAAATGAAAATTGAAACACCTAAAGGGATTTTAATCAAGTACTCCTTCACGCGGATCAAAAAAAAAAAAAGTACTCCTTCACTCGAGGAACTTTGTCCTTCACTCGAAAATTGAAATGTATATACTGATAATGGTTTGTTTTGGTTTTTTTTTCTCCCTAAAAGTGAATGATACAGAGAAGTCAATCAGAAAATGGGAGAGTGGCATATCAAAATACTCCAGAAATTAACAAGAATATTCAAAGTGAATTACTGTATATAGTAGAAGATCGAGTGGAACATGGTGAGGATAGAGATTGATTTTGCGCGCGGCGCGCACATATATATATATATATATATATATATATATATATAAAACTTTTAATCATACGTTTGTGCAGTAGTTATTACTGTATAATGCACATAGATACAGTTTATAGGTAAAAAGATAAGGATAATACTATTCGAAAGCGGACCCAGCAAGCACGGAGGTTGTCAGTATCATCCTCGTGGTCACGTTACCAAAAGGCAAGTGGGCTAGCTGCTGCCTGGCCTTCACAACAAGGGCAGGGCAGGGCAGTATATATGTATGTATGTATGGCGACTTGAACCCCACCCCATGTTACTCAACTTCTCCCCTTTTCAATTTCATTACAATAACATAAATAATTACTAGTAAATTAAATATAAATAACCCCCTCAGCCTCACCCAATCCTCCTTCTTAAGAAGTACTCCTTCACCACCTTCTTCATTCACAACCTGCCTGCCTACTGCCCTCCCATTAAACATTATTAAATTCAATCCTCCCCTTCCTCTATCTCCTTAATTAAAATTAGTCCCTCTCCCTCCCTCCCTCCCTCCCTCCCAACAAACACAAAACAGAGAAGAGAGTAGCTATTCTCCCAAACAAAGAAATAACCACAATGTGTTCCTCTAAGTCTAAATTCCAAGGCAGCACTGGCACTGCCGTTGATCAGCATATGATCATCAATATGAATGGCCGTCCAGTCCTTCAACCTACTTGCAACGTCCCAGTCCCCCCTCTCTTACAACGCCGCAATTCGCTATTTAAGAACAACAAGAACAAGTTTATTTCTACTCCTACTCCTAATGCTAAAGTATTAGTCACACCACCTGTCTCTCCCAAGCTACAATCGCCCGTGGTTAAGAGAGGAAATCACGACCCAAATGGATTCAACTCCAGTGGTGAAAAGGAGTTTACACCGAGGGGCTCTTCCAAATCGGTGGCAAAGAAGTCGAAGAAAGGCGGTACTGGGAGTACTGGGGGTGGAGTTGTGCCACCTAATTCGCTCGCGGAGGCCTCCTCTTCATTGAAATATGTTTCCTCATTTATTGTTGAGGCGCCGGGAAGCATCGCAGCGGCTAGGAGGGAACAAGTTGCGATTATGCAAGTACAGAGGAAGATGAAGATTGCTCACTATGGAAGAACAAACTCTGGTAAATATCAATTAGGCAAGGTGGTGCCTCTTGATTCTTCTTCGGCTTCTGCAAATGAGGAAAAGAGATGCAGCTTTATCACTAGTAATTCAGGTATGGCACAGAAACATCTTATACTTATTATATATGCATGAGAGCGTCTCCAATAGTATAGGCCATTTTTTCCAATCTATTCTTCAGCTTGTTAATTAACAGTACCAATTTAAAAAATTTAGCAAATTTGTGACGTGCCAAAACCATTTTTTTACCTTTAACCTATCACGACCGTTGATTATTTGGATTGTTTCTAAGAGATTTGAATCATAAATAGCTTCTTAGAGATTTGTCACAAATGCTCATGTGACAATAAAGTAGCCTTTTCGTTTCTTGTGTTAAATTTGGCTTGAGAAATGTCAAAGGGATTTTTTGGCTTGACAATTGGCCAACCATTGGAGGTCATTTGTTTGAATCTCTCTTCAAATAATGTCTTTTGGCTGGACAAATAATTTACCATGCTCTGAAATGCATTTCTCTACTGAAGACGGACCCTTTTTTTTTTCGTTTTTACATTTCATTTCGAATCTTGTGCTGAAAAAAATGGTGTATGGTGGTGTTGTCTTTTACAGATCCAATATATGTTGCCTACCATGACGAAGAATGGGGAGTCCCTCTCCACGATGATAAGTAAGCATCTCTCTCTCTCTCTCTCTCTCTCTCTCTCTCGGATTTATCAAAGAGGCTGACGTGATTGCGCTAAATATGCAGCCTACTATTTGAATTGCTAGTATTGACTGGTGCTCAAGTGGGATCAGATTGGACTTCAGTTTTGAAGAAACGGCAAGGGTTCAGGTTGGGATGTATATTTTGTTTACATTCACCAAACTTGATGAGCATCAAATCACAATTGAAAGCTAAACGAGGCTCACATGAGTCACATGTTAAAGTTAATGCTTTCCTTTTTCACAGGGTGGCCTTTTCAGGATTTGATGCAGAAACTGTTTCGAAGTTTTCGGAAAAGAAGATTTCTTCCATCAGTGCTGATTATGACATTGAAATAAGCCTAATCCGAGGCGTTGTTGACAACGCGAACCGAATTCTCGAGGTACTGAATTAAATTTGAGAGATATTCAGTTTCCCATCGCCAAGGCATAATGTCCACCGCTGCCTTTCCTGTATTTTTCTGTTTATTTTTTGCTCCTTAATACTGGCAGACAGTTGCAACTACTCATGTGGCCCAAATTATGCACATCTTAACTAGGAGTAATGTTCTAAATTCGAATTGATAGTGATTTGCTTAGTTTTAGACCTATTCTGTTTTTGATTGTTCTGTACGTGATGAACAGATCAGAAAGGAATTCAGATCATTTGACAAGTATCTCTGGGGATTTGTGAATCACAAGCCCATTAGCACCCAATACAAGTCATGCCACAAGATGCCCGTGAAGACCTCGAAATCCGAGTCCATAAGCAAAGACATGGTGAGGAGAGGTTTCCGGTTAGTAGGCCCAACCGTGATCCACTCCTTCATGCAGGCGACCGGCCTCACCAACGATCACTTGACCACCTGCCCGAGACACCTTCGATGTCTAGCACTTGCCACTTCTCAGCTTCCAACCGCAGCCCCTGCTCTCTAATTAAGCAAAAAGCATTAGGAGATGCAGGAATATATATATTCATCTGCGTTGCGTCAAGAAAGTATTAGTCCAAATAACAAAAGATCATATGAGATGATTTGAAAATATAAAAAGAAAATTGATTAGCTGATGATCCTCTAATTACACATAGGGCCATTTCAATATTAATTTAGTGAGGGTGTGAGGTTTTCAATTAGTACCAGGTCATTAGGGTGGGGAGCATTTGAATTAATATTAGAGGTTGATAAGGAGAATAAAAGTTGGTGTGGAATTTGAAATGAAGTGTGTTGTGTTGTGTTGTGTTGTGTGGGGGGGGGCGGGGGACAGAGAGCATGTGGAGAGTTGGGGAGGGCATGTGGCTCTGCTGCCGCCTATGGCTTTCACAAAAGCTTGCTTGTGTTGTGACCACCCCCCCATATCCCCCATTGCATTGCATGCCCATCAATTATTTGCTCTTTAACAGCCTGTGAGGGATATGATTTCAACAACAAAGGAGCCTTTTGGGCCACCACCCCCCCTTGTGTCTCCTTAAAATAAAAAGACGTTTTTAACCCTTTGCTTTTAGGTCTGGAGCAGAGTGATATTGATATGCATGTGTATACTCTTGTGTATTTGTGTATAGTAGTGTGGAGTTTCTGAGTGGTTTTTAATGTAGGATTGGATTGGACTCTATATATATAAACATGGGTATGCGTTTGTTTGCTGACAATATGTGTTCTTTTTTTACCCTTTTTTTTTTGTTCTTTTTCTTTCCTCGGTTTGGAGTAGTATTTTGTAATTGTGTGCAGAGATTAAGCATCTCCTTCCACGTGCTCATTTACCTTTTATTACGTTGTGTTCCCCTTCCTTCACTCTTGTACACAAATAAACATGCACAAGAATAAACTGAACCATTGTACCAACTGTATCCCAATAGTAAAGTAGTATAAAGTAAATTGGAATAACTACCTTTTGGCTTAAGAACAAGTGTCATTTCTCAGTTCCCAATGGGCAACACTTACTTTTGGCCCATTATCTGCAATGTTGAAGATTGGATCAACTTCTTCTATCTCTGCCCGAAATATTGAGTTTACAATTCAATCTCGGATATATTAAACTCAATGCAAATGTGATACTGAATAGTCTCCCTACCCTCTCCTTAGCTCTTACAGATACACATATCCTTGAAGGGGAATTTTAAGTATCAGAGGGGGGGGGGGGGGGGGGGGGGGGGGGGGGGGGGGGGGTGGTTTGTGGGAGTTGAGTTTCCTGGCGAATCAAAATTCTCGCATATGAAGATTCCTAATTTTGTTTAAGAAATGGGACAAAACAATGTCCATTTGTGAATCCCAATTGTTTAATTGGTAGACCCCCCAATGTGTTTATCATCCACAAAATTTTTTAAATTGACCAGACATTAGTATAGTAACAATCTTGTTGGACCATATTTGATAGATGTAAATGAACAGTTGGAGTTTGACAGTTTTTTTTTAAATTAAAAAAAAAAACTGTTCATCCCTCTGGTAACAAATATCCTTGGTTTATCTACATACCAATATTCAATTAACTTGATCTTTTTCGTAGAAGATAAACACTTAAAGAGTTATAAAAAGACCGGATGAGATTCTCCATTAAAACCTTATTGCACCAAAGTGCATCCATAGAAAATAGTCCCAGCTCTCTTTGCCATGGCTAATATAGCTGCCAATTGTCTAATTTACTCCTGTGAAATACAGTACCAATCTACTGCAGCCGCTATTTCTTCTTGGTTTAGGTACAGTACATATCAATATTCAATTTTCTTGTACGCCAGCAAATACTTCATAGGCAGAATACCAGAGCATGCCTTCCGGAAATAGGATTGATCTTGTTTGGCACTTCCATTGACCATAGCATATTCCAATTTCCAGAATCTTGTCTGCTCAATTTTGTTTTGCAGATCAATTCTGAAGAATTTTTTTTTTTAAAGCAAAAAACAGATTTTTTTTTTTTTTGGATCTTGGCCGTTACCAAGCCTTGAACCCTTGACCAAGAGTTTTGAGAAGTAACACCACCCATGTCAGGTCAAGGAGGCAAAAAACAGATATTATACTCAGCATTGGGAAAAAAGACCACTTTGGGATGAAGTTTCATAAATTGTTTTTGTCTCACAAAATCCGGAAGTAAAAGACTAAAGAGCATCTCCTGGAGGCTCTCTACTTGAGCCCTATTGGCTATTATACTGAGCTAAACCCGAATTTGAATGTTTGAAGAAATTCTATGCTTGGCTAAGCACGTTGCCTTTATCTACTTCCACTAGATAAAGAAGACTAAAGAAAGAGAGCTACTATATGTAGCCAAGAGAGCTCTAGAGAGCCTCTTAGAGCAAGTACACTAGACTCTTTACTTGTAGGGGTGTCAAATGGGCCGGGTCGGCACGGCACGACATGGTTAAATGTGACACGGCACGGGCACGGCACGGTCATGCCCTAGCACAACACGACACGGCACGGTCTTAGTGAGCACATGGACGGGCACAGGCACGGTCTTGGCCGGGCACGGCACGACACTGCACGGTTTTAATGGGCACGTGGACTGGCACGGGGCACGGACGTGAGCGAGCACGGCACGGAAGTTGGCCTGGCACGGCGCAGCATGACACGGTTTAGCCGGGCACGGGCACGACACGGTAGAAAGAAGAGAAAAAAAAACTAAAATAAGAAGAAAAAAAACATTATAGAAATAAGGGGAAAAAAAAAACCAAAAAGGGATTGGCTACACTGAGACTTGAACCCGAGTCCCTAGGTTCTATTATACACAATCAAACCACTATTCCACCAATTAACTTGTGTTATAGAAATAAAAAAGTATATTACTATTATACAAAAACGAGACCATCAAGCAATAGCCACACAATCGTAACGCAATCACGACGATCGATACTATTTGCTTCGTTTGCTCCGATATAAGGAATAACGCCCCAAGCATAGGGCTTAATACGTCATTTGAAGCATAATAATCCGGAAGACCGGGATCGTACCCAAGGGAATTATATTATGACTTGGCTCAGATTTGTAGAGTAAGCAAGGTTTTCGGCTGTTAGGTAGCCAACCGAGTTTTACTTTAAAACGGTGGACATTTAAAAGGCTAAAGCGAATAAACTAGATTAAAAGTAGGTTAGGTCTAGGGATTCCCTAACATCCACAGCCCAAGCTAAATCGCATTGTTCACCAAATTACGCGGTTCAAACCGGAAAATAGAGATCCAATAATCAAGCTAGCTCTAGAATTCATTTGGTAAACCCCTCATGCGACAGAGCTCTAAGCATCACGTGTGGTGGGTAGTCGATGCTCCCACCTACCCGTGATCAAAGAGGTTAACACCTCGGTAGTCTACCAAATAAATCCGAACCCCACATCAATTTTCAAATCCAAAGATTAAAACTTTATTGGTGAAAAATGCAATTTTCGCCCAAGCCATGGGATGCTAATCATCCCATGACCTAACCCTTGAAACTACTCACACATATCTATAAAGATAAGAGCAAGCAAAAATCTACTTAGCATAATTGAAAAGACAAGACTAGAAAGAAATTGGCTTAAAAGATAGATCGGGAATAAAGCAACAACTTTAATTAAAGCAAGAGTAGCAAAAAACAACTAATAAAGGCAGGAAATTAAGAAATAAGTGCTGAAAATGAAGAACAAAGCAAGAACAATTCAAAAAGCTGAAAAGTAATCTAAGCTAGATCTAGAATTATGGGTACATTTCTGTCCAAATCGTGCAAAGGTGACATAACGGGGTATTTATATCGCCTCTGTTTCGCGCACGGAATATCCCAAAAGATGCTCTGAAGATGCCCCGCTAAGCTCCTCGGTACCGATTGCCAAGCCTTACATTACTGAGATAAGCTCTCGGTACCGATTGGACTAAAAACCTTCGATCAATACCGAACTAGTTAGGGCCAACGTTTAAGCAGCTCGGTATCGATTGGAAGGATTCTCTTCGATCGGTAGCGAGCTCTTATCAGTTCTGAACCTTGGCTTCTTTTCCTACCTTGGCCACGCCTTGGCCACACCTTGGCTTTGGCCGTCGGCCTGCTCCTGCCTTGGCTGGGAAGTTTCTGCCCGGGCTGTTGCCTTTTGTTTTGGCTCTGCCTTGGCGGCTTGGCTTCGCTCGGGCTGTTTGGCTTCCATAAGCCTTAAAGCTCCTTTATTAAGTGATTTTCCCTGCATTACAGACCAATATACTCTACGAGCAGAACAGATTAAAAACAACTAATTAACAGTTAAATTATCCTAAAATTAGACACTAGCGCACCCTCTCATTACATTCCCGGGTGCTTATCACGCCCCCCAACTTAAGGTTTGCTAGTCCCTAGCAAATAAGATACGAAGAAAAAAGAAACTAACAACTACACAATCCTTCCGTATTCACAACTTAGAACATGCTCCACATTATCAACTAGCAAGAGTTCAATCATTCCGGCTTTTTATTTCATTCCTACAACTCACAATTTCAACGTCCGATTAAACAGGCTAAGTAACAAGCAAGTTAATGAGCAAGCTAAAAAGGTCTGTGTCCTCGAACAAAGGTAGGATACGGGACACAAAACCTTGCGAATTCAGAGTCAAGCCATATCCACCGAAAAAGTGCTTGACCAACAGGCAATAGTGAACAAGAAATACTATGCCTCAAGAAACTACAGCACTTTATTCAACAGAATTAAACGCAAGCAGATGAAATTTGGATAACGAAAGGAAAACATGCCATAAACTAATTATGCAACCATCAGACAGTCAATCAAAATGGAATCCAAGCGCACAAAAGATCAACTAAGGTCTTTTTTAAGCTTTTAATGACCGTGGTTACAAAGGGAAGGGACTCAAAATAGTGTAATGGCCATATGCTAGCATGGTTTATCCACCCTTGGCCACTACCGACCCTAAACTACCCAAGACATAACCACACGCCGGCCAAGCACCAAACAAAATTACGAAGAAAAAAAATAAAGAAAACTACTAGATAAGTACTACTAAAACTACTACCACCGACTCGATCACACTTAGTCGCTATCCTCATCCGACTTCCCATGGTATTGAGCCTTGAGCTTCCCCTTTCCATTGAACTTTTTCTCATCCAGAATGAATTCTAACCCATAAGTCAAACCAATTCTCTTATCAAAGTATTCAATCCTCTTTCGAATCCAATTTTGCTCTTTCATAGCATTTCTTTGATCTCCTTTCTTTGAAGAATAGAGTCATTTGAGGTGAGGTTAGTAGTGAGAGAGATTGATGAGCCAATTTTGGGGCTTTTTGGAGAGGGAGATGAAAATTTGGGATTTTTGCTTTTGTAGTGAGAGAGGAAAGATAGGGATTCATGTATCAATTTTTGCCTTTTCGCATTCCAACCACTTCTATCATATTCACCCCACCCCCAAATCTCCTTGAATCATTGAAAATCATTATCAACCCTCCAAACATCCGGTTGCCTAGGTTAAAGCAAAGAACGGGAAATAGACGAGGATGCAAAGTAGGACTAGGTGACACATATGTGGTATGATCATGCAAAGAATGCCTTGTATCCTTTCCTAAGTGCGCTTTGGATTCCAAAATGATTGAAAATTGACTTTTAACACAATTAGAAATTGACATGCGATTATTCACCTACACTACGAGCAATTTATTAGAAAGGTGGGGATATGGACCAAAACTTGCTCAAAAACTTATCTCAAAACTTAAACCATTCAATTTTCAACTAAGCATGCAAATCGAGAAGTACAAAATTCTTAGGATTGCTATGAACTCTTGCCAACTAACAATTATTGAGCATGCAACAAGTCATGAACAAAATTAAAAACTATGACAAAAGGAACGAATTGCAAGTAAAAAGCTTTTATTTATTTTTAAAATTTTCCATTTTCTCATTTTTTTTGGATTTTTCAAATTTAACACAAAACACAAAAAATCAAACAAATAGCACATAAGCTAACCCCTCCCCCCAACTTAAAGCGATGCTATGCCCTCATAGCATTAGGAACAAGAGCAAAGAAAGGAAGAGTGCGCGAATATACCGTCCAAGGGGAATGTCAACCCCTAAATACCTCGACCAAGTTGGAGGATTTTATGTCAATGTTTTGCTCCAGCCAGATTAGATGCTTCCAGGGTTCACTCCTTCGGTTCTGCCAACTCGGAACCATAGCTAGTCACACAGGGCCATATCCAAAGCTTTATCGGACTAACAACCGCGGCACTTAGCCGCACCCATGCTTAGGGCTCCTGAACGCCTCACTCACTCCGGCTTTAGACTTAAACCACCAAGGCTGGTGTGGTAGCACATAAACCCTGCAGAAGACTTAAGAGAATGACCTTCCACAAAACAATTGACATTAGAACCACCGGCCCGTGTTATCCGGCTTCAAACCAAACAAAAACTAAAAGACAAAACATAAAGACAAATGCAAAGAACAAATGGAAAACATGCAAAATAAAATGAGATGCACCACCCGATCATCACGCGATCACACGAGTCATACTTTTCTTCCCATTTCCTATCGGTGGGGTAAGAAATGGGTAGCTATACTAGACCGTTGAAAATGTGTTATGCTAGCGCCCGTAATAAAATCTATCGCTTGACCTCGCCAAACACTTAAGTTCAGCGTCCCCTAGGATCAAAAACAAGCAAGGAAAAGATACAACCTAGCGTGCACTCCAGGCGATATCAAACCTCACTCACAGACCTAAGTTGCCTCCGATTAGGGGCAATCGCGGAGTGCATGGATCATTAACGATAAACTATTACCAAGAAAAGCTATTGAAAGCCCTTGTTAAGCAGCTCGGTATCGATTGGAAGGATTCTCTTCGATCGGTAGCAAGCTCTTATCAGTTCTGAACCTTGGCTTCTTTTCCTACCTTGGCCACGCCTTGGCCATACCTTGGCCACGCCTTGGCCACACCTTGGCTTTGGCCGCACCTTGGCCACGCCTTGGCCACACCTTGGCTTTGGCCGTCGGCCTGCTCCTGCCTTGGCTGGGAAGTTTCTGCCCGGGCTGTTGCCTTTTGTTTTGGCTCTGCCTTGGCGGCTTGGCTTCGCTCGGGCTGTTTGGCTTCCATAAGCCTTAAAGCTCCTTTATTAAGTGATTTTCCCTGCATTACAGACCAACATACTCTACGAGCAGAACAGATTAAAAACAACTAATTAACAGTTAAATTATCCTAAAACTAGACACTAGCGCACCCTCTCATTACATTCCCGGGTGCTTATCACGCCCCCCAACTTAAGGTTTGCTAGTCCCTAGCAAATAAGATACGAAGAAATAAGAAACTAACAACTACGCAATCCTTCGTATTCACAACTTAGAACATGCTCCACATTATCAACTAGCAAGAGTTCAATCATTCCGGCTTTTTATTTCATTCCTACAACTCACAATTTCAGCGTCCGATTAAACAGGCTAAGTAACAAGCAAGTTAATGAGCAAGCTAAAAAGGTCTGTGTCCTCGAACAAAGGTAGGATACGGGACACAAAACCTTGCGAATTCAGAGTCAAGCCATATCCACTGAAAAAGTGTTTGACCAACAGGCAATAGTGAACAAGAAATACTATGCCTCAAGAAACTACAGCACTTTATTCAACAGAATTAAACGCAAGCAGATGAAATTTGGATAACGAAAGGAAAACATGCCATAAACTAATTATGCAACCATCAGACAGTCAATCAAAATGGAATCCAAGCGCACAAAAGATCAACTAAGGTCTTTTTTAAGCTTTTAATGACCGTGGTTACAAAGGGAAGGGACTCAAAATAGTGTAATGGCCATATGCTAGCATGGTTTATCCACCCTTGGCCACTACCGACCCTAAACTACCCAAGACATAACCACACGCCGGCCAAGCACCAAACAAAATTACGAAGAAAAAAAATAAAGAAAACTACTAGATAAGTACTACTAAAACTACTACCACCGACTCGATCACACTTAGTCGCTATCCTCATCCGACTTCCCATGGTATTGAGCCTTGAGCTTCCCCTTTCCATTGAACTTTTTCTCATCCAGAATGAATTCTAACCCATAAGTCAAACATTCGTTTGCTCCGATATAAGGAATAACGCCCCAAGCGTAGGGCTTAATACGTCATTTGAAGCATAATAATCCGGAAGACCGGGATCGTACCCAAGGGAATTATATTATGACTTGGCTCAGATTTGTAGAGTAAGCAAGGTTTTCGGCTGTTAGGTAGCCAACCGAGTTTTACTTTAAAACGGTGGACATTTAAAAGGCTAAAGCGAATAAACTAGATTAAAAGTAGGTTAGGTCTAGGGATTCCCTAACATCCACAGCCCAAGCTAAATCGCATTGTTCACCAAATTACGCGGTTCAAACCGAAAAATAGAGATCCAATAATCAAGCTAGCTCTAGAATTCATTTGGTAAACCTCTCATGCGACAGAGCTCTAAGCATCACGCGTGGTGGGTAGTCGATGCTCCCACCTACACGTGATCTGTAGAGACCCGTATTTAATTGAATTAAGTTTAATGTTTATAAATGGAGAAATATGAAATAATTTGTGTTTATATGATTTGGGGCTGATGCGATAAGATGATTAGTTGAAGGGTGCAAGTGTGATTTGAGGATGTGTGGGTATATATAGGAGGGTGAGAGAGTAGGAGATTATTTTCTCCCTCACTCCCTCACCGGCTCTCTCTCTATCTCTCGGCTCTCTCCCTCTCTCTTGATCCCTCTCCAAATTTCTCTCAAAACCCACCAAAATAACCTTCAAATCTTCACCCTCTACGCGTATTGTGGTCCGTATCACACCGGTTGGAGCTCGGTGGAGTCGTATCACTCTCGGTTTCGATTTCGGAAAGCTAGGGCTCTTATTTTCGTGGGTTTCGTTCTTCGGCCTCGAGGTAGGGATTCTACCTCTCAATATATGTAATAGAAGTGTTCTCCTTACTTGAAATCGTGTCCTTTGTTGTTGTGGTTGTGGTTGTTGTTGTTGTGGTGGAAATCGTCGAAATCTGCAGAAAATCTGGGCGAACACCCATTTGTATCGATACTGCTCTGCTCAGTATCGATACAGGAATCTCTGGAATGCTCTTAGCTACTGTCGTATCGATACTGATTTAATCAGTATCGATACAACGTGCTCTTGAACGTTTTTAGCCCTTGTTGTATAGATACTGAAATTCTCAGTATCTATACAACAGTAGCTTATCCCAGCCATGGTTCTTTGCTTCAAACTCCATTGTTTTGGCTCCCGATCATTTCTAACTTGTTCTAGACATCACCAAATCACTCCATAGTATTGTTAATCTTATTCCTTGAGTTCGTTGTGTGTCCTTTGCATCCCTTGTCCTTGTTCGATAAATTTTGATATCGATTAACGCATGAACTTCGCTTGAATTGAGTTGAATTGAAATGACACCTTATGTGAGTACGAGATTCTTGGACATTTATCGACACAACGATGAACATTCGGGGCCCATCGACGGGTGGGTGCCTGGCAGGGGATATCAGGGTCCCATAATTAGCCTGGCAGGAGCTTATGCTCATATCGAACATTCAAGGCCCAACCTTTTAGGTGGGTGCTTGGCAGGGGATATCAGGGTCCCATAATTAGCCTGGCAGGAGCTTATGCTCATATCGAACATTCAAGGCCCAACCTTTTAGGTGGGTGCTTGGCAGGGGATATCAGGGTCCCATAATTAGCCTGGCAGGAGCTTCAGCTCATGACACATACGACGAGATGGTTTTGGACGCATGGAAGGTGGGAATGGTTTTAGTGTGAGTTAAGCGGTGATCGTCGAGTTGTTGTTTCGAGATTAATAAGTAAAGAGTGTTGAGTTCCGTTTTGACCTTGGTTAGGTTCCTATTCCTTGATCATCTTTGCATTTCTTTTGCATATAATGTTAGTGTAGAATTTCCTACTGGGCTAGTGTAGCTCAAGCCTATTATCATTTTCAGGTACCGACGCCGGGCAATAGCATACGTGCTTAGAGTGCTTGAATGTGATCATTATTTTGAAAGCTAACATTGAAGAGTTACTTAGGCGTCTTTGTAAATCTCTTTTGAAGATGTATTTGTAACTTTATTTGTAGATCTTTGACGATGGAATATTGTAATCCTTAACTCTCGAATATTCAGTACTTATGTTAATTTGGGCCTTGGAGCCAAAGGTGTAATATTTTGGGAATTCTACATTATTTTGGTTATCGTAAGGATTATGGCGAAGTTTATTTATGGAAATCATTTATATTTATGTTAAAAATCGAGGGCGTGACAACTTGGTATCAGAGCGTACGTTTAGAATACCTAGAGACCGTGGGGAGACTTTTCGTCTCATGGGTTCAAAACTTTGCAAATCTTTTGATGACTTGTGCATGCTTGTGTGACTAACATTCATATGACTACGTGGCATTGCATTTTCGATATCGTAGAGTGGTGTGGAGTTGTTATAAACCCGTGTTGGGAATTTGGAGACTTAGACTTCATAGTTGTGGTGTTGTGATTAATAGTTTCTCTTTCTTATATCGTGTAGTAAGATGCCTCCGAAATCGCGTGCAAGACGGGGTGTGGCAGGCAACCGGGGAGGTCGTGGTCGTGGTCAAGGCCATGGGGCGCCGTTAGAGGATGAGGTTAGTCAGCATGGGGAGAACCCAGGTGGGAATCCGGGGGCTGGGGCCGGTAGGGGCGCAGGAGTACCACCCAATCAGACTCAATTTGCAAGGGACCTTGTCGCAGCACTTACGGCTGCAAATCTGATAAACCAAGCTCCTAGAGAGAATGTCGAGGATCGGGCCATGGTAGCCATGCGAGAGTTTAGCCGTAGGAATCCTCCGACGTTTGATGGGACTAGTAGTGACCCTCTGGTAGCTGACCACTGGTTAGCTCAAATTCGAAAACTCTTTAGAGCACTTAATATCACTGAAGACAACATCAGAGTAGGTATCGTGGCCGTTCAGCTAGTTGGGGAGGCCGGCGAATGGTGGGAATCCATATTGGAAAGTAGGAAAGATGCGAGGAGGGTGGTAAGGGCCGTGGCTCAGGCAGATGAACCGGACGTTGAGAATTTGACGTGGGCCGAATTTGAAATGCTCTTTGAGGAGCAGTACTTTCCGGAAACCTCTCGTGAGAATATGAGAGATCAATTCGAGAAGCTGGAACAGGGTAATATGACAGTCTCGGAATATGTGCAGAAGTTTCAGTCTTTGTCTCGTTTTGCTCCGGAATTGGTGGCAACGGAGGAGAGGAAGTGTCGACGGTTTGAGAAAGGGCTACACAACACCGTGAGAAGAATGGTGATGGTCCAGCGTAAGATGAAGTTCTCTGAAGTTGTGGAGTGTGCAAGGAGCATCGAATATCCAAAGGAGGCACAACGAAATATGAAGGCTTGGGAACCAAGGCAACCAGTGGGAAGTTTGAGTTCTTCTTCGGGTACTTTCGGGAGTCAAGGACGGAAGAGACAAAGGGAACCATCTCAGCAACCATCCAATCAATCCAACTTTAGGGTGTCTTCTTCTTCCGGGACTCGAGGTGTTTTGTCTAGACCTCCGCCTGTGTGCTACAAGTGTAATCAACCTGGACACATTCGTTCTCGGTGTCCACACCTCGAGGAGGCTTGTTATGTTTGCGGTAAAACGGATCATTTTGCAAGGAATTGTCCTCAAGGATCGGGAGTGCGTAGCGAGTCGGGTTCCGTGCAGCAGCCGGGAGTAGGGTATAATGCGGGCCGACAATTTAAGGGTACTCAGAGGCAGCAGCAGCCTCACTTTCGCCAGGCTACGTCGGTTCAGAGTTCCGGGGTTGATAAAGGAGCGAGTTCTTCCGCGCCTACTCAGAGTTCTGGTCAGAGGGGAGGTTTTGTACAAGGTCAGAGTACCCAAGGGCGTGTGTTCAACATCAACTCGAATGCTTCACCTATTGTTTCACAGGCTCCAGAGGCATCTGTTGTGAGGGGTACATTTCTTTTATTCAACTCCTTCGCTAAAGTCCTCTTTGATTCTGGAGCATCACATTCATTCATTGCTGCATCGTTTGTGTGTGCTTTGGAATTGGAAACAGAGAGTCTTAGTCCTCCTTTATTTGTTGAGACACCTCTAGGGGGTAGAGCACCTCTTGATCGTATTTGTCGAGATTGCGAGTTGATTATTCGTGACCGTCGTTTTGTATTCGACTTTATTGTACTCGATATGTCGGGGTTTGACCTCATTTTGGGGATGGATTGGTTGTCTACGTTTCATGCCACGATCGATTGTTTCAAGCGTCGTGTTCGTATATGTTCGCCTGAGGGTGTTTGTTTCGAATTCCATGGGGAACGTCGAGAACCGTTAGAACCGTATTTGTGTGGATCTCGGGAAAAGGAGTCAGTTTATGCTATGTTGGCGAGCTTAACGTTAGATGAGGATTTGTCGACACGTGGGGATTTACCCTTAGTAGTTTGCGAATTTCCCGATGTTTTTCCTGAAGAGTTACCTGGTTTACCTCCTGAAAGAGAGATTGAATTCGTTATCGATTTACTACCCGGTACCGCTCCTATCTCTATACCTCCGTATCGTTTCGCTCCCGCCGAATTGAGAGAGTTAAAGACTCAGTTGCAAGAATTGGAGAACTTGGGTTTCATTCGTCCGAGTACGTCACCGTGGGGAGCACCGGCTCTTTTCGCGCAAAAGAAAGATGGTACACTCCGTTTATGTATTGATTATCGTAAGCTAAATCGAGTCACCATTAAAAACAAGTATCCCATGCCTAGAATCGATGATTTGTTTGATCAACTTCGGGGTGCGACTTGCTTTTCCAAAATTGACTTGAGATTCGGTTATCACCAGTTGAGGGTTCGGAGGGAGGATATTCCTAAGACCGCTTTTCGTACTCGCTATGGTCATTACGAATTTGTTGTGATGCCATTCGGTTTGACGAACGCTCCAGCTACCTTCATGGATCTAATGAATCGTATTTTCCGTGCTTATCTTGATCGTTTTGTCGTTGTCTTTGTGGACGATATCTTGATCTATTCACCTACGGAGGAGGAACATCAATCTCATCTTACCATTGTTCTTGAACTCTTGAGAGAGCACCAATTGTATGCCAAACTTAGTAAGTGTGAGTTTTGGTTAACCGAAGTCAAATTCTTGGGTCACGTGGTTTCGAAGGGTGGCGTGTCTGTCGATCCGGGGAAGATAGAGTCGATTATGAATTGGCAGCGACCGAAAAACGTTTTTGAAATCCGTAGTTTCTTGGGTTTGGCCGGATACTACCGCCGTTTCGTTCTTGACTTCTCTCGTCTAGCGGCACCGATGACTAGATTAACGCGTAAGGGGACTCGTTTCGTTTGGAGTGACTCATGTGAAACGTCCTTTGAGGAATTGAAGAAGAGGTTGACTACCGCGCCAGTTTTGATTGTGCCCGAACGTGGAGTCGGCTACTCCGTGTATTGTGACGCGTCTAAGGAAGGATTGGGGTGCGTGTTGATGCAAGCGGGGCGAGTAGTAGCGTATGGGTCACGACAGTTAAAAACTCATGAGCGGAATTACCCTACACATGACCTAGAACTTGCAGCCGTCGTTTTTGCTTTGAAAAGTTGGCGCCATTATTTGTACGGTGAGAGATTAAAAGTCTTTTCCGACCACAAAAGCTTAAAATATCTGTTTTCTCAAAAGGAACTTAACCTTCGACAACGCCGTTGGATGGAGCATTTAGAGGATTATGATTTCGAATTGCAATACCACCCGGGAAAAGCGAACGTCGTGGCGGATGCGTTGAGTAGGAAACCGATACATTTAGCGAGTCTAGCTGTCCACGAGTGGAAAATGATAGATGATTTGGGTTTTTGTGCTTCGCATTTCGAGGAAGTTCGGGATGGGGTTACGCTATGCAACTTGACCGTGCAATCAACCTTATCGACGCGAGTGATTGAGGCTCAACAACATGACGAAGAAGCAGGGAACCTTCGTACTAAGTTCCTTAGTGGAAACGCTCAAGAGGGGTGGATGATTCACGCTGATCAAAGCTTGCGCTATCAAGGAAGATTGTTCGTATCCGTTTCGTGTCGGGAAGAAATCTTGCGAGAGTTTCACCATTCACCGTTAGCCGTCCATCCGGGAGGAACGAAAATGTATCATGACTTACGTAGGCAATTTTGGTGGTCCGGAATGAAGAGGGACGTTGTGATTTTCGTATCCAAGTGTCTTACGTGCCAACAAGTTAAAGCCGAACATCAAAGACCTGCGGGAGAGTTACAACCATTGCCTGTGGCCGAGTGGAAATGGGAGAACGTGACAATGGACTTCGTTACAGGTCTACCGAGGTCACCGAGGGGGCATGACGCTATTTGGGTAATCGTGGATCGCTTAACCAAAACCGCACATTTCTTGCCTATTCAGGTTACCGATTCCGTTGATACGCTTAGCCGTTTGTATATTCGGGAGATTATCCGACTTCATGGGATTCCCGTATCCATCGTGTCCGATCGAGATCCTAGATTTACTGCACGTTTTTGGCAGAGTTTGCAAGCCGCTTTGGGCACCAATCTTTTGTTTAGTACCGCGTATCATCCTCAAACCGATGGGCAATCCGAGAGAACGATTCAGATTTTGGAAGATATGCTTCGAGCTTGTGTCTTGGATTTCCGGGGTAGTTGGGAGGATCATTTACCGTTAGTAGAATTCGCGTACAATAATAGCTATCAATCTAGTATCGAGATGGCACCGTATGAGGCCTTGTATGGGAGACCGTGCCGATCGCCTGTGTGTTGGACCGAATTAGGGGAGGCTACGTTAGTAGGGCCGGATATGATTAAGGAGACCTCCGAGAGTATGAAAGCTATTCGCCAACGCCTTAAGAAAGCACAAGAGAGAACAACCGAACAAGTCAAGGTGATTCGACAAAGATTATTGACTGCCCAAAGTAGACAAAAGAACTATGCTGATCGTCGTCGTCGCCCGTTGTCGTTTGAAGAAGGGGACCACGTATTCCTTAAGGTATCACCTCGTAGGGGTTTGTCGCGTTTTGGGAAGAAAGGGAAGCTTTCGCCACGTTATATTGGGCCGTTTGATATCATTGAGAAGATTGGGGAGGTCGCGTATCGTTTGGCTTTACCACCAAGGCTATCGAGTGTACATGATGTGTTCCACGTGTCTATGTTGAGAAAATACGAACCGGATCCATCGCACGTGTTAGAGTGGTCTGAACTTGAGTTGGAGGCCGATGTGTCTTATGGAGAGGAACCGATACGTATCCTAGATTCGCGCGATCAAGTACTAAGGGGTAAGACGATACCGTTAGTGCGAGTCTTGTGGAGTAATCAAGGTAGAGAAGAGTCGACATGGGAAAGGGAGGACGAAGTTAGAGAGAAGTATCCACACTTATTTCCGGAATGAACTAATGTGAGTGTTTCGTATTTAAGTATTATGATATATGACTTGTTGCATAATATTAATGTCTATGATTGTTGCATGCATGTATGATGTGTGTCTTAGCTAGTCTTGGCTTGAAAAATTTCGAGGACGAAATTCCTTTAAGGAGGGTAGGATGTAGAGACCCGTATTTAATTGAATTAAGTTTAATGTTTATAAATGGAGAAATATGAAATAATTTGTGTTTATATGATTTGGGGCTGATGCGATAAGATGATTAGTTGAAGGGTGCAAGTGTGATTTGAGGATGTGTGGGTATATATAGGAGGGTGAGAGAGTAGGAGATTATTTTCTCCCTCACTCCCTCACCGGCTCTCTCTCTATCTCTCGGCTCTCTCCCTCTCTCTTGATCCCTCTCCAAATTTCTCTCAAAACCCACCAAAATAACCTTCAAATCTTCACCCTCTACGCGTATTGTGGTCCGTATCACACCGGTTGGAGCTCGGTGGAGTCGTATCACTCTCGGTTTCGATTTCGGAAAGCTAGGGCTCTTATTTTCGTGGGTTTCGTTCTTCGGCCTCGAGGTAGGGATTCTACCTCTCAATATATGTAATAGAAGTGTTCTCCTTACTTGAAATCGTGTCCTTTGTTGTTGTGGTTGTGGTTGTTGTTGTTGTGGTGGAAATCGTCGAAATCTGCAGAAAATCTGGGCGAACACCCATTTGTATCGATACTGCTCTGCTCAGTATCGATACAGGAATCTCTGGAATGCTCTTAGCTACTGTCGTATCGATACTGATTTAATCAGTATCGATACAACGTGCTCTTGAACGTTTTTAGCCCTTGTTGTATAGATACTGAAATTCTCAGTATCTATACAACAGTAGCTTATCCCAGCCATGGTTCTTTGCTTCAAACTCCATTGTTTTGGCTCCCGATCATTTCTAACTTGTTCTAGACATCACCAAATCACTCCATAGTATTGTTAATCTTATTCCTTGAGTTCGTTGTGTGTCCTTTGCATCCCTTGTCCTTGTTCGATAAATTTTGATATCGATTAACGCATGAACTTCGCTTGAATTGAGTTGAATTGAAATGACACCTTATGTGAGTACGAGATTCTTGGACATTTATCGACACAACGATGAACATTCGGGGCCCATCGACGGGTGGGTGCCTGGCAGGGGATATCAGGGTCCCATAATTAGCCTGGCAGGAGCTTATGCTCATATCGAACATTCAAGGCCCAACCTTTTAGGTGGGTGCTTGGCAGGGGATATCAGGGTCCCATAATTAGCCTGGCAGGAGCTTATGCTCATATCGAACATTCAAGGCCCAACCTTTTAGGTGGGTGCTTGGCAGGGGATATCAGGGTCCCATAATTAGCCTGGCAGGAGCTTCAGCTCATGACACATACGACGAGATGGTTTTGGACGCATGGAAGGTGGGAATGGTTTTAGTGTGAGTTAAGCGGTGATCGTCGAGTTGTTGTTTCGAGATTAATAAGTAAAGAGTGTTGAGTTCCGTTTTGACCTTGGTTAGGTTCCTATTCCTTGATCATCTTTGCATTTCTTTTGCATATAATGTTAGTGTAGAATTTCCTACTGGGCTAGTGTAGCTCAAGCCTATTATCATTTTCAGGTACCGACGCCGGGCAATAGCATACGTGCTTAGAGTGCTTGAATGTGATCATTATTTTGAAAGCTAACATTGAAGAGTTACTTAGGCGTCTTTGTAAATCTCTTTTGAAGATGTATTTGTAACTTTATTTGTAGATCTTTGACGATGGAATATTGTAATCCTTAACTCTCGAATATTCAGTACTTATGTTAATTTGGGCCTTGGAGCCAAAGGTGTAATATTTTGGGAATTCTACATTATTTTGGTTATCGTAAGGATTATGGCGAAGTTTATTTATGGAAATCATTTATATTTATGTTAAAAATCGAGGGCGTGACATGATCAAAGAGGTTAACACCTCGGTAGTCTACCAAATAAATCCGAACCCCACATCAATTTTCAAATCCAAAGATTAAAACTTTATTGGTGAAAAATGCAATTTTCGCCCAAGCCATGGGATGCTAATCATCCCATGACCTAACCCTTGAAACTACTCACACATATCTATAAAGATAAGAGCAAACAAAAATCTACTTAGCATAATTGAAAAGACAAGACTAGAAAGAAATTGGCTTAAAAGATAGATCGGGAATAAAGCAACAACTTTAATTAAAGCAAGAGTAGCAAAAAACAACTAATAAAGGTAGGAAATTAAGAAATAAGTGCTGAAAATGAAGAACAAAGCAAGAACAATTCAAAAAGCTGAAAAGTAATCTAAGCTAGATCTAGAATTATGGGTACATTTCTGTCCAAATCGTGCAAAGGTGACATAACGGGGTATTTATATCGCCTCTGTTTCGCGCACGAAATATCCCAAAAGATGCTCTGAAGATGTCCCGCTAAGCCCCTCGGTACCGATTGCCAAGCCTTACATTACTGAGATAAGCTCTCGGTACCGATTGGACTAAAAACCTTCGATCAATACCGAACTAGTTAGGGCCAACGTTTAAGCAGCTCGGTATCGATTGGAAGGATTCTCTTCAATCGGTAGCGAGCTCTTATCAGTTCTGAACCTTGGCTTCTTGGCCACACCTTGGCTTTGGCCGCACCTTGGCCACACCTTGGCTTTGGCCGTCGGCCTGCTCGTGCCTTGGCTGGGAAGTTTCTGCCCGGGCTATTGCCTTTTGTTTTGGCTCTGCCTTGGCGGCTTGGCTTCGCTTGGGTTGTTTGGCTTCCATAAGCCTTAAAGCTCCTTTATTAAGTGATTTTCCCTGCATTACAGACCAACATACTCTACGAGCAGAACAGATTAAAAACAACTAATTAACAGTTAAATTATCCTAAAACTAGACACTAGCGCACTCTCTCATTACATTCCCGGGTGCTTATCACTATTCAATGCATTCATTTTATTGTGCTTAGTGTTCTAATCATGGGATCCAATTATTTCGTGCATCGGATTTTGAAAGCTCTTTCATCGGCATACTAATTCATTGTTTGATTGAATTTTTTTTATGTCCGATCAAGTATGTAGCGATAAGCATTTTACTTGATTATTGGCATAAATGATCTAATCTCTCCCACATAAAAGTTAGATGGTTCCGATTTTTTAAAAATAGCTTAGGCGGCCCTCAAGTAAACGGACTGGCACGACACGACACGATTAAAAAAAGGGCCAACACGGCACGACACAATTTAAGTAAATGGCCCGGCCCGGCCCGATTGAAAAATGGCACGACAAGACACAATTAAAAAATGGGCCGGCACAGCGCGACACGATTTAAGTAAATGGGCCCGGCCCGGCACGACACGATTGAAAAATGGCACAGCACGACATGACACTATTTAAGTAAATGGGCAAGGCACGACACGATACGATTGGCTATGACACGACACGGCACGACACGATTTAAGTAAACAGGCACGGAACGGCACTGCACAAAACACGATTGGCACGGAAGTTGCACGGCACGGCACGACACGCACGTTTGACACCTCTATTTACTTGGGTTCTTTAGCTAAAATAAAGAGCAAAACCATGAAAAACTTACTATACGAATCTAGCTATTTGCTTAGGTATTATACATGCATTGAAAAAGCTCGGTACTTATACTTATAGCTATCAACTGTAGCATAGCATAGCAAAAGCATAAATTATTATTATTTCAATGTCAATACCTACTTTATCGGTTTGTCCCCTCTCTCTCTCTCTCAAAAGTTACTCCTCTCTCTCTCTCTCTCTCTCTCTCTCTCTCTCATATTCTCTCTCATTTAAGATGATAAAATACTATTATAATAAAATAGAGAGCAAGTACAAAACATTGCTGCCGAGCAATAAAAAAAGTACAAAACATTACTGTAGAGGCAATACAAAAAGTAAATAGGTAAAGTACAAAAACTATGTTATGAAAAGCCAATTTAGGAGGTGTTCCACTAACCCTTCTTTTTTAAAAAATTCTTTTTCTTCAATTTTCAAACTCAAATATAATGAAAATGAAAAATAATTTTTTGATTTTTTTTACACCGTATATAAGAATGAAATCTATCAAATAAGATCCATATTGGTAGAAATATTATTTGCATAAACACATAATTTTTGAGCTTGAAATTACCTTCCTTTTCTAAAAAGTTCTTTTTTAAGAAACCGGAACACCACCTTAGCTATTTATTGGTGCACTTGCTATTAGAGCATGTACATCAAGCTCTTTAAAAGAAAATATTAGCTATTATAAAGAGCAAAATCCTAAAAAGTCACTTGCACCAGATTAGGTAAAGAGGAGTATGTATTTTACATTTAAGAGGAGTGGCTCCCTATTTTTACCAAGCTTGGAGCTATTCACAAGGTATCTGATAAAATATAATAGTGTAATATTCATTTCTCTCTACTCCCTACTCCTTCCTCTCTCTGTCACTTCTCTCTCATATACTTTCTGGATATAATATATATATATAAATACATTTTGTAACATTTTATTACATTTGATGGATAAAGAGAAAATTATAGAGAGATTGGTGTAGGGTGGGAGCAAAAAGTGAATAGGTCAAGTAGAAATTGTACCTTTTTCCACTAGGTATTTTACCTGTCATTTGTGTACATGCCATTAGAGCATTCGCAATGTAATAATCAAAAGTGAATAATCAAAACTTACCACGTCAGCTTTTGATTATTCATTTAAAGGGTTGTTAAAGTTAGCAAAGTGAAGTCCCACATTATTACTTTTGATTATTCAAATGCCCAAATTTGATTATTGGTTAGGAGGTTGTTAATTTTGATTATTACAATGTAAGCATTTTGTTATGCACACATTGCTAACTTTAACAATCTTTTAATTTTGATTATTACATTGTGGATGCTCTTAGAAATACTCTAAAGAAGACAAGCTACTCTCTCCCTATCCAGTAGATTGGTCTTAAGTCCAAAAGTAGGTCATTCGGCTAAATAAGCTAAGTGGCTTATTTTTTTTGTCCTTGTTTAAATTTTTTTCGCATTTGTTAATTTTTTGTCAATTTTTTAGGAATTATTGCTTCATCATGACCAAAAAAATCTAAAAAGTAAAAAATTACAATCGAAACCTAATTTTTTTAAATAAAGACAAAAATAAGCCAATTTTTTTGTCTTTATTCAAAAAAAATTGGATTTTGATCATAATCGGAGTTGTCAACTAATAATGATAAAATTATTTGTTGCTTAATTTTAACAAATACAAAGAATAAATTAGCATAGATAAAATCAATTGTTACTTTATTTGGAGAGATAAAAAGAAAAAAAGTGTCAAAGATAACCTTATACGTTATTTATTTTGGAGGATACAATGAACGGATTCTCATAGATAAGGTTATTTGTAACTTTATTTGGAGAGATAAAAAATAGGTAAAAAAAAAAAAAACATTATCTGTTGCCTTGTTTAGAAGATACAGATAATAGTTAGCACAAATAAGGTTATCTATTATTTTATTTTAGAGAAATAAAAAATAGTTCAACAAAGATAATGGTATCGATTCTTATTTTGGAAGATACAGAGAATAGGTTAGTACATATAAGGATATTTGTTTCTTTATTTTGTAGAGAAAAAAAAATGTTCAACATAGATAATGTTATTTATTATTTTATTTCAAAATATATGGAGTATATATTAGCACAAATAATGTCATGTGTGTTTCTTTATTTTGAATAGGTTGGTAGTAATAACGTTATCTATTATTTTATTTTGAAAGATATAGAATAGATAAACACATATAAGGTTATTTGTTGTTTTATTTTAAAAAAATAAAATGTCCCTATAAGGTTATCTGTTGCTTTATTTTGGAGATATAAAAATAATAGGTAATATAACGTTATCTGTTGTTTTATTTTGAAAGATACAGATAGCAGATAAACACATATAATGTTATTTTTTGCTTTATTTCGGAGAAATGAAAGAATAGATTCATAGTAATAATGTTATTTCTTGCTTTATTTGAAAAAATAAAAAGAATAAAATAGCACACATTTATCTGTTGCTTTATTTTGTAAATTTTATCAACAATCAATTTTTTTTTTTTTTTTTGATAATCAAAAAAGGGTGAGAGGGGGCGACCAGCGTAGCAACTCCCCTTGGGCGTGACCATAGGGGCTCCCTACCCACTAATGGAATGTCCGGTTCGAGTCATAGCTACCGTCCGGAAGGACCGGCCGTCACCACGGCACCACGTTAGTGCACAACTGGTGAAAACTCCCCCCCTTTGGTCCACAGACGAGGTTCGAGTACCTGCCGGGACTCGAACTCCCGCCTATGTTAAGGGAGGTGATGAGCCTCACCAGCTGGGCTACCACCTCACAATCAATTTTTTCAAAAACTGGATTCAACACCAAACAACAATCTTACAGCGGATCAAAAAGAAAAATAAAAAGAAAAAGAAACAATCTTACACAGTTCCGGCCGCGGAGGAAAAACCAAAACCAATCATGTTAGGATAGGATACAAGTGTTTGGGAAGAAAACTACTAGTACTGTACTTTTAAAAATTTCATGACTTCAGCCATCATCATCCCACACGGCACACGTAACTTATTGCACCCAGAACAAGTGGGTCCCTCCGTTGCCACGTGTTCGGCTCCCAACTCACCTATTTTTTGGGCTACTATTTGTGTCTTTTCTATCATTCCTCTCTTTCTGTCAGGAAAATCTTGTTGATTAGTTGCCGAATTGATTAACTTGAGATTCTTGATTGTAGTATAAGAATATTATATATTTATTATTTTCTAGCTTATCTTCTTTCCGAATTTAGTTTTTCTGTATGTATATATAGAGTTTCTTATCTTTGTAAATGATTAATTCAAGTAATGCAATAATATTCTCTCAATGTTTCATTCTCCTAAATTCAATATGGTATCAGAGCTAGGGTTCTATACCTAGCTATTTTTTCGTTGCCCACCGTGGTTATTTTTTCTCCATCAATCCCTTTTTAGCTTTCTGCAACAACCATTAAATCACCACTTTCGTATCATCCAATTATTTTATCAACGATCGATTGAACAATCGGTTCGATTCAAAACTGGATACAGTTTTTGATTTTTCTGAAGCTTTTAATCTTCTATACCAGCCAACCATGGGATTATTTTGCAGATATTGCAAAAAGAATACACATACTATTGAAAGTTGTTATAAGTTGTATGGATTTTCAGTTGGGCACCCACGGCATGATCCCAATTTTAAATCAAAATATGATCCCAATTTTAAACCACAAAGCAACTATCTGGGACAGCACAATCAGCAATATGGTGCTCGATCCAATCCTGTTGTTGCACATGCCGCATCTCCCAACGGTGCCATGCCGCCTCTCTCAGGGCTTTCTGTCGAGCAGTATCAACAATTGACCATTGCCGTGGCAAATGCGCCACATTTATGCAAGGATAATAATGATGTTAATGCAAATGACGCAAGTTTGTATAATCATCCCTCTGTTAATTCTTCCTCCTCAAATTGTTGGATTTTGGATAGTGGTGCTACGGATCATATTGTTTCTGATTCTTCTTTATTTTCTTATTCTCATCCGTCCCACGCACCTTGTGTTAATTTACCCAATGGCTTTGCCGTAGCTATTAACTCTACTGGCACACTCCTCTTCAACAAAGATGTTATTTTAAAAGATGTTCTTCATGTGCCTTCCTTTCGATTAAATCTTTTGTCAGCTAGTAAAGTTACTCAATCCTTAAACTGTTGTGTGATCTTATTCCCGGATTTCTATGTTTTGCAGGACTTGGCTATGGGGAGGATGATTGACTGGGGTAAGCAAAGTGGCGGCCTTTATTATATGTCACCAGATCGCACCTCGCCAACTGCTTGCCATATGTCACCTGATCGCACCTTGCCAACTGCTTGCCATAGTACCCATCCCGATTCTAACTGGCACCATCGCCTTGGCCACCCATCACTTACCTGTCTATGTCTCATCTCTAAGTCCAATTCTTCCATTTCTATTTCTCTTGACAATTTTTGTCATGTTTGTCTTTTAGCCAAACAGACTAGATTACCATTTTCGACAAATTCTATTTCTTTTACATTGCCTTTTCAATTAATCTATTGTGATATTTGGGGTCCATATAGACATTAAGCACATTCTGGTGTTCATTATTTTTTAACCATTGTGGATGACTTTATTCGTTGTACTTGGTTATTTCTTATGTCTCATAAATTTGATTCTTCTTCTTTACTTAAATCATTTTTTACCTTTGTTCATAACCAATTTAACGCACACATTAAAATCTTTTCAGAGTGACAATGGTAGTGAATTTCTTTCTCTACAATCATTTTTTAAAACTAAAGGTGTTAAATTTCAAATCCCTTGTGTTTTCACTCCACAACAAATTGGAGTTGTCGAACGCAAGCATGGTCATATATTGCGAGTTGCTCGTGCTCTCCTTTTTCAATCTAGTATGCCTATTTGTTTTTGGGGCGAGTGTGTTATCACCTCTGTTTATTTAATCAATCGATTGCCTACTCGGCTCATTTCTAACATTACACCTTTTGAGCGCTTCTATGGTCATCCACCAACTTATGACCACCTTCATGTTTTTGGAAGTTTATGTTATGCTACTATTGTCAAACCTGTTTCTAAATTTGCCCCTCGTGCTAGGCGTTGCGTTTTTTTGGGCTATCCTACAAGCCAAAAAGGTTACAAATTGTTAGATTTAGATTTTTACAAATTTTTGGTAAGTCGGGATGTCCATTTTGATGAGCATATCTTTCCCCATAAAGGAACATCTTCTCCTGATTTTCACCATGTTCCTACACCTGCACCCGACCTTAACTACACCACACCTTTACCCAATTCTACTACTCCACTTACCCACGATATACCAATTGATTACCCAACCGATTCAACTACCTCAATTACTCCACCCAACCCCACCGATTCCTCAACCGATCCGTCTACTCACATTCCACCACCATTCACTCAACCGATTCTACCAGACCCACTACCTTCTGTTACTACTTCCATATCACCTAATGATCCTCGCCACTCAACCCGACCTCACACCTGACCTGCGTGGCATGCCGACTATCAAATGTCTTTTGCCCATACTGCTTCCCCACCATCATCCATTCCGTTGCCATGTCCAACCTGATGCCCAACCCGAGGTACAAGGCACCATATTTCAAACTCTCTCTCTTACTCCCGTATTTCTCCTGCCCATTATTCTTTTCTTGTTTCTATTTCTGGTCTTCATGAGCCCACTAACTATGATTAGGCAATTCTTGACCCAAAATGGAGGGATGCTATGCAAGTTGAACTTGATACCATTGCTCGCAATAATACTTGGTCTCTTGCTCCTCTACCTATTGGTCATAAGTCCATTGGCTGCAAATAGGTCTATAAGATCAAGTACAATTCCGACGGGTCTATTGAACGTTACAAGGCCCGCCTTGTTGCTAAAAGTTACACTCAAATTAAAGGGGTTGATTATTTAGAGACTTCCTCTCCCACTGCAAAGCTGGCCACTGTGCGCTATCTCTTAGCGGTGGCTGCTTCTCGTAATTGGATCCTCCACCAAATGGATGTTCATAATGCCTTTCTGCAAAGCGATCTTGATTCTTGATGAGGTTGTCTATATGGACCTTCCCTCTGGTCTTCGTTGATAAGGGGAGAATATGGTATGTCGGCTCAATAAGTCATTACATGGTTTGAAGCAAGCTTCTCATAATTGGTTTGCCAAATTTTCTTGTGTTATTCAAAAGGCAAGTTTCACTCAATCAAAGGCTGACTATTCTCTATTTACCAAATCCGAAAGTAACACTTTTACTGCAGTATTTATTTATGTGGACGATATTATTGTCACCGGCAATAATAAACAGGCAATCAAGTCTCTCAAAGACTTCCTCTTGCAACAATTTCACATCAAAGATCTTGGCAATCTTAAATATTTTCTCGGTATTGAATTCTCCCGATCCAAAAAGGGAATTTTCATTTCTCAACGGAAATATGCATTGGATATTCTGAATGATGTGGGATTATTAGGATCTCATCTTAATTCTTTCGCAATGGAGGCATATTTGAAATTGAATCCCGATGATAGCGATCCATTACATGATCCAATCAAATATAAAAGATTGGTTGGGAGATTGATTTACCTAACAGTAATAAGGCCAGACTTAGTATACTCTGTTCAATTTATGCAGGATCCTCGAAAACCACATTGAGAAGCTGCTCTAAGAGTTTTACGTTTCATTAAAGGTAATCCTAGTCAAGGATTATTCTTTCCTTCGTTCAATGATTCTACGTTAAAGGCTTATTGTGATTTAGATTGGAGGGGTTGTGAGACAACTCGACGTTCAATTATAGGATTCTGTGTATTTCTGGGAAATTCTTTGATTTCTTGGAAATCAAGAAGCAAACCAATGCGGCTTGTTCTTCCGCCGAGGCCGAATATCGAGCCATGGCTGCAACATGTTTAGAAATTACATGGATACGACACATTTTGGAAGATCTCAAAGTTTCACAAAGCCAGCTAGCATCCTTATTTTGTGGCAACCAGGCAGCTCTCCACATTGCCAAAAATTCCATTTTTCACAAACGCACAAAACATATAGAGATTGATCATTGTTCTGGAAAAATTGCAAGCTGGAGTAATTGCCCCATCCTATGTTCAGCCAAAATCTCAACTTGCAGACATCTTCACCAAATCTTTGGGAAAGAAACAATTTCAATATTTACGTGGCAAGTTGGGATGATATTCACTCTCCAACTTGAGGGGGAGTGTTAGAGGAAAATCTGGTTGATTGGTTGCCAAATTGAATGACTGGAGATCCTTGATTGTAGCATAGGAATATTGTATATTTATTCTTTCCTAGTTTATCTTCTTTCCTAGTTTAGTTTCTCTGTATGTATATAAAGAGTTTCGTATCTTTGTAAAGGATTAATTCAAGTAATACAATAATATTCTCTCAATATTTCATTCTCCTAAATTCAACATTTTCTGTAGTACGTTAGTATACTACTGTAATTAACAAAGATCCAAACCCATGTCGTGCAACCACCATCCCATCGACAAAAGCCATTGTTGCCAATTCGAAACTGTACTTGATTAGCACAAAACAGAGAACGTACGACCCATATCAACAACTGTTCACCGGTCAACATTATAAAACACCAATCGGTTCACAGCCAGGAGACCCTATCAATGTATTTTGCTTTCGGCCCCCAATCAAGTGGGAGACTACCGGCGACGGTCGCTGTCGTGCCTCCTCAGCAAATTTGTCGGCGCCGGACCCCGCTTCAGAGAGAGAGAGACCGACGTATTGTCGAAGAAGAAAGTAGCCATCAACCAGATTTTGTTTTTGAGCTCTTTTTTTATTGTTGAGCGTATTTTAGGAAAGCGGGGTCCAAAAGGGGCTCCGACTGTATTAAAATTCTTGATGTACTTATTATGGTTTTTAACCCTTTAGTATGTCCTTCTGGCTAAAGCTCCCCTATCCTATCTCCTTATCCTTTTGTTGTCCTTTTTGCCACATTATTCAATGGGTAGAGAGTTCAATAATATATATAAAAAATGCTTGGATAGAGAGCAAAAATTAATAGATAGTAGTGTTAGAGTATCCTTACCAAGCTTGCTATAAGCCCCTTCAAACTAAAGTAGTCAGAAAAATCACCCCTCTCCAAAATAAATAAATAAATGGACTTAACTACTCTATCACCAAATTACAGTACGAATTTTATGAGATTGGTACAATAGCTTGGTACATGAAATGAGTCATTGTTCACTCGTTTTCTAATAAACTGTAATATTTTACTGCTTTTATCAATTGTACCAGAGACCTATACCTGATTCCATGGTCATCGAAGCCACCGATCATCACTGGAGCAGTGAATTTTGTTCGAGTTTGGATTCAAATTTTGGTGTGGTTTTGATTCTGATCGAATTTGTATTTTAGGGAAAACTAGTGGTGGGAAATTTTAGAGATTGTAGTGGGTGTGTGTGGGCAGAGAGAAAGAAGGGGGACAGAGGTGGGTGTGGGTTTGTCCGTGGTGGCTGTTGTAGACACCACCGTGGACAGTGGGTCTCATGTTGGAAGTACTGGTGGATCTCGAAAGTGGATAAGGAGGTCATGGACTTTCCAAGTTCGATTCTTCCAAGTCCAGAATAAAAAATGGAATAAAGAAGATAAATGAAATGTTTAATGGAATATTTAAATATTCATCCTCTTTATCGATGCCATGTAAGAATTCATGCCGCCATTTTTTCATACTTATGTTTCCATCCTTTTAGTGTGTAAATTACCTTTCTTACCCTTTTCACTATGATATACATATATTATGTTATATTGCTTTCCTAATTTAGTGGGATTAAATTGGATTGTTTTTCCAATTTAGTGGGATTGGATTAGATTATTTTCCTAATTCAATGGGATTTGGTAAATTTCAATATGATTGATTACTTTTTTTTTACCATGGAATGTATTTGAGGAATCAATATTTTTAGGAATATAACATGATAAGTTGACTACATTTTTTCATTTTTTCTTCATTCTTCGAGTTGGCCAACTGTGGGCAATGCGAATTGCCCCGATCTTTCTCTCCTCCGGGAAAGGGATTCCGTTCCCCACCCTTTGAGAAAGGAAAGATGCTGCCGGTTCGCGGGAGCGCTTTTTGTAGCTGGACGACAAGCGCTCGCGAAAATACAGAGTCGCCACTCGGGTTTGAAGGTCCGACACCCAAGGAACCGTATTTCGAAGCACTTGCCGCGCTGTCTAATTTGAAAAAGTTTAAGGAACCAGTCCGTCATAACCATATCTGGGTTCGGGAGCCAGGTTACGAGAGGGGAAGGGTTTTATGGCACCCCTCTCGCCCAATCCGGAGATCGGTCTCTACTTAGGCATTTGCGAAAATGTTTATTTTGCGATTCTGTTTAATTAATCATTTTTTAGCCAATTAGGGCGGGGGAACAGTTAATCGGGGATTAAAACTGTAACACATTTGCAGGATGTGATAGATAGCATGCATGGATGGAATAAATGAGGTAAAGTTTAATACTGATTTCAGGATGTGAAACAGTACGATAGTTTTAAGTTTATTGCGTACAATGGCCGACTTACATGCACGGAACTATGGCATGCAAGCCATTCCATCGCGCGATACACTCAATCCATCGCGCGAGTGTTCACATCTCAATACCAGGTTAAAATTTATCTCCTTCTGGGCTCTGGAAGGACCAGTGCACGCCCAGGGCCAAACCAAGCAGTTCATATGTACTGAAAATAACTACTTATTACAATCTGATCGGATAGGAATGAATCACAACCCTTAAATAGTGAGGGTGATAAAACAGAGACCAAAGGCCTAGTTGCCCATGCAAGGGCAATCACTGGAAATGACCAAACCATCGCGCGATGGAGTCACACAATCGCGCGATGCTCCTGACTGGACATCCAGGAATTGCTTTGCATGCCTGGGCTCTGAGACATATTCAGAAGCTACCCAGGGGCATTCCAACATGAACAAGGAAAGCAAACTACACTAATCTACTGATTTTAGCATGCAAGACAGTGAGATGTATCAAATACAATTAAACAAAAGTACATGAAATCATATAAGTGGGATCAGGACAGGACAAGAGACCCATCCCCACGAGAACCATATCGTGCAAGCTAGAAGCATTGCGCGATTGTATGGGTTCGTCGCGCGTGGGTTCTCATGTCCACAGCATCTTGTAAATTTGCTGGCTTTGGGGTCAGAAACTGATATTGATTACCAGTCCTGACCCTGTCAGCCCCCCTCAGGGATCAAGACAGTAAAGGCTGAAAATTATACCTTTGCTTGAATGAGTTGAATATGGTTTGAGTGGGATGGTATGCCTTTGACAAAGGAGAAAGTGATAGTAGTTTTGATTGAGAGAGAAGATCAAGATTGTGATTCTTGTTCTTTTCTTTAAGACTTTTTTTTGGTAACCCTTTGAAAAGAGAACAAAGGGGGGGGGGGGGGGGGGGGGGGGTTTATAGAAAGAGGGAGTGTTTGTTGGTGGTGAACTTGGCTAGGCAGCCAGCCAACAATGCTGGCAGCACTCACTTGGTAGAGAAGTGGGGGTTTAGGTGGTGCAAGGATGGCCGAGCAAACGCCGTTCAGCTGATGGAACGGGGTCACATGGCCCTGCAGGCGCCTCATCATCACAAAATCCAGCTGGATACGACAGGTGTCGACCATCGCGCGATGGAGTGAGACCGTCGCGCGAGGGTTCTATCTTCCCCGCGATGGTCAATCAGTCAAAGTTTGACTTTGACCACCACCTGGCAAATAGAGCATCGCGCGAGTGTCTCGTTAAATCGCGCGAAGGTCAAACCCATAGTCAAAGCTGGGCTCAATGGTTTCGGGGTGAAGGGATGGATACCAAACTCAAAACCATTTCAATCAAAACTGTTCTCGACCTGATTCATCATCGGGGGAACAAGAAACTGAAAAGAAGCAAACTGAAGATAGACAAAATGACTGAGAAACCAGATTGGGGTGTCTACAGTAGTCCCTCTTTGACGGCACGCGGAGCACCATTAGTCGGTACGGGTAACGTCAAAGATTTCTAAACACCCATCTAATTCACCCAAAGGCCAATTAATTGAAAAGCACATGACAGTATGTACAAATACCGTGCACCAAGAGATTGGACCGTTGGATCGTCGCTGATTGGAAAATGGACGGATGGATCGTCGCTGATTGTAAATTGGACGGATGGATCGTCGCTGATTGGAAAATGGACGGATGGATCGTCGCTGATTGTAAATTGGACGGATAGATCGTCGCTGATTGCAAATTGGACGGATGGATCGTCGCTGATTGCAAATTGGATCTGCGCGAGCGGACCGCTGCTGGGGATATAAAGCACCTTTGATCCTGAACATCTTGTAAAGATCCAAAATTACTTGCAAGTGCTAAGAAAAACTTGTGGGCCACAAAGATGATGATGGGCCGAACCAGGGATCAAAATTGTTCAACGGCCCAGTTCAACCGTCGCGCGAGAGAGCCATACCATCGCGCGATGGTTCTTCGTTAGGGCCTGAATCTGAAACGGGCCCAGACCCGGCCCGTGACTGTTGACGTCCTTTTAATCGACGGGGACGTCTTGAAAGCGCTCACAGCAGTTTCAAAACTCTCCTAACTCTATTCTCTCTCAAACTCCCAACTCCAAACCCTTGATTTCTTGCCAAAACTGAGAAGCCCAAGCACCTTCACTCATCCATGGCAAACCACGGCGACGGGGGCAGCGGAGGAGGAGTTGTTGATCGTCCGGGGGACGAGGGAGGACCCATAGAGGTTGAAACGGGAGATCAGAGACCAGTGGAGGTTGTTCTGGGCATGGGTGCAGCGGCGGCAGGCGGCGGCGATGGCGAACAGGGCCATGCACAGGCGGTCGGGGATGACAGTGAGCATCGCGCGACGGAGTCAGATCGTCACGCGATGGAGGGGGTCGGAGCAATGCCTTCTGAAGTCGAGCAACTGGACCCAAGTACGGCCGTGAGCGGTTCTGTAGTGGCCGGTGGCAGTTCTGGTGGTACGGGCAGTGGAGATGTCCTTAGTAGTGGGGCCGAGCCGAGTGAGCATCCGCCGAGGGATCCGGCGAAAGGCAAGGATGTGGCGACCGAGAGCGAGCGAGCCACGGAGGTTCCATTCGCATATAGAGAAGAGGATGTGCTTTTCCGTCCTGCGGCGACATCATCGGGTCACAGACCGATTACAAAGCAAGATGTCGCTGAGCTCTTGAGTGACGCGCAGCTTGCGCGGCTTTTGGAGGATAACCCCGAGATAGGGGCTGCCGTTTTAGAGGCCCGGGAGGAGAGAGAGCGGGAGATTGCCACTTCTGAGGCCGCGGCGAGAGCCGAGAGAGAGAGGGCTGCAGAGGAGGAGCTCTTGAGGGATGCGGAGGCCGAGGAGAGAGCCGGCGTTAGAGTGGGGGGTCCTAGGGTGACAGCAGTGTCGGAGGCGGAGAGTTTGACTCGAGCTCCGTTTTCAGCAGAGGGATACAGGGCACCGGTACCACATTTGTTCGTGCCGTTGGGTTTCACAGCATACCGGCCACGACAGGCGGATTATGACCCTGAGTTGGTCTTAAGAGATCCTGATACTCATATTTCGCGCAGCTGGTCTGAGGTAACTTTCTAATAGATGCTCATTCCTTTATTTAGATACAATTCAAATACAATGCATGCGCCCAAATGTTCTTGAAAGTTTGTAGAGTAACAGCAACAGCAAACCTCTGAATAGAACTTGAATAGCGATATTATAACTCCATGTTTGAACATCGTGCATGAGATATAATAACTTGAACCAACCATCTGTAGGCAGGCTGCATTGATTACTTGGAACTTGAAAATGAAAGCTTTGTATGCTGACACGTCTTTCGTCGTTTGTATCTAATGCAGGAGAGGGCGCGGCCTAGAGATATCCGCGGCTTTGGGGGTGCATGCAGTTCCTTAGCGTTGTATCAGGGTTTGCCAGAGAGAGTGAGGCAATTGGTAGATGAGGCGGGCTTTAGAGAGTTCATTGAGACACTCACTCCGGCGAGGAATGACCATGCCGTTTTGGTTGCACTTGCAGAGCGGTGGTGGGACACCACAAATACCTTCCACCTACCGGTTGGGGAGATGACGGTGACGCCCACTGACTTTGCGGCGATCACGGGCCTGAGAGTTGGAGGAGAGCCCATTCCGTTTGACTCGGGCATTGAGAAGGATGAGACAGCCTTGGAGTGGTTTCTGGGCGAGGTGCCCAAAATTGAGGAGGGGATGGCGAGGTACGGGCAATTCACCCGGTATCTGAAGAAGAAGGTGACAACTGAGCAGGAGGCGGAGCAGATGGCCCGGGCGTACTTGCTGTACCTTTTTGGTGCTACCCTGTATCCAAACAGGCGTAGCAAGGTTCACTTGTCCTACTTGCCAGCGCTGAGGGACTTGAGGATGGCCTCGCGTTTTGACTGGGGTGGAGCAGCATTAGGCGCGGCCTATGGCTTCTTTGGAGACTCGTCGAGGACGGAGGTGAGCACTGCGGGGTACTGGCGGATCTGGGAGGTATGATTCTGCACACTTTGATATTCGCACTTGCATGCATTTTGATAGCATAATCTGTTCAGTAGCATCCTTGCATGCATTATCGAATTTAATCCATTGACAATCATGCAGCTCTGGGCTTACGAGGTATTGAATATGTGCCGTCCGGTGACAAAGAGCCTGGACTTGGGGATGCTCCCACGTGCACACATCTGGAGCAAGAAGAACATGGGGGAGAAGAGAGGCAGAGGAGATCTGAACGGCTTCCGGGTATACCTTGACGAGCTTCGCCCCTCACAGGTATAACATCATATTTTGTAGAAATAATCAAAGTGCATGCCCTTTTTATTGCTTCAATGCTGTCGCTGACCGATACTTGCATTGTTTGCTTTTACAGGTTGAGTGGGATCCTTGGAGGGGGACGGAGCCTGAGCCCGAGTACTTGGCTCGTAGCAGGGCTGTCACGGCGAGCAGAGTGCTGCTGGAGTCGGCCTTTGGCTGGCAGTGGTACTTGGGTGACCGAGTGACACGCCAGTCACTTGGCTATGCGAGGTTTCAGGTGCCCGGACCACTTCCACCACGGGCCTCACACACAGGAGAGTACACCTTGGCTGAGTTGGAGGTCTTCACACGGCCTGATACTGACTTGACACGCCACTTGCGTCCTGACATGGACTATGCAGTCTATCAGAGGGAGCGCTTGGCGGGGCCACTGGGAGTACGAGAGTTTAGAGAGGTTCGGGGCCAGGCCCGTGGAGCTGCTGAGGTGAGGAGGGCCGTTTCAGGGAGGCCAGGTAGCAGTGAGAGTCGCTCAAGGCAAGGTCCGAGTGGACCAGTGAGAGGCGGGCCTCCAGAGTTGACATGGCAGATAGCAGTGGTGGATCCTCAGGGCAATCCAGCTGAGTTGCACCTTACCCCGGCCAGAGTTGAGCCAGCGCCCGTTACTGTACCCGTAAGACATTGTTGCATTCATTACTATATTCTGATAAAGTTTGAACTGCCATTCAATTGCTCATATTTGACTCCTCCTTGCAGGTACCCAATGAGTGGGTGAATGAGGCTATCCAGCGCATGCTTGCGCTGGAGAATGTGATCAGAAGGGCGGCGAGTGGCCTACCGTTGGACTTGGTCTACCCTCAGCCAGCAGCTCGGAGATCTCAGGTACTTCTTTTCAGAAAGTGATAGATTCCTGCTTTCGATATATGCCTGTATGCGATACATTCCTGCATTCGATACATTCCTTTGCTTTGATTGCTTCCTGATTTTGCTGAAGGATATCTGCTTTTATAAGATGATGAAATGTGCAAACATATGCTAATATATACTATACAATGTTTATAATGCAGGCACAGGGACAGGCGGCTCCTAGGAGAAAGAGCGCAAGAGATCCTCCACAGAAGAAGCTAGCTGCAAGGACTCCTGCTCCCACACCTAGTACCAGGCCACAGGCACGGGGCCCACAGCCACCCATTAGTAGCGAGGAGGCGGCCCGAAAGGCTGTGGCGCAGGCCGAGGAGAGGTACCAGCTGAAGATGCGCCAGAGGCCTTCACAAGACGAGCCGGTCCGCAAGAAGCGGCTGATCCTGCCTAAGGTCTCCGAGGAGAAGGACGAAGAGGAGGAGGAAGAAGAAGAAGAGGGGGAAGAGGCGTCAGACAGCAGTGGGTCTGACGACTCAGCGGAGGATCCAGGCTACAGGATGGATCCCGCAGAGAGAGACGACGAGGATGACGACGGAGAGGGTGACTGGTTTGGGGATGACTGAGGGCTGCCGAGGAGCCTTTTCCCACTTTTGCACCTTCTTTTTTTTGCTTTTGGGCCTGCGTGCCCGTATAGATAGATGGAGGGCCAGAGTGCCCTAGGTGATACTTTGACAGATGTTTTGGAGGCCTGCGCGCCTTTTTGACTTGATGGGCGAATGTGCCCGAACTTGACATGATAGCTTTGGGTGGCCGATGTGCCGTACATGCAGTAGCTTTCTTCATTTGGATGTGGATAGATCACTATGTTAGCCATAAAATTTGCATTTTGCAATTCATTTTACTTATGCAATGGGTTAAAGTAGATAAATGCTTACCACTAATACCGTACTTGCATTGATAACGTACCAAGACTGTGCACAGACATGGAGACGCGTACAAATAGGACTTAGCTCGAAAGAGAATGAGAAAATATCTTAGGACACAGTTAGGATACGAACAATGTAATGGAATTTCGGGCATTTGCAAGCCAAAACTGAAGATATCTCAATTGGGATGAAAATGACACTACGGTAAGGTCATATATGTACAAAACAACCTATGAGAGTAAGCGGACTTTGAAAAATACGTTCAAAAACGCCAAAGAGCCAAAGACACCTTTAAGGGACACAAAGGGGACACGAGATGATAAACTAAGACTCTATTATGTCCTGGACTGAAACCGATACCTCCGTACAGTCACATTAGGTCATCATGACCTGTACGGTATGAGAGAAAGAGGGGAAACCCCCTGAAACGAGTTTTGACTCCCTAGAACGGCTTTTTGAACTTGAAACGAGCCACCAAGGGTCTGAAATCTTTGTTAAACGCAATTTTTCGAATCCGGCACTTGGATACAGTCACATATGCTTATAATGACTTGCTGGAACCATAAAAATTGCAAGATAACCTTTGGAATCCAAAATGACCAAGTTTGGGCAGTAGCTGCTGTAATCTGTCAAATTGCAGGTTGAACCGTCGCGCGATGGAATGAATCAATCGCGCGATGGAGGGGTCTTGAACAGTCGCGCGATGGAGTGACATCATCGCGCGATGGTTTAGGCACACCAGGCCACCTTTATTTGACCATCTCAGAATTCCAGGGTGGTCAGGCCTTGTCATCACCTTTTCTCAGAAGTTTTTATGGGACGGTGCAGAGATGCCTTGGTTTCAGAAGAGAGGACAGTGCAGCAGAGACTTTTGCTTTGAGAAGGGGAAATGCTTCACGCATTCTGGCTATAAAGAGACTGGCGCTTCATTCAGTAGAAGCATTCTCCTGGTAATTTTCCACCAAAATCAAGATGGCGAACAACCTTCCAGTGTTGATTAGTCCATGGCTTACTGCTTTTGTTGCTGGAGATTGGCTCTCATTCCGATCTCACGGGCTGGCCGCATTTCGTTTTCTCCGTGATGTAAGTGTTCGCCCTGAGCTCTTGATGGCGGCCCTACAATTCTGGGATCCGGAGGTCCATGTGTTCAGGTTCGGGGTCAACGAGTTGTGCCCGTCTGTGGAGGAATTCCAAGCGTACCTCCAAGGTGTTGCCTCAAGTGTGATCGTCGTGCCGCCTTACCGGAAGAATATACCAAAGCTCCTTCAAACCAGCCTTGACATTACTAGGGGAGCGGCCGAAAGTTTGCTAGTCGGAGGACAAATCAACATCATGCGCCTAATGGAATGGTACGGGCCAGAAGGGGATGTAGAGGATATGGCTTTGCAGGCTAGGCGTCGCTTTGCCTTAACAATCAGCGTGCTGGCTGCTTATTTACTGGTGTCTCCGAATGGGCAAGTGAACCCTATGCTGGTGAGCGTTGCTGCTCAAATGGGTTCTCGAAGGAATGTGGTGCCGCTTGTCCTAGCTGAAACACTCATGGGGTTGGACTTGGTTTCCACAGGTCAAACGAACGTTTTTGGTGGTAGCCCACTTCTGTTGCAGGTAAGTTCTCACTCAGCTCACCTTTTTCTGTTTTTCGCACATTCTGCTTTTACCTCGTCTCTCGGCTAAGGCTATATAGGAGTTTCTCACTTGTTTTTCCACTCAAGCTTATGTGGCTTCTGACTTGTTTTTCCGCTCTTGCAGCTTTGGTTGTCCGACAAGTTGGGATTGCTCACTGCGCCAGAAGCAAATTGGCCTCATCTGCCCGGCCGAATGCATCAGCGAGGCATGATTTACCCGGAGATGACTGTGCATCAGTGGTACACATTCATGAGAGAAATGTTACCGAACGAGATTATTTGGAGGCATGAGGCCCTGAACATCCCGGATATGGCCTTGAATTCTGCAGGTTTTGAGAGGATGGTAATAGCTGGGCTGACCGCTTTCACCTTCTACATTCCTGGCCGTATTCTCCGTCAGTTGGGAATAAGCCAAGGGCTTCACCGAGCTGGGATTCAGGACTTCCAAGTCCCTGCCTTTACCTTCCAGAATCTGAGAGGATATGAGCACAATTGGGGCCTGAGACAACTCGGAGGAGCTGACCCAGATTTCAGCACAGAGCTTATGCCCCGATATCGAGCATGGCTGAAAAGAGAGATTGCAAGCAGGCAAAACAACGACTGACTCTTCGACAGACTCGAATGATCTAGAATAAACTGTGAGCCTGTTAAGGCCTCGAGCATTTTATTCTGTTTTTATGCTTAACTGTTTGTGTAAGACTGCTCAGCTTGTGTAATAGAAGTTATAATTAAATAAAAGTGAAAGTTGGAGAGCTTTCCTCGCTTGTTTCAAGTGTTGAACCACAGCATTCCGCGAACATCGATCCAGACTCTGGTAATAGGGAACCGTGGATCAAGTTGATTGATTATGACCGAATCTCACAGAGAGATTGCCTACGTATCCCTTTTCAAGGAATCAGGTCAAAACGTAGTTCAGGCAAAGGTTCGCTCGGGTGTTTTAGCTCTCCTTTTACGCCCTAATTTTTGCCTAGAACCGCCCGTGCGGGTTTTCGGTCTAGCGAGCTATTTGATTGATGCCTATTTATTTTTGTCTAAACTGCCTTCTCAGGTTTTCGGTCTAGCAGGCTTGCTCTAATTTTTGCTTGGAACCGCCCACCCTTGTGGTTTTCGGTCCAACGAGCTTCTCTCAGGGATAGTAACGCTTGAGTTGATCCAGGTTAACCAGAGTGTTGAACTCGTTGCCATCAAGATCAATGAGCTGAGTTGCTCCCCCAGAAAGGATGGTTTTAATGATGTAAGGTCCGGAACGCTTAGGTCGGAACTTACCACGGGGATCGAAAGCTGGCGCTCGAATCTCCTTCGTGACCATGTCACCTTCAATTAAGTCTTTAGACTTCACTCTCTTGTTAAATGCCCGGGCAATTCTCCGTTGATACCCCTGAACATGATACAAAGCCCGGAGTCTTCGTTCATCAAAAAGCACAAGTTCAGTGAATCTCCCACTGAGCCATTCAGATTCCGAAAGTTCCGATTCTACCGCGACCCTCAGAGACGGTACCTCGAGTTCTATAGGGAGAACTGCTTCCATTCCGTAGACTAAGGAATAAGGGGTTGCCCCGGTTGATGTCCGGACCGACGTTCGATACCCCCAAAGAGCTAGAGGCAGCTGCTCATGCCAGTCCCTGGCGGACTCTGCAGATTTCTTGATGATGGTCTCGATATTCTTGTTTGCCGCTTCAACTGCTCCATTTGTCTGAGGGCGATAGACGGTCGAGTGATGGATCTGGATCTTGAATTCTTCAAAGAGCTCCAGAACTCTACCCTTGAAATGAACCCCATTGTCTGAGACGAATGCCTGCGGAACACCATATCGATAGATGATATTCTTCCTGATGAAATGAGCGACTTGGACTGCAGTTAAGGTCTTGTATGATTCAGCCTCGACCCACTTAGTGAAATAATCGATTGCTACTAGGATAAACCTGTGACCATTTGA